>CM062289.1:42337049-42678233 GCA_031216915.1 Pictodentalium vernedei | reverse complement strand
ACAATAATCGCCGACATACTTGTTTGAAACTACTTTGGTGCACATCTTCTCAAGTTTATTTGAACACTACCCTTTCTTCTGTAATGTGTTGAACTAACAGCATTCCAAGAACTCGCAATACTTGTCTATGTACATTATGCCGAAAAATGATTTTGAAAACGTTTACATGCACCGTTTGTCGTCTATGAGACCTTTTGATTATTTGGACAGCAAGCCCGTTCTTCGATATTTCACGCGTGTGAAAGGGACAATCGATATGTCACGAGTGCCAGCGCGGAAGGATAAAACGAGAGGCCGCAGACCTCTAGTTTTATCCTTCCGCGATGGCACAAGTGCCATATCGATGAACCTATTCACACGCGCGTGTCGTTCTGTGTTTATTACACGCCTTCGCATCTATAAAAACAATTATTAGAAGGACCCTCGGCAATTCATTTGACAATTATCAACAAAAAGAACACATTTTATCGCCAACCAAATTTGCGTACTCATACTCTTCTTCTTCTGGATATTCATTATCCCCTTCATATAACGACTCTATTTCCTCTTCGCTATTTTCGTACACATTAAACTCACCGAATCCTTCAACTTTTGACATTTTATTTAGTTATTTCGCAATCGATTCAGTTTCAGGTGATCAATCGTCTGCACAACGATTTCCGTTCTGCACATGTGTACGGAACGGATTTTTACTTTCTGCATTGTTTAGTGTTTATGTAGGTGTGATTTCATAGAACAGGCGTGTAATAAAATTAATTACAAGTTGAAACACTTGGACGTTGGCTTTAAACTACTTTTCCAAAACTACGCAACTGGCCTATGACGAAACCACCAGATTTGTTGTTATTATCTGTGTGTACCAACGGTACATGACACTACCCTTCACTTGTACAGGCCGGGTTTATCAGTTTGGCCCCGGCACTAAAACGCTTAGTCGAGGAAAATTTTGTTGTAAGTTTTGTTCTTTGATTTTTTTGCAAAGTTCAGTGAGTGTGTGTGTGTGGTAGCCAAACTCTACGGCAACAAAATTCCTTGTCGTCTATATTTTTGTGGTGATTGGTAAACATGGCTGTTATGGTTGTATTATCAAGTGAAGGGCGCACCGTATCTTGTGCATGAGAAATATGCTGGTTGCATTTTACTCTTTCCATTTTATATCGCTATTTCTCCCCCTATCCTTAGGAGAGCAGTGGTTAGAGCATTGAACTTTAAACCAAGAGTTCGATCCTGACCAACAGTTACTAGAGGTGCCCTGGCGCTAAGTACTAAGGTATACTGAACGTCGATGGTGCGCTTGCTTCAACCTCTGCCAACCCTGCTTGTGTTAAATTAGTACATTGTGAAGTCTGGCAGATTCTGGTCGCCGCTACGTGGTTCTCTCAAGCTTCCTCCAACTGTAAAACTCTCCGACACGATGTGACCCTTTTCCTTGAAAGGTGTCGTTAAATTCCAGTTCTTGAAAGTGTCGTTAAATGCCAAATAAAATGAAACAATAAACAAACCTTCTCCTTCTTCCTGTAAATTGTCTATTTCGAGTTTTTGATCAGGAATGACGAGGAAGCTTATTTATTTATTTATTTATTTATTTATTTATTTATTTATTTATTTATTTATTTATTTATTTATTTATTTATATATTTATTTATTTTGGTTCAACGACACTTACGACCGCCAGGGTCGCCTTGTGTCGAACAGTTTTACGGGTGGGGAAATCCAGAGTACCCAGAGATCTCCGCAGGGTAGCGACAAGCAATTGTCAAGACTATGTACTTACTACCCACAAGCAGATGATATTTGTATATTTCATTCTTGAATACATAAACAATTTCCTATTTCCTCCAAAACTAGACCAGTTCCTTCCAGTAAGGGGTCAGAATAATGTTACTGTTAATTGGATACCACTTATGTGGAATTGAGTCAGTCTTTGTGAGCAGAAAGTTGGCGGAAGGCACTTGCCCTTGTTTGGGGAGAAAATCCTTCGCCGCCATGTTTTATTTCTTTACTTTTGTTAGTTTATTTTTGCACTGCAACTACTTCACTGCTTTCTTTGTGCAGTTAATAATAAGGCATAAAGTACCCACCATCTTAATTTGACAGCTACTGTAGAAAATCCACAAAATAAATATCTCTGGCGCTTCCGGAAAAATAGAATTGTTAATAGACAAAGAAATGTAAATGTGTGGGTCCTGTATCGGAAAGCACTGATTATTGAATCAAACAGCTATTGGTATTTAATTTTTAATATTCAGTTTACAACAGGACAAATGATACAAAGAAATGATCTCTTAAAATATTCCCAATAGTTACATTCATATTATTCGTAATTGAAAAAGACTGTATAAAGTCGATGATATAATTCAACTGGCCAAGTCATATGTTGACAAATAAAATACAGCGAAACATTTAAGTTCGCTCGAACACAGGAAAAAAAACCTACTAGGAAAAAGGTCTATAAAAAATACAAACAAAAATCGTATGGATAGGAAAAAACCTTAAATTGTTTTTTGTTCTTAACCCCGCAGATATTTTTATATTATTTAAGAAATAACTGTTGTTTTCCTTCGGTTTCTGTGATATAAACCGGAAATGTCCAGCACAAGCTTCATAACTCGCGTAGCGAGTTATGATTAAGCTTGTGCTGAAAATTTTCGGTTTATATCGCATAAACCGAAGGAAAATAACAGTTATTTCTTATCATTTAATCCGGCTGTAATATTAAAATATAAAAACTATGTTTACGTGAACGAAAAACTTTTAATTTTCGCAAAAGACAACAGTCAAACTCAGGAAAGTGTGCCACAAACAGGTCACGTCAATCATTGTCAAATTGTTTGTTGTTTTGATTTTCGATCGCAGACGACAGATATTTAGCAAGTCACGTAACAATATCATTAAAAACAGTTATTTTAAGTTCCCCCAAATCATGTTTGGATGTATGATCTTTTATTCGTCTCCCACTTCGGTATATTTTATTAAATTCAATTGTTCCAGAGATATTATCACTAAATTTTCGCTGACTGAAGGCAATGAAAAATCAATCATTGATCTTTGTTTACAAGCTTGTTATCCATCTATCAGTCTGCCGTCACACCCTCACGGTGACAATTGGATTGAGTGGGCGGGGCTTCTAGAGTCTTCAAAGTTGGATCGGATGTGCGAACGTGTCGACATTCCAAATCATTACGTAATTTCGTTTATATGATTTTGACGACTTTCACGCTGTATGCTTTCAACCAATCAAACGCAGAGGCAGGGCAAATGATTAAATTATTTGTATTTATTTAAAATGTCAATACCAAAGTTATTTTTTGATTATTTAATTATTACAATACATTTTATTATGATCGCTGTTACCCTCATATGTAAATAAACGTTTAACCAATTCAATATTGTTTGACAGAGCTCATTGAGCTCTGTCAAACAAGACTGAATTGGTTAATTCTAAGTTACACTTTAGAATTACATTGCTGCTTTAAATTGTGTTGTTTTGACATCATGATGCAAGCGATTAATATGGCTTTATTATAAAGAGAGAACAGTCAGTTCGTTTCTTTAATATATGGCAAATATAGAAAAGTCGTTGTTATTATTGTTCAAACTTTACAATTATGGATGCCATTGGAATAAGCTCATTAACATGTACATTTATTTCCCTCTATTCTTCTATATCACGTGTTAGTGTATATACTTTTCTGAACCAACGTGAATTAAAGTTTTGCTATTTTCCTACATTTATTAAAAACTATTTTCTTTGAATCATGAGCAACATAAAACGATTTTTTTTTATCCCATGCGATATTTATTAGCGGTTTTTTTCCATAGAGTTGCGTCCATAAATTTGTTTTCCTACAGGGTTTTTTCCATAGGGTTGTTTCCATATGTTTTTTTTTTCTTCATGTTTTTCTTATAGGGTTTTTTTCGAACCCCGACTCACAACAGCTTGTTGCATTCCAGTGGCATGTTTCTTTTCGACTCGCTAAGTTTATCTACCATGCTTTCTGCTTCGTAAAACATAAGAAATTATGCTATTACAAATATTTAATTCCGAAATCACTCAACTCCCAAAGTATTTTAATATAGTGTTTTTGTCACCAACAACACCCTCCGCCATTTTAGCGTCGGTCGCATGTCGGGAATATGGCATTTGAACATAATTTTTTTTATTATTTTTTTATAGTTTCGTTTGGACGAGTTTATCATTAACCAACGAAGCCGCCTTATCCACCCGGGGCTCTTCACGCAAGTCACCATTTAAATTTTATTTCTTTCACATTCTACCTCCAAATCCTAGTTTGTGATTACCTAGTCAGAATGAGCTCTCCCACATAGGGTCACAAGCTATGATTGTGAGGCCAATGGTATTTTGTTAGGTTATACTATAAAGGTTTGGGGAAGTGACGTTGTCAAATCATTTCAGGCAAAGTTAATCTTTGATTATTTTTTTTCGTGTTTAAGTTTTGTCTTATTTGGCCGTTCAAATCACAATTTGTATTTCTAACCTATCTCTCGGTGTGAGAAAGAACAATATACCTGTAACTCAAAGAGATCCACACCATTTGACGGAAAACAATGCCACTTGAAGATTTCAATTCCGTACGGTCCTGGTATATAGAGGGTACCTGTGTTTTTTTTGGTTTTTCGAACCGAAAGAATGCTGTTTCCTTGCATCTGGCCGTTATCAATGAGAGACTATGTTGCTGGCATACCGAAATGTCCTTTATGTGGACTGCATTTAAAAATCGATAGTTTATGCAAGCGGGCCCGTTTCGTCTGGTCATTTGTTGAGCTGCATAAACTTTGGGAGCCCGGTGGATCCCATTAGGAGGCCCATCGTGAAACAGCCCGCTGAACCATACGGCCAGTCCACCTCTGATCGGGGGCAAAACACAATAAGAAGCAAAGCAAACTTTCAGAAAATTTGGGGAGTTAGGAAGAACGCTGACACTGGGAGCAGTTTCGGGAAAATCAAAACTTCAGAATACGCACGGATCGGGCAGTGGCCAGCAAATGACAGATGACTGAGATGTACGTATTTGTCGCTAGTCGTAATATCTCTCACCTTTTCCTGAGTTAACCCTTTACCTAACGTAACGGCCAAAACCGGCCGGTGGTATTCTCAAAAATCGCAAATTAATTTTCATTATTTTTTCATTTTTTGTATCTAAAACATAGTTTAGGACCCCTCATTGGAAGGAGCTCGTCGAGCTCGTTCCAATGAGGGGTCATAACCTATGTTTTTGAGACAAAAAATGAAAATAATAGTTATTCAAGAACTTTTTTGCAATTGTCGTCTGCTTTTTATGTTAGGTAAAGGGTTAAGGTCCTTCTAAATGGTGGTGTAATCCGTCTTCGGGAAAACTGCTGACATGTAACCTATATTCTGCTGTTCAAATGACATTTTACAGAGTCCGTTTGTCGCGAAATTTGCACTTAGATGTTCACAAGACAACGTCACGCGTTTTGAAATTTTGTAGTATCTATCGCGCTTTGAAAATTACGTGGGCTTGATGGTTTGAAATAATCTCCCTTTGGGAAAATACATCACATTAACTTTCAAAAGGTGTTTATTCTCAATGGCCGATTCTCGTTTGTTTGTTTGCAAAAAATACTGTGTGTGATTGGTGTTGTGTGCAAAAGGTTTGCCTGTACATCCTGAAGCAAATCAGGGAGACTTTATATTTTCGCGCGATAGCAGGCGAATATAATCAGCTCCAGTTATTATTGCAAAATATCTGACAAACACATTGAACTGAACAAATGATATACAACTAGCTTAGTGAGAAAGTTTTCAGAGAGGGATGTTCACGGCATCATGCTGCCCCAGTCTACCCAAAGTTACATGTTTTGTTCATTCAACATGTGATTACAGTTTTGATAAGTATTGATAGTTTAATGATAGTTTTGGTACTACTGAGATATTATAAACAGCTTCCTCTGGCCGCCATTTTTACAGAAAGAGTTATACAAAGTGTCTATTTTTATCATTTGTTGAAACGAAGTCTTTTGTTTGGTATTTTGTGATTCCATTATTAATATAGCATGTTCCCTGGTAATCGTCTGCTCTACCTTTTGGGATCATTATTTATGTATTATCTCTGAAGTGGGAAACTCTGATGCAAATCAAGGATACAAATGTTGGTGAGATTTAATTTTCATTTCTCAATAATTACATTGTTAATGTAGTTATACGTTTTGGGTCCAAATACTCAATTCCCATTGGTCAGCTGGATGAAAACGTCATGACCAAATGTAATTCATTTTCCAATGAATACATTTGGTCGAACTTTGACTCGCATTTACGGTAAAGCGCAGTTGACAAAATGTAATTCGGGCGGTGTTTGTGCGCTTTGTCTTTTGTGTGACTGTGGTTTTTCGTCTCGTTCGTTCGTACATGTTTTATTTCGTCTTTCTGCTTTGTTGTTTGGTAAAAAGTAGTTTAAACAGTTACGGAATGTAATTATAAGAATTGAATGCATTTTTTATAATCTTTATTGGAGTATGAACGTGTGGGAATGGGTACAAATTGTATGAATCCCTTCGTGTTTCGTATTATGTTTGAAATGGAATTATGAAGTCTGTGGATTTGCCTTGTCACAATTTATGGGAGAGTGCCTCTAGGCACTCGCCCATAAATTGTAACAAGTCAAAAACAAGTTAAAAAATGTTGACAACCCAAAATAATTCAGTACTCGACCAGTTAAACAGTAACATTATTTCATTATCATAAGTAGTATAGCATATATGAAACGTGCCCCATTGGCAGGATCTCATGCAGAATCTCATGTGACGTCATAGTCACGTGACCTAGTGGCGCCATGTTTGGTTGTCATGGTAACCCGCGTGAGCGGCCATCTTGTGACGTTATCTCCATAGCGATGCGTGGTGGTAGTGCACATGCGCAGGGCGTGTTGTTAGGGTGATACGTGTTTCCGTCGTCCATTTTGTATACTGGACGCCGCCATCTTGGTTTCTATGGAAGCACGTGGTTTATATGTGACCCAAAGGCTTATAATAGGACAGGGGTATGTTCAGATGATGTGTTCGATTGAATCGGAGTATCAGGAATTACATGGTGCCACTAGGTCACGTGACTATGACGTCACATGAGATCCTGCATGAGATCCTGCCATTGAGGCACGTTTCACACATGCTATACTACTATCATAATGCCACCTGACCAAATACTGAAAATAAATGCCACCTGACTCAATATTGGAAAATAAAATAAATTTACTCTCTTTATAATAGCCCATTTATCTCCAAACAATAATGCACTTTCGGCCAGTATTGTTACCATGCTATCTTTTTTATGTGGGTATGCCCTTCAGCCACCACACCAAATGTTATCTTACGGTTTTACAAACTCTCAGACAACCATGCAAATTATGTAATAATTTGGAAGGTGCGCAGCATTGTTCGCGCTGACTCTAATTTTTCGGGTGCGATGTGGAATGTCTGTTCGGAGCCAAAAGATTTTAAATAAGAAGAAATTAACCATGTTTCGTCTTTTGGGTGCAACAAGGTGCGCCATCTGCCATGCTTTAGCCTGACACCATGCCAGGTTGTCGATGTTTGTCGGATACCATACCAGGTAGCCGACGCGATCAGTTTTTAAGTCTTGAAAAGAGAACGCTAGAATCTTGTAGCTAAAACTTGATTTTGAAATTCGACTAATCTCAGAATAACACGGGAATATTAAATATCAAAATCAAATTCCTCAAAGTTACTATAATGCAACTGAAATTTAATTTTGGTTCCCTGTTGATGTACCTTGGATATCTATCTCAATTTTACTATAAAAAGCAATACTCTATGTGCTTTGGTCGTTTTTCAACATCATTAAGCTGGACGGTCGTATTTCTATTGCGTTGTCTGAATATATGATAAATACGGGGCGAGTAAATCACTATAAAGTTCGCTCGGAAGAAAGAATGGTTGCAAATCATTGAATCTGTATCGTAACTCTGAAATGGGTTGTTGCCATTTAGAGTAAAATCGAATCGCTGCGTACACGATGTTTATCCGATACAAACATCACATCTTATATCTATAAACTATGTATATAGATACAGTTAAAACTAGAAGTCCTGTCACGAACTGTGCGCTTGTCTAGGCTTAATTGCCCGTAGGAATTGCGCGCAATTGCCATATCGAATGGCATCCAAAGCATGACAGGTTCTCCTGGTTACTCATAGCAAACACAGGCAATGTTTCTGCCAATGGACCTCCGGGTTACCCGGAGGTCCATTGGCTGAAACATTGCTTGTGCACAGGCCATGTGGACGTGCTGTCTGAGCGCATTTCATGACATGACTTCTAGTTTTAACTGTATATTATGAATAAACAACTGAATCGACGTGAATTGCAAAGCGCATTCCGTCCATGAAAGAAAACTTGACAGTTTCTAATTTCATTGACCGATGTTTCCCCCCCCCCCCCCCCCCAAATCAATTAACTACATTGCGGTCTTACTTCAAAAAGTAGTAATGATTATTTTCTTCTTGTATTAATAACAAAATGGCCAAGAGAACAGCTGAGACTTCGCTTTTTCAAAAACAGACCTGTTGTTTGATTTCAGCCTTTCATATTGTTTCGCAAGAACAAAATCCGTCGTCGGTTTGGAAACAATAGATGGACAACAAGTATCGATTTTGTATTTGTCGGAAGATTCTGAAATAAATTAATCCAATAGCCCTATCGGACCATTGGATTAAATTAATACAGTATCACCCTACAAACATAAAATGGATTCACCCATTCGCTATAACCAGTACTGTATGCGACGATCTTTTTTAATTTTCCTCCTTGAACACGCTCAGCCATGGTGCAAAACAAAAGTAAAAGGAATACTATGATAGTGTAACATAAGGGTCGAAAGGGGCTTGCCCACACCGCCCCTGCTAAAACAATTCGATTAAGCGGCCCATCCACAGTCAATATAATTGTCAATGTTATTGACTCAATATTACTGACAATATAATGTTTGCCCTCAACTGCACTATCATTTTGATCAATATTTCTTTCATTTCTGATTCGACAATCATAGGATTGATTGATCAATCTTTGATTGATTTTGCCATGTTGATGGCTCTGTGTTTTTGACAAGAATGAAATATTGATCAATACAATTGATGTGACAAAAATGCACATCAATATTATTGACAATACGTCAATAAATATTTGAGCTCTCTGATATTCTTCAATACATTGATCAAGTCTTCAATATCGCCCATTCATGATCAATAAGATTGTCAATATAAATTATTGACAATTATATTGACAATCATATTGAGTGTGGATGGCCCGCTTCAGATTAGATCCCTTTTAAGAACTGTGTGGTGCGTGGGTTAAGAATGTCAAGTGGCAATTGCGATTATAATTTCAACATCAAAATTTTCACTCCTGCGATGGACATGCTAAGACTACATGAGTCAGACATATAGCAGTATATTGCAGGTCAACTTGTTTATTTATTTATTTATTTATTTATTTATTTATTTATTTATTGGACTTTAAGGGGTCGTCCAACCTAACTTTGGTCAATTTGTTGACATTTTTCCCAGTGCTTCAGAAACAGATAATAGAAGTAAAGAAAGGCAAATTATATATCAAAATAAAGAGTAAAGTGCATTGAAAAGGTACATATAATTTTGTTCAGGAAAAAAAGTGAATTTTATGATTTTGAAGAACATTAATTTGCTAATGGCATAAGTAACGAACCGGTAAAACCACAAAATAATCGGTAATTCGAAAGCCTTGTCCTCAATATAATGATAACATACTACAGACTCGGAGAAAGCATTTTTTTGACACACACTCTGGTGGGTTTTGATGTTCGAATGTAAGAACACCAACACAAATTTTGGATGTTCCGGATGTGGCCATGTTTCAATGATGTTTATTCCGGCCATGTGATTACGATGTGGTTCTTGCAGAAAAACTCAATTTGGGCGATCGTAAGAATGCAAGGACGTGATCATGCCCTTATTTGTTCGAGACAATATATGAGCGGATTTGCAAACAGGTGACAGCAAATACTTGAGCTGTTAATGTCATAACTGCAAAATATGGTTCGAAATTCCCTCTCGTGTTTACAGGCCGTCTGAACTTTTTTGTTGACAAACAATCTGAATTATTGCGCACTAGAAAGACAACATGAACCACTTGCAAAAACATAACAGAGTGTATAAAATCGGGACGATACACATAAAATAAGGCAATATTCATAACAAAGTAAGCAGAATGCTTCAGAAATCACTTTTTTCACGAAATATATTCCAAGTAACCTGGAACTATATTGAGCGTGTTGATTTCCCCCGATGTTATTTTGTTCGCAGTTACCATGGATCTTCGCCACGAACTGTGTTGATGTCGGCAAAGGACCGATTCAAAATGGGTTGAAAATGATGCATTCACACTTTTAAATAAGGTGCGTTTGGACGATGCTGAGAATTTAGTTTTTTCTTGCAACCAACCATACTCACACAAGCGTCGATCAGAGTCTTTTGTCATCGTTTTACACTGACAAATGTGACAAATCTCCTTCACCGGAAACTATCTCCAACTTGCATATCATCAATAAACATAACCGCTGTCAGCGTGACCGTGTGGTCAAAACCGAAACGAATTTTCGAATCCACGGTCAAAATTAGCTGCAATTGGCTTTTAAACAAATGAAATACACGAAATATTCTCAATTTCTTCATTATTCATGCCGAGTTACTTTTTAACAAGACCACATGCGTTCAGTTTCGTTTGTCGGCATCAAACTGATATTGTTTGTGGTAATTAATAGTACGAGAAGGCGAAAGAAGCCAAATATTTCCCATCATCTATAAATTAATTAAAATTGATAATTCCATTTATTTTACTGAAATTATGAATTGATAAGGTGGGTGTGTTGCGATTATTATGCCCCAGACCCGGAAGTTGGAAAATCAAAGGTGCATCTTGGGCCGTGCAGTGGTGACCTCTGTCCTCTTAGTCGTACCCATTCATCATTACATGTACCAACATTCCCCCTTGTATCTCAACCACTGCTACTCCCATTTGAAGGATATTTGGTGTTGTGATCGAGCATCATGGGGAAACAATGCCCGTGTAGCTGCTGTAGCATGTGTTTCTTCCCACATTTTTTCAGAGTTGTGGTACTTTTTCACTCTTTTGAGTTAGAAAATTTTGTTTATAACTAGTTGATTTGTTACAATTTGTTGGAAAGTGCCTGCTGATACCCTCAAATGTATTGCTTCAAAATATTTCTGGTGAAGATTTTGTTCCTGTTACTTATCAAGCAACAACCTAATGAATATTCTGTATAAAGCCACCAATCTGATGTTAGACACTTTTATCGGAGCTGTTATGAAGGCTTATGGAACTCAAAATGTTGATTATGGCAGGACTTTTCAATTCGCCCATTAATCGATAAATTAAGTGTTATAGTTGGAAGTAAGAAGCATGAAAGGTCCAGAACTTAAAGTCTCAAAAGAATGTTTTGCAATGTAACATGATTTTTGCAGATACACTTATTTGGAGGGTTACCTGTCTGATAATGTTTGGAACATGTGTAGCCATGATCTTTCAAAAGAAAAAAAGAGTTAAACTTTGAGAAAAAAGGCATATGCCTTGAGTGCCGGAGGTAGAGTCATACAGGGAAGAGATCACCCCCACCCCCACCCCCCCCAACCTCCTCCCGGGAATTTTTTTGTGTCAAATGGAGCTCACTTGTCACCTTTTGGGGATTGCATTGTGTACTGCGTTCTTGAAAAAATGCGTGAGACCCTCTGGATGTGCCCTTCTGATCTTAGTATACCAATAAGCCTCCTTGGGGAAAGTACATGGCTATGTAAGGTTGATTTGATGTGTTTTGAATAACAGTGTACTGTTAAGTACATTAGACGGTTTATTGCAGTGACAGGTTACAGTTGCCCTTATTTCTTCTCCAACAGATATCATGAGTGAATTGGTGTCCAAGAGTAAACAAAGCTATTATACTTATTGATAAACCAGACCAATGTTAGGTTCGACATCCCCTTAACGGCACTTTCGACAGCCACCGTCACCCAGGGTCGGACAGTTTTACGGTTGAAGGAAGCCGTAGTACCCCGAGAGAACCACCGAGCAACAGCGAGCAACTGTCAGACTCCCCAACGTACTAAGTCCACACAAGTAGGGTTCGCCTTGATTGAAGACAGGTGCATCATCGATGTGCATTACGCCTTAGCGCACAGCGCTACCGTGCCGCTAAGTGGGCAATCTGGATTAAGTGCCTTGACCAAGGCAACAATGCAGTTACCCTTAGCGTGGATCAAACCGTGAACGTCTCAGTTTGACGTTCAATGCCGTAACTACTCAGCCACCGCGCTCCCCGTCGGTTTGGAAACAATTTTTGGACATCAAGTATCGATTTTGTATTTTTCGGAAGGTTCTGGAATAATTGGACTGTTGGATTAAATTAATACAGAACCACTCTACCAACACAAAATGGATTTACCTACACGCTATAGCCAGTATTGTATGCAGCGATCCCATTTAAGTACTGGGTGTTGCAAAGGTTAATAATGTCAATTGGCAATTGCGATTATAATTTGAACATCGAAATTTTCACTCCTGCGATGGACATGACATATAGTAGTGGACTTTGAAGACAACTCCTTCAGTAATTTATTTATTTATTTATCTATTATCTATTGGAGTTTAACGACACTTTTGACAGCCAGGCCCCAGACAGTTTGACGGGCGGAGGAAGACGAAGTACCCGGAGAGAACTACCGAGCAACGACGAGCAGTTGTCACACACTGCAAAAATATAGGTTCTCTTTAGAACCAAAATTGGTTCTAATCTTGTCCCTGAGATGGAACCAGTTCTGTTTAAACAGTATTTATTTCAAATCAAATAAATTTACCAAGATTAGCATTCAATTTTAACAGAATATTACATGAACTAAAGCAGATTCAGCAGTAAACTTGGAGCTTATTCAACGCAGTCGCCAAACATTTTGAAACAAAGGAGAAATGAACAGTTGGCAAATCGAACCAGTTTTGGTTCTGAAAAGAACCAAAACTGGTTCGATATGCCAACTGTTCATATCTCCTTTGCTTAATAATGATTTGGGACAACTTCGTATGAGCTCTAAACTTACGACTGAAACCCCCTCAATTTATGTTTAATTCTGTTAATATTTAATGTTAATCTTTATAAATTTATTTGATTTGAAATAAATACTGTTTAAACAGAACACGTCCCATCTCAGGGACAAGATTAGAACGAACCAGTTTTGATTCTAACGAGAACCTATATTGTTTGCAGTGCACTCCCCAACGTACTAACTCCACACACGCAGGGTTAGCATTAGTTGAAGACAGGTGCGCCATCGACGTGTCTTATGCCTTTGTGTACTTGTGTCCTGCGGGGATCACAGTGGCTCACGCGTTAGATCATTGGACGTTAAACCGAAAGGTCGACGGTTCAGTCTTGACCCCCACCATCTGCGCGGTATGCTTGGGCAAGACACTTAATCCTTATTGTGCATATGTAGGTATGGTGTCGCTGTGTACTGAGGCGCAATGTACACTGGTGGTGCACTTGCCATCAGCAACTTCTGATTCTGTTTGTGCCGGGTCAGTACTGAAGTCACACAACCTGACTGTTGAAAGTGTAATTGTACCCCCAAAACAGGCAAACAATTACCGGCTGTCGGTGTAATTGTCTCCCAAAATGACAAAGGGGGTGAGTAGAAAAGCCCTTCCCCTGTATTCCCGATGCGTAACAAAAGATGCGAAATGAAAACCAAAACACTGTTAATTTTCACGAAGAGGAATATCGTCTTGTATTTGGAAGCACCTTTTCTTTTCTCAGGAGGATTTTCTGGACCTATAATGGGGAATCTGAATAAGGTGTTAACCTGTCCAATGAGTAGTTTTAACCCTTTACACAACGTAACGGTTTAATCCGGCCACAAAAATCGCCAATTAATCTTCATTATTTTTTTCATTTTTTGTCTCAAAAACATAGGTTATGACCCCTCCTTGGATAGAGCTCGCTGAGATCGTTCCAACGAGGGGTCATAACCTATGTTTTTGAGACAAAAACTGGAAAAAAAATAGTTATTCAAGAATTTTGTTTGCAAGTGTCGTCTGCTTTTCATGTTCGGTAAAGGGTTAAATGGAAATTCTGCTATTTTGAATAGCCAGGGCCAAAAGTACACGCGAGAATCAGAATCGGTCAACGCAACGAAAACAATCAGAATCAACGTTGATTCCACTAAACTGTTGATTTGATTCCTGTCAGGGTTACCGAGTGATGCATGAAATTATCACAAAAGATTGAGTCAAAATCTGGATTAATATCAGTTAGTGTCTTTTTATGTCAAAAGAGAGCATAAAATATTAGTTGCAAAGAGGACAGAATATTTTAGGAAACGGCCTAGTGCCAGTTTCGGTCAATGGAGGCAAAATGTAGATTATCTCAACCTTTTACCTAACATGAAAAGCAGACGACACTTGCAACAAAATTCTTGAATAACTATTTTTTTTTATTTTTTTGTCGCAAAAACATAGGTTATGACCCCTCATTGGAACGAGCTCGACGAGCTCGTTCCAAAGAGGGGTCATAACCTATGTTTTTGAGACAAAAAAGTAAGAAAAATAATGAAAATTAATTGGCGATTTTTGTGAATAGCGCTGGCCTGTTTTGGCCGTTACGTTGGGTAAAGGGTTAAACGATTCCACGGCAATATACCAATTACGATATCTTTTATTTATTTATTTATTTATTTATTTATTTATTTATTTATTTATGCTTAACGCCACATCAGCAGTTAAGGCTATATCGTGGCGATACAAATATATATGCTACAAATAAGGTCATTATCTTTCCTGAAATAAAACTTTTCAAATAAATTTAAGAACACGAGGAATAAACATGAGACTAATTATTAGAGGTGAAACGGTTAACGGTTGATTGATTAATCACGTGGATTAACCTTGGCTAACCTATTAACCACTTGTCCAAGAAGATATCTGAATAATTGCCATTGCCATACCGTTGATGATTTACAGCATGAACCCTTTACCCAACGTAACAAACAAAACCGACTAGGCCAATATACAAAAATACAAAAAATCTCCATTCAAATTTATTATGTTTTCAATTTTTGTCTCAAAAACATAGCTTATGACCCCTCATTGGAACGAGTTCGTTGAGATCATTTCAATGAGGGTTCATAAACTATGTTTGTGAGACAAAAATTTAAAAATTTTAGTAATTCATGAATTTATTTTTCAAGCATCGTCTTCTACCCGCAATGCGTAAAGGGTTAAGAATGACCATTTCCAGCTACTGATACAGCATGATGATCATGCAAGTTAACAAATATGACAGCAAGTAACTTGCATGCTTTACTATGCCTCATACTATTGACATGAGTCAGTGTGACAATGTTTGCCTGTTTTGGAGCCAGTTTGTTCCTTTGTTAACCCATATTATTACCATTTTAGCGTGCGTTCTCTGGTATATTAACACAATTTTACCTTTACGGTAAAAGTGCATAATGCATCGACTCAAACCGGAAGTTGTGTGTTAACGTGGTTAACAGCTCGCTTCCCCGGCTCCGGTTACAGTTTATGTAATGCGTCATACCAAACGCACCACTGGTTCCGAGATGATGAAACGCGTTTAACTTCAATGAATGTTAAAAAAACACGTGAAATTTGTGTGATTTCCCCATTACTTCGGTGATGAAGCATTCGAATTGTCAAGGTAAGTGTAATTAATTCATTACGGTAGGTTTTTGTTAGTAGATTTCGGGAGAAGGCGATTGTTTCGTGGCAAACAAACATATTTAAATTAGGCTATCATGTGATTGACCACGTGACGTTTTGTTGATCTAGAAACAGACGACACATGTGTTTTGGTTAAATGTCATTGCGAAAACTCGGTATGTCACAATCAAGTGAACTTGATGAAGAACCTTTGGATTTAATCATTTTTGAAGTGGTAATAATAGTAATAACAAGATTTTGTTGGGCGTCCCTGTTTATTAATGGCCCTCCAGGAATGATTAACAGCCTTCGGGCCGTTAACAGCCCTCGACTTCGTCTCGGGCTGTTAATGGATCCTCTGGCTGTTAATCATTCCTGTCGGGCCGTTAATAAACCGTAACGCCCTCCAAAATCATGTTATTGGTATATAATACAGAGTTCAAAAGTAATGATTAATCGATCAATTACTGTTTGGATCGATCAAGATGTTGATCATTGATTAATCGATTAATCTATTAACCGTTTCAGCTCTATCAATTATTCATAGAATACTGGAATACTGTGTAAATTGAATTGTTGTGAACAGACGAGAGTTTAAAGGAATAAGAACTATTTAAGATTTATTTAAAACGTTGACTTCCTTGAGGATTGACAGAATGTTATGAGAGTTGGGGGCGCGGTGGCGTTGCGCTGACCGGTTCTCGTCAGATCACCGAAGTTAAGCAACATTTAGACCGGTTAGTCCTCGGATGGGTGACCGTCTGAGCGATCGATTCGGACTCCCACGTTGTGTCCTTGGGCAAGGCACTTAACCCCGATTGTCCACACGGGGACACGATGGCGCCGTGTACTAAGGCGTACTGCACGTCGATGGTGCGCATGACTTCAACCAATCTAACCCTGCGTGTGCTGCAGTGCTGAGTTATAATGTTGGGGAGCTGGCAGCTGCTCGTCGTTGCCCGGTGGTTCTCTCCGGGTACTCCGGCTTCCTCCACCCGTAAAACTGTACGGTCATGAGTAGCCATTGTGCATAAGTATGTGACCTTAAACACCAATAAATAAATAAATATGAGAGTTTGTGTTGTAAAATATGTATGTAAGAGACACAGCATTTAAGTACTGCAGTAAGCCAAGATTAAAATATTTACAGTACAAAAGAATGTGTTCCATTGTCATAGAACACATTCTGGGGACAACACTATAAAGATTTTACAACTGTGTTTTCGAGAAATCAATTTCCTATCCATGACTTCATGTTGATCGAATGACTCATTAGTGTTTTCAAAGACGCGGCAATTTACAGGTAGGTAAAATACCACTTCTTTCAAAACGCTAATGGTTCGTTCTAGCGATTAATATTCACAGATGAAATATATAATCCTGGAAAATCCAATTGTAAAAGTTTTATAGTATTAACCTCTGGTTGCATATTTCCCTGTAATAAAAAGGAATTCGGACTTCTAGTATGACGTATATAACGTCGTGTCAAACTAACCGAGTCTTTTCTCAGGCCAGGAAATCTAGAAAATCAAGGAGAACAAAACAGTTGCCCTCCTCAGATTGCTTGGGAGTGCAATTGCACCTGCAATTTTCAATGCAAAAACGTATATGCTATTTTGGTTATGTTCACTTCAAGGTATTAATATTTTGTGACTGAAAAACTGTTTTACATTCAGCTACATAGGGGAAAAATTGGCACACACGTCTTCTCATTATTCAAAATGTTGCATTCAATTCTTATGTGACTGTCTTCTGCACTCAAAATGTATTGAAATGCGACACAGAATGGGTCATGAATTATTGCAAATCAATGTAACATTGACAAATCGTCCCCTGAGTTCCAATGTGTTCTATGTGCCAGTAGGCACGTAGAACACATTGGAACTCAGGGGATGAAATAATAATAGATTTTAAAGGCAGTCCCAAACAGGTCTGGCATTCCAGAAAATCAAGGGGTGCAAAAAATTGCCAGTCTCAATTTTTTCTAGGTGTGCAGTAGGCGTCCAACACTCCTAAAGAATGCCAGGCTTGTTTCCTACAGTTGTTGCTTATCGGATATTGATGCATAATATTTGGACGGAGACGATAACGTCTTTCATATTGGGTTCTATGCACTAGACCAAGTTAGGTAAACAATTAGTTAAATCGTTAATAACAAAGCGATAAACAGGTAATAAAGAACAAAAGTTTTGATGTTAAGTACCTCCTGTAGAATGATTTTCTATATTTGAATAAGAAATAAATGTGCCATATGACAACGTGCAGGGTACATCTTACCAAAGGGTAATGTTTTTGGTATTCAAATGAATGTCTAATACGTGTTGGGTTAATAGATGTAGGTTTAGGAAGGATGGATTCACCTTATGATGATTTGTGCAGGTCCGAACTTGGGTAATTCCAGTGAAATGTTCCGAGCTCAGACACTGATGAACAAGTACAGGTTTTTATTATATGCCATCTAAATTATCTAAAAGATATTTCTCGATGTCTCGACTCGATGGATATCGAGGAATTTTTCTCAGTAGCTTCCTAAATGACGTCACGCTACGCAGCGTTACATCGCCTTGAAGGAGCGATCATCTGATCTTTGTTAGTGTTTTGAAATGTACACATTTGGGGTCGAATTGGGCTGAATATTGTGCAATAAAATGTCTCGTAGCATATAATAAAAAAGAAAATCTGCTCTATTTTAGTCAGTATATGGAATTATTTCATGATTGTGGACCTGAAAGTTTTATTTTTCACGAGCGCTTGCCCAAGGGCTCGTGAAAAATAAAACTTTCAGGTCAACACGATGAATTTTCCAAAGGCTCGTGAAAACTAAAACTTTCAGGTCCACGCGATGAATTTTGTCAGTAGCTTCGTATATGACGTTACGCTTCGGCGCATGAACGTCGCCTTGAGGGAACGATCAGCAGCTTTTTGTTATTGTCTTGAAACTGCTTGCAGTCGAATCGGGCTGAATATTGCGCAGTGAAATGTCACGTAGCATATAATAAAAAGAAGAAAATCTACGCTGTTTTAGTGAATATCGGGAATTATCTCATTCGTGTGGACATGAAAGTATTATTTTTCACTCGCGCAATCGATATTCACTAAAACAGCATAGATATCCTCAATTTACACAATATACTTCCTGTTGTCTACAAACTTATTGTATCCTTATTTTGTTCTATTCGACAGTGAGGTACTGGGGGTAGTGATAGTCACATACCAACAACTGTTGCGTCTATTATTTAATCTCTTACTGAATAGAACCAGAAGAAATTGTACAATGGAACACATTTTGTTTGTTATCCTATAAACATTACAGATATTTTAGCAAGGTACCCCATCTACTGACAGATACATTTTGTCTCTTAAGTTCCAATGTGTTCTATGTGCCTACTGGCACATAGAACACATTGGAACTCAGGGGACGATTTGTCATTGCTGCAGTTTTTGCAGTTGCGCAGAACTGTGTATTCTTTTGGTATTGGTCTCGACGCATTACTTAGTATTAACAGCCCTCTCTATAAACAGTTGGATCAAGCAGTAAATTGGCGGTAAGTGTATTTACCAGGTATATTTGCACGTTGTGTGACATTAGTAGTTTTCAAGAAAATGTCCGCGGACTCCGGAATTGACGCAAGTTTCATTGAAATTTTGTTCAGCGTAACAGTTCATAATCTATTTGAGTACTTTTTGACCCCACTACTTCGCATATTTCTTGTTTGTTTACAGGAATGGATGGTAAATTTCTGAATCTGTCAGTATGTCGACAACAGAACTATGATTACAGCTACAACGGTTAACAGATTAATCGATTAACCAATTTCCAACGTCTTGATCGATCCAAAAGTAATGAATCGATTAACTGTTACTTTTGAACTACTGTATTATATGGGTTAACAAAGGAACAAACTTGCTCCAAAACAGGCAAACATTGTCACACTGACTCACATCAATTATATGAGACAGAGTAAAGCTTACAAGTTAGGTACTGACATACGTGTTCACTTGCTCGATCATTACACTGTAAAATGGAAATGGTCATTCTTAACCCTTTAAGCAAAGCGGGAAGAAGACGATACTTGCAAAACAAATTCTTAAATTACTCAAAATTTTACATTTGTGTCTCAAAAACATTGCTTATGACTCCTCGGTGGAGCACGCTCGTTCCAGTGAGGGACATAAGCTATATTTTTGAGACAAAATTTGAAAACTTAAAATTTGAATGGAGTTTTTTTGTAAAAAGGGCTGTCCGGTTTTGTCCATTACGTTGAGTAAAGGGTCACTGCTGTAAATCATCAACGGTATGACACTTATTCAGCTACCTATTAGGGTAAGCGATTAATCGGTTAACAGATGTTAATCTATGTGATTAATCTATGAAGAAATCCCTTCAATCGTTTCAGCTCAAACTATGATGTCACGCGTAGCCACTATCCTACACATAAAGAAGTAGTAGTTGGGAGCGCGGTGGTTCGGTGGTTACGGCTTGCAATTCAAACCGAAAGGTCAGCGGTTCGATCCCCGCCAGGGATTACTACGTTGTGTCCTTTGGCGAGGTACTTCATTCCGATTGCCCATGTGGGGGAACGGTGGCGCTGTGTACTAAGGCACACTTCACGTCGATGGTGCACTTGTCTTCAACCAATGCTAACCCTACTTGTGCGGAGTACGTACGTTGGGGAGTCTGGTATTGTTCGCCGTTGCTCGGTGGGTCTCCGGGTTCGCCGGCTTCTTCCACCCGTAAATAAAATAATGTAGTATTAATATATAGAGGAGATCTAATGAGCCACCATTTGATATGAAATTTATTAAACGAGTTGACTAGAATCGAACTGATACGAGGTTTATCAAGGCTTAGATTGATTTTACTACACGATGTTCATAAAATTCATATCATATTGTGCCGAATGTGAGGTTCTTATTACCACATAGTGTGTAATTAAACCTTTTACCTACAGGGGGCGGCGGAACGAGTTTCAAAGTGTGTGTGTGTGGGGGGGTGGGGGGGGGGGGGCGTGGGACTGGATGGTTGTCGGTATGAAAATTTTAAATTCCAGGGTCTTAAAACCCCCATTTCCATGCATCTGAGTGGATATTTTGAGATTTTTCAGGAGATGTAATTGAAAGATTTCACAATTTAAAAAACGTTGGTAAAGCATACAGGTGAGGTCTATTTATCAGCTTTGGTCGTAACGACCAAAGCTGATAAATAGACCTCATCTGTATGCTTTACCAGACGTTTACAGCAATTATACTGTCTGTGGATTACCTTGTCTGGGGGGTGGATTTGGTACTTGTATGTCTGTAAGATTACGATCTATTTCAGTTAACCGATTTTTTAACAGACTGTATACATTTTAGTGTTTGCTGCTACTCACTGCAAAATATAGTCCGAAATCCATCGAAACTGAACAAGTACGAGAGAAACATAGCTGGCGAAAATATGGTGGAGGCTCTGGATCTGCCCCTTGTTTCACCAATCAATTGTTGTGTTAAAATATATGCATACAAAAAAACATGGCCCGGTAAAAAAGTGGAGGGTCTGAATCCCATTGGCCCGCGTGGGGACACGGTGACGTTGTGTACTAAGGTGTACTGCACGTCGATGGTGCACTTGTCTTCAGCCAATGCTAACGCGGCTAGTGTGGAGTCAGTGTACTTTGGGGGAGTCTGAAAGTTCCCCACCGTTTCTCTGTTGTTCTCTCCAGGTACTCCGGTTTCCTCCACGCGTAAACCTGTCCAACACGAGTTGGCCAGGCTGTCGAAAGTGTCGTTGAACCCAAATAAATAAACATCTTGGTTAAGCATATATCGGGTGAAATTCTTTATTGACGTGGTATACGAATGAAAACTGGACATGTGTCTTCAGCAATCGACGCGACGACCGTTACTTATTCACAGTTCCTTATTCGTCATTCGTTATCAATCGATAAAATCGGTTGATAACGAATGTCGAATTGTCGAATAAGGAACTGGGAATAAGTAACGACTTCACGTCCACATTCCTGTAACAGGAGGAGAGATAAGTGCGGGGGGGGGGGCGGGTTTCGAAACGTCCACCTCTACCACACAAAGCGACCAGGCTGGTTGGTAAATGGCCTTAAAACCTCGACCGCTACACTACTCTCTCCTTCTTTTGAGATGCACCCACCGTGAATCTCACCCCAGATTCCACCACAGAGCGGTCGAAACATCCACCATACGTTACCACACCGTACACAACGCCACCAACTGCTGAGGATCGGACCAGTCCCCAAATGTAACTGGAGGAGAGATAAGTGCGGGAGCCGGGGTTCGAACCGTCGACCTCTAGCACACGAAGCGACCGATTTACCACGAGGCAAAGAGATCCGGACCAACCAGGCTGGTTGGTAAATGGCCTTTATACCTCGACCGCTACGCTCCAGCAAACCTTCCTCGATCTGCAATAATTTTGCACGCTGCTTGCATGGAACCACAATGTTATTCGGGATACAGAAAGTGGAAAGAAAATTGAGAGAGATGGAGGTAGGGGACATTTAATTCTTATTTCAAAATAATTTCCACCCATTTGTGAATGTTGTACAAAAAATAAAAAGGGGATAAATTTTGCTACCAAGTGTCAATGAGCGCATCGAGAACAAATAAGACAACAATCGACTAGTTTATTTTTTGAATGATTCACCGATGGGACTTTCGAAAATATTAGAATATTTCCGAAAAAGGAACCTAATTAACCCTTGTCAGGGATGTGGCTAGAGGGTTTCAACTGGGGGTGCCACCGGTGTAAATTCCAACTGTGAGTGGTTTCGATAGGTGGTTGCACTGCAGTGCTGGGTGATATCTTTTAAAGTGATTATATATATATATACATGCTTATATGCTTATGAACCCTTCTGAAAATTTTTTCACTAGTCCTGAAACGGGAAAAGCATCATTTATGATGTGTCTGTGTCAGAAAAATTTACCGGATTGATGTCAGAGTCGAAATTTTGTGGCCATGTCAATTTTAGAGTAGGAAATTCAAGTTTCCAGTTGGAAATAAAAGATCAAAATGTCTCATCATTAGTTGGAATTTTAATATTTTTCATGACCAATGTTAATTTATTGAATTTCCAACTATTTGATTTTTTACCTCGGAATTTCCCAACTATTGAAAAAAATACTCCTAGCTGGGGGGGGGGGGGGGGGCACCCCTACTGTCGCCACCTCCCTGACCCTTGTACAACGTGAATGTTTTTCCAGTCAAGGATGTTCACAAAACTCGCAACTCAAAGTTAATTATTTTTTCGAATTTTACTACCAGTTGGAGAAGATCAGAACAGTGCGTGAATAGGTTCACATACTTTAATACAGATCACTGAAATGTCTTCATGGGTTTTTGTTTATGTCAGAGCTGGCAAGCTCCCAGTCCTTTGCCTTTGTTCTCGCTCGGGTTTTGCAGAGCCTGGGGTGATATTTGTTGAATACAGCGTCATAACTCTTTGGTTAACCCTTTAACCAACGAATCTGCTACATCCGCTTGCGTAATACGAAAATTCAGCAGCTGAAAAAATATTGTTTTCAAAATATTTCAACAAAACAATATCATGTGACCCCTCTTTGGAACGAGCTCGCCGGGCTCGTTTCAATGAGGGGTCACATGATATGGTTTGGTTGAAATTGTTTGAAATTTTTTTTTAAAAATTGTATTTAAAATAATACATTTTGCGTTGGGTAAAGGGTTAAAAAGTGAGTCGCAACGTTCGGATAGGTGAACTATCTTTTCTCCCACTTCAAAGAATTATATCTTACGGATCTGAATCTTAATTTGTGTTGATGTATTTGTACGACTGAACTCTCTTCTTCTTCCTCCTCTTCATCCTCCCAATCCTTTCTTATTGCCACCATTAATTTCTTCCAATACAAAGACTCAGCATTAATCTATTCCATTATGCCTGGTATCGGGGGCCCGGTGGCTCAGTAGGTAGAGGTGCCGGCTGCAAGCTGAGAGGTCCTCCGCTTGAATCCCACCTGCGGCAACCGGCAACCGCGTTGTGTCCTTGGGCAAGACACTTCACCCCCCATTGCCCACGTGGGGGCACGGTGACGTTGTGTACTAAGGCGTACTGCACGTCGATGCTTCACTTGTCTTCAATCAATGCTAACTCTGCTTGTTTGGAGTTAGTATGTTGGGGAGCTGAACGTTGCTCGCCGTTGCTCAGCGGGTCTCTCCGGGTACACCGGCTACTCCAACCCGTAAAACTGTCGTGGTCATGGTTAGACATTGTGTAGAAATATGTGACCTTAAACACCAATAAATAAATAAATAAATAAATAAATAAATAAATAAATAAATAAATGCCTGGAAACGCCTATTTTCGTGATTGCGTTCAACGAATAGCGGTGTACGATTTCGTTGTAAACAAGTTGGTAGCGCCTAGTAACACAACAAGGGGGACAACTCTAGCTTGGTTCATATCGGCAGAGATCGTCGTCATATCAGCCGAGTTAGAAGTTGTGTCTGCCGAGTTTGATAATGGACATTTCTGGGAAAGAACACCATATCTATTAAATAAAATACATTACATATTTTCAGTCACAGAAAAGACGTTTGGAGGAATACATATTTCTCTTTCCATTTGTTCACTCATGAGATAATTGTTGGTGGCTACGTAAAAGTACAATGTACACACATTATACTATTGATGGTTTTTGTACATTTTATTACCCTGAGAATCAAAAATGTGCAGTTCTTCTCAGACGGTTTTTTTGTCAAAATGCTTTTTTCACCACAAACCTGACATCTTTCCAATCTACTGTACATTCGCCGTGGACTCATCGTTATTCACGCGCGGACAGTGATGCCCACGCATGTGTTTACCAGGTAATGAAAATCGTCAGCAAAAGTTTAATATTCATCAAAATGTAATTAATGAAGCACCGGGTATAACCCGGTGCTTCATTAATTAAATTGTTGATGATTATTCCTATAATTAGTGTTTGGAATCTAATATTATTGTGTCGGTGGAAATATTGCCCACCCGTGGAAAGTGACCAGTCCACGTCGGCTGTACTGTACTTGTTTTCAGCAAGTTCATACTACACGTTGGCAAAACTATTACGCTAACGGAGGCGCAGTCACATACCTTTTAATAAACAAGAACATTAATTTTGTAATGTTCTTTTTCTGAGCGACATTTTTCCGCTCAACTCATTTTATGCACGAAAACAAGTTTTATAAAATGTTTCTCTTGCTTGTAGAAAATGTTTATAGGAGTTGACTCTGTTAGGTTCTATCATCTTCATGTCAAAGTCCAAGTATAGTGTGTATAAACGGATCTATACAGATGGATGTAAAGATGGTGACAAAGTATCATCATCAGTTGTTACTGATGATCACGTCACCTCAGACACAATACCAAATAAAAGTTCTATCTTCACGACTGAGATCGAAGCTTTACACCTAGCTCTTGAACATATTGAGAATATACAGGAAAGGAAGTCGATTGTCTTTTTCGACTTTTTTTCATCTTTACTAGCTTTACTCAACCCCATGTTGAGAACCCTCTGATTTTGGAACTTCGTGAGAAGGTGACTACTCGTCCACTGAGTTCCAATGTGTTCTATGTTCCTACTGGCCTACTGGCACATAGAATACATTAGAACTCAAGGGACGTACTCTGATGTCTGATACTAATCGTGTTTTACTGGTTACCTGGACATGTTGGTATCTCCGGTGATCGTATGGCATACAGTGCAGTAAAACAGGCTTTAAACGAGCATCTCACTGATTTGAGGATTACTTCCAGTGATTTTAAACTATATATTAGTAAGTACATCAAATCTGTGTGGCCGGCGACTGCGATGGAGCGACAAATAACAGGCTCCATCGCTTCTGAACTACTATTACGGATACGAATCCGTCTAGAAAGCTTTGTAGAAAAGGTAACGTCATTCCGAGTCGATGTCATGCTGGTCATACAAGACTTACACATTCTCTTTTGTTAGAGGGTAATATGCTACCATAATGTGTTCCCTGTCAATGTCCGTTGGCAATCGAATCATTCTGTTAGACTGTACGGATTTTAATGACGTCAAACGGCGATTTTATAGTGTACCGTCTATTTGAGAACTATTTTACACAATCGCTTCTCACCAGATTCTCTTGTATGTCAAACTTTTTAATAAGTTTTAATTGTTTTTAATCTTTTCTCTACATTTCATTTTTTTCAAAACGGTTTCCTATCATTGGATTGATTTACATGGTATTCATCCGGCTTTTTTGTATCATTATTTTCTAAAGCCCTGGCTATTTATTTCAATGTCATTTTTTACATCATCGCATGTATTTTACTTTATGAAAGAACCGTTTTACACTACATCAATTTTTATCGACATGGTATAGCCTTGGTTGCTGATGTGGCTCTGAGCGCTAATAAATATATAGAATATACCCATAGTAGCTTGGTGTACCGAATGTTCACCACGAGTGGTGAACATTGGGTACACCAAGCTACTTTGAGATTATTTTATTTATATCACGGGGGAGGGGGGGGGGCGGTGGCGTCGCGGTAACCGGTTCTCGTCAGATCATCGAAGTTAAGCAAAGTCGAGCGCGGTTAGTAGTTGGATGGGTGACCATTTCAGCGACAGATTCGTGCTCCCGCGTTGTGTCCTTTGGCAAAGCACCTGACCCCAATTGCCTATATGGGGGCACGATGACGCTGTGTACTAAGGCGTACTGCACGTCGACGGTGCGCATGTCTTCAACCATTCTAACCCTGCCTGTGCCGCGGTGCAGAGAGTTCTGAGTTACGATGTTGGAGAGCTGACAGCTGCTCGTCGTTGCTCGGTGGTTCTTTCCGGGAACTCTGTCTTTCTCCACCCGTAAAACTGTGACCGACATGATATTACCCTGGCTGTTAATGTGTCGTTAAACCCTAATAAATAAATTTATACCATGATCGTCATGATTATTTTTATCGACACGATATAGCTTTGGTTGCTGATCTGGCGCTGAGCACCAATAAATAAATAGATAACCCTTAATGAGTGTTCGCTGTTAATGAAAACGTGGGCAGCACAAATATGACAGCATTTCTAGAAATGTACTCACCACCTGGAATCAACCCAAACAATACGTAAAATCGAAACAGGCGGAATACAGGATCCATGTTACAATGCTGTACCTGCAGCCAATAATTCTTGTCTTTTCTCCAGACTTTACCTTTGTATAATAACTTGTACATTACAAACTTCAATCCTATAAACTTGCATTCGTGTTGCTGTTGGTTTAATTGATTCTACTTTGCTTGTTCAGCTATCCGTACATCAGAAGAATTGTTTGTCAGTTTTCAAGTGATCAAATACCATCAGTGTCAGTGATAATCTTCCTATAAATTATTTTAAATCAATTGAAACTTGTTTGCGAACATGAAATGGGATCTTGCGGTTGGAAGGAAAGAAAATTTAAGTTGTTATACTTCTTGGACTTCAACTGCTCAAACTCGACTGGTGACATACGTCAAATAAGTTCTTTCCCGCTTTTTCTCTCGGTTTCCACTGCGGCTGCGATATTAAAATATGAGTTATTATGTGGGTGGTGGTGATACCGTTGAGTGGAAGACCGAGAGATGACTGCAGACTAATCAAGTTTCACTTTTTACAATAATATCACTTACTGTTACAATAGCACCTGCAACATTTTATACAAGTATAACGGACCAGGCTTCTAGTGATGCTAAACCCGTTAAGAAGAAAACGTGTGTGAGTTCACCTGTTAAGTATTAAACGTCCACAACCCTCCCTTTATTAGATAATAAAAAGATTGAAAAACAAAACGATTATGTTTGCATACATGTATAGTATGTTTTTGGAGTGCTGAGGAGGGTTATATATATATATAACAGCCTTCTAATAAAGACATATGTACAGTACGTAGAGAGTGTATTATCACTAAATCACTCGCAGAGTGGAGATTCCACCCAAGCAATAATTGCAAATTTGTTGCAAAGCATAACAAGCACAGGAGAGTGTATTATCTCTAAATCACTCGCAGAGTGGAGATTCCACCCAAGCAATAATTGCAAATTTGTTGCAAAGCATAACAAGCACAGGAGAGTGTATTATCACTAAATCACTCGCAGAGTGGAGATTCCACCCAAGCAATAATTGCAAATTTGTTGCAAAGCATAACAACTACAAGCAAAGTTTCAGCCAATGGACCTCCGGGTTAAACCCGGAGGTCCATTGGCCGAAACATTGCTTGTGTTTTAGTCGATGTATACAGAATACGAAAGTTATAGTTTGGGTGATAACTCCACTCCGCGGGTGATTTAGTTACAATCCACTCTCCATGTACTGTATATAATCAGAAGGCTAAAACATACATATATAAACGGTTATGTTTGCATACATGTATAGTATGTTTTGGAGTGCTGAGGAGGGTTATATATATATAACAGCCTTCTGATAAAGACATATATATATATACTCAGAAGGCTAAAACATATATATATAAACGGTTATGTTTGCATACATGTATAGTATGTTTTGGAGTGCTGAGGAGGGTTATATATATATAACAGCCTTCTGATAAAGACATATATATATATATATACTCAGAAGGCTAAAACATATATATATATACACGGCGCTGTTACTTCAGCAGTCTGACTTTGTAACGGTATTACATTCAATCCATTTAATAAACGCATCTACAATCATTAAAATATATTAATTAGGCCTAAAAAATTTCAAAATCTGGTTCTCAGGCCCTCCCGCATGGTCCTTTTGTCTGCCGCATGATCTCTTTTTATAACCAATGTAAACTTTAAAAAATTAAATTAAATGGTTTATGTCTGAAATTTTACCAAGGTTAAAAAAATTTAAAAGTATGTCCCTTGAGTTCAAGAAAGCTTTGCAATGCTTTCCTGCTCTCAAGGGACGAAATACACCACCGCCCACGCTATTCCGTAGATTATCGGGCCTAAAACATAAACCAAGAACATGAACTTTTGGTGACAAAGAAATAATTACAGAAATAAAAAATAAAATAAAAAATCGCTCGCCCGCCAGCCGTTTTACAAATAATGGCCCGAGAAACAGTTTTGTGGCCTTATGATTGCCTGTTTTGGGGTAATAGCCTCAAAAAGTTTAATGAACATACTCCATCAGCATTCCAGCATGATATTTCTATATATTGCTATTTAGATTTTCTATCCGCCTTTTTTATTTTTCTTACCCTTCTCACAGGATTGGGAATATCCCTCAATGTCTTTATTTAAACCAAAAATATATTGTTTTGCATCTCATCAATATTGCTCTTCGTCAAGCTTTCGGCCTCTTGGCCTTCTTCAAGGACCGTTGATAACGGTCCTTGAAGAAGGCCAAGAGGCCGAAAGCTTGACGAAGAGCAATATTGATGAGATGTTTTTCGAGACTGTCCCAAAACAATGGACAATTTAATAATGTGTACGCATATTGTTTTGGTTCTACCCATTCCCTGATATCCTGAGTCTGTAATGTCACGTGATAATGATAATATTTTATGTTTTATCGATGGGATCAGTGATCAAAAGTTTATAATTTTCTTTATCTTTGGGTACCCAAAGGATGCCTTTATCAAGCATAAATCTCACTTTGTTATCTAATACGCCTTTGTGGCAGGAGTTGCCAAAAAGGGGTAGTTGTCAGATGGCTTAGTGGAGTTTTGTAGCCAATTAGCTTCACTAATTAAAATGTTGCTGACTTTTATCACCTGGTAAACGCATGCGTGAAAACCACCACCCACGTGTGGATTACGACCAATCCACGGCGACTATACTGTAAGTTTTATACGTCCTGTATATATTATATCCCAACCTTTGTGATCTTTTGCACAATATGAACAACCCTGACATGGAAGATCTTCAGGTTTTACATTACTACAATAACTGCCCCATGACTTTTCTGTTTGGGGAATTCTAGCAAATGCAGCAGGCCGATGTTGAATAGTATTGCTATACTGCCTAAGTTCATCCAACCATTGCCCTTGAGAGGACTTGAAATTTATCCGCTAAGTAAGGCCGGTATGATCAGTCTCAAGAGTAACGAAACACCCCGGCAAGTAATACCGAAACTGTCTTATGAACCTAATAACTTATAAAAGTTCTTTTCTGTTTTTGCAATATCTCTTCGGGGCTCAGTACAAAGCTCGATAAAGAAATTACTTATTCTTGACCATTTTGCGCATGAAGCAGTTCTGCATCGATTGCATTATTTGAAGCATCTGTATCCAGTATAAACAGAGCTCTATTATTTGGCATGGCCAAACTGGATCTGTAACTAGAGCTTTCTTAATTTCTTGGAAAGCCTTTTCTTGTGCTACACCCCAAAATGTTGTTTACGTTCAATTTTATATGAAGGTTCTGCTAATTTAGTACAGTCTTTTAGGAAGATTCTTTGGTAATTTGTAAGGCCAAGAAATGATTAAACCTCTGTTATATTTTGGGGTGCTGTCCAATTTTCTATAGCCACACTGTGCTTATTGCTTATTTGAAGTGTATTTTAGCTGATTTATCGCCCATAAAATTCAATTTCTTCCTGAAATAGGTCGCGCTTCTTGGCCTTAACTTGAGGCCACACTGGTGGAACTGCTCAAACCCTAATTCGACATTTTGTGAAGTCATCTTCCACATTTTTTCCATGTCCAATATATCTGGAAAGGTTAAGACCAAATAATTCTAAAGTAAACCCCGAAGAACTTTCTGTCTATTTCCTGTTTAATTACCAAACAAATGTTCCACGTCAAACTCATTAATAGCAAAAATGTCATGATAATTAATAATTTCTTGAATTTGTTGTTTTTTTCTTCTTTATCCAGCTTTTCCTAAAAGACAAAAAAAGAAATTCGTCTTACACTGATTTGCTATCCATCCCATCATACAACATTAATTTACATGACCTAAAAGGTTGTGGTACATTATCACATTCGAGCCTAATTATAATGACGCTATCCAGGTAGAGTGTTTATTGGATCGGCTTGTTCATAATGAGGTGTCTACTCTGGTTGTGGGGGCGGTTCGAGAGGACAAGGTTCCTGCACATTTGGTATTTGTGACACTTGAATTAGTGGTGGTACTGACAACTGAACTCGAGTTGGAACCAAAAGTAGTGGCATTTTATAACTAGCAACCGGAGGAGGGTGTGAATAATCCGTTTGCTCACTACGAAGCTTATATGAAGGTTGTGACATTTTAGCGGACGTATTTTGTGGTATTTTGCTAACAAAAGCAGCTTACAAGCCAGACAAAAAGGCCGAAACCTGATTCTCAAACTTGGAAAAACATTTATCTAAACATTCCAATATTATAGACTGATTTTTGTTCCCAATCAGTTTTTTTATTATAATTGGTTCTATTTTTAGGCACAGTATTTCCGAAATTTTGTTGGTTTCTTTTTGGTCTAGTTTGGTCCATTTCAAAAATTTTGCATAGACGGACCTTGTAAATTGGCTTTCCCTATCATGTTTTTTATCCTTTGCTGAATACCCGGATGTTGATCATCAACCGAAGCTGTATTGGAACTTTCAGATATGTTAAAGAGGTAGCGGCTCTAGTTAAGACTTCAACAAATTCTATATCGGTTGACCTCTCAATAGATATATTTGGATCATGCTGTTCAAAGTCTTACCTAAGTATGTTTGATAAGAACATTTATTGACTTGAACTTTTGCTTTAGAAGAACTATCACCATAGATGTCTCACTCCATCCTCCCCTCTCCCAAAACAATTGAGCTGAAATTTTCAACCTGGACCTTAATAGTAACAAGAAGGACGCCAACGCCCTATGGCGCACCAACATTCCTCTTTGATAGTAACTTTGGCAAACACAAGAACTGTATCAAACAGGCTCATAACATGCGACAAAGCTTACCTAAACACAACCTCTTAAAAGTAAAACACAGAAACTGACATAAACACTAAGTTAAACATGAAATTCTGAGCTAAACAGAAAACTAAACGCAACTAAAAATGTTAAGAAAAATGTTTAAAATGCAGGGTATGAGGGGTTAATCATGGAACAATGATAATGAAGAACATGTATGATGAATATAAGTGCCATGGGAAGAGAAGGAGCACAGTAGCTGGCCTAAACACTTAGTTAAACATGAAATTCTGAGCTAAACAGAAAACTAAACGCAACTAAAAATGTCAAGAAATTGTCTAAAATGTAGGGTATGAGGGGTTAAATCAGGGTAAAATGATAATAATCATCATATAGCAGCATTATAAAAGCCATGATATGGAAATAGGGTGAGTAAGTGACCTAAACAGACGCTTTAACATTATTGGACACGTACGCTGACGCCGACGCCGACCATGCCATAAGCTCACACAACTAAGTCGGTGAGCTGAAAAACGGATTGTGTCCTTACATTTTCATCGAAAACAAAAGAAATGGAGCGAGGAAGAATATCAAACATTTATTGTGTTATAAACAGGGGCGTGGCTAGAGGTTTCCGATTGGGGGTGTAGGGTGTAGGGTGGTGAATTTCCAGCTGGAGGTTACTCCCTCCCGGCCCCTCCCAATAGTTGGAAATTCACTACCGAGAAACATTTTGAAAATGAAGCCACGCAAGGGGACATAAAATTGATTCTAGTAACTGAAATGCCAACACATTTATGATAGAATTATCAGGTTATTATTATTTGGTATTATTCTGGGAATTCAACATGTGCTAAACAATTGCTGAAGCTGAGAACTTTGAACAATTCACACTGTCCTAACATTAAATCAGATTTTATGCAGGAATGATCAATTTTCGATGTTACATTATTTTGTAACTGTGAATGGTGGAATTAACTCAGGATAACGATTTCACATGATGTGATTTTCTTGAAGTGCGTTTCCAGGAATTTTTTATTACGATAAGTAAACGGTGTATAGAAATCTCGTACCGATACTTATGAAGCTCGATATTGCGTACACTGTAGTTGTAAATAGTAACAGTTTGAAGTTTTGCCGATTTGAAACCGAGTTGGGAATTTTGGGAAGTAAAGGAGACATCAGCATCATCAAAGAAGTTCTAAAATCCAGATAGATGGAATTTCCAACTACTCATGACTAGCCCTCCGAATTTCCAACTATAGGAAATATTTGCCAGGATTGGGGGTGACACCCCCTCCCCCCCCCCCCCACCTCCCGGTCCTGGTTATAAATTCTACCTAATGTAATGAATGAATAATCTGAAGCATTCTCTGACATTCTGAAGAATATGATATCAGATATTTTCAAAACGGACGCTTACAGGCAATCCGAGCAAAAATTATAGCTGAGCAGTGTGTCATGTGGTCGTCAAAAATTAAAAAAACAACAGGAGCCAAAAGATTAAGAACGTTTGCCGATTAAGAAAGTTTACCTCTAACAATTTTGAGGACAAAAACGAACCTGTCTAGTTTTTGAAAACCATTTGCATAAAACAAAAGATACAACCCCTGAACCCAATGAAATACAACTTTTAACCCTTTACCCAAGGCAGACGATATCAAACTTTATTATTTTAAATATCATTTTTTGAAATTTTTCAAAAAAATTCAACAAAACCATATCATGTGACTCCTCGTTGGAACGAACTCGATGAGCTCGTTCCAACGAGGGGGTCACATGATATGGTTTTGTTGAAATTTTTGAAAAATAATATTTTTTCAACTGCTGAATTTGCATATTACGCGGGCGGATGCGGCCGATTCGTTGGGTAAACGGTTAAAACATCAGCTTCAAACTTCACTTGACTTTTTGCTATCAGTTTTCAATGACATAATTGGTGACTGGCCAGTTTCCACCTTCCTGGCGAAAAGCAACAATTATTCCCGTTCCAAAGCCTAATAATGATCATCACTGTAATCCAAGTTATTAAAAACCTTTCGCCTTGACAAGTTGTGTGTGTAAAACCATGGAAAAGATTATCAATGATCGACTTGTCTGACTTCTGGAATTGAGCAATTTACTTGCGAATATGCAGTGCAGTTTCACAAGCCAGTGGAGTACTGTGGATCATTTGGTTTGACTTTAAACTTTCATCTAAACTGCGTTTGCCAGAAAAGAATATGTGGTCGTCATCTTCTTTTTTCGGGAGAAGGCATATGATACAAGAATGGGATTTTAGATCCTTTTAACGTGGGGTTGAGAGGATGTATGCCTCTTTTTATAAAAAATTCGTTAAAGATCGTCAATATCAGGTTCGTGTCGGATCTACATTATCTGATCAACACGAGCAAGAACTGTGACTTCCTCGGGGTTGTATTTTATCCATTTCCCATTTTCAGCGAAAATCAACAGCATTATTGACGCAACTTGGAATATGGTAGATTCTTCTTTGTGTGTTGATGGCTTTTTAATCTGCTATAGTAGCAAAAATATGAATGCTATCGGGAGCAAACTTCATCTGTACTCAGGGATGTGGCAACAGGGGTGGGGGTGGGGGGGTGTCTCACTTAGCTAGGAGTATTTTTTTTGAATAGTTGGAAATTACGAGGTCAAAAATCAAATAGTTGGAAATTCAATAAATTAACATTGTTCATGAAAAATATTAAAATTCCAACTCATGATGAGAAATTTTGATCTTTTATTTCCAACTGGAAACTTGAGTTTCGAATTTCCTACTCTAAAATTTCGACTCTGACATCAATCCGGTAAATTTTCGGACCCAGACACATTATAAATAATGCCTTTTCCGTTTCAGGACTAGTGAAAATTTTCAGAAGGGTTCATAACCCTTTACCCAACGCAGACGATTTCACAATTCATTATTTTAAATATCATTTTTTTTAATTTTTTTAAAAAAATTTCAACAAAACCATATCATGTGACCGCTCTGTGGAACGAGCGCGACGAGCTTGTTCCAAAGAGGTGTCACATGATATGGTTTTGTTGAAATTGTTCGAAAAATAATATTTTTTCAGCAGCTGTATTTGCATATTACGCGGGCGGATGCGGGCGATTCGTTGGGTAAAGGGTTAAAAGATATCACCCAGCGCTGCAGTGCAACCACCTATCGAAACCACTCACAGTTGGAATTTACACCGGTGGCATCCTCAGCTGAAACCCTCTAGCCACGTCCCTGGCTGTACTTTAGTTGAATTCAAAAAGTGTGCCATAGAAAATGTTTTTTTATTTCTTAAAGAGCAAACCAAATTATATATTTTTGTAAAATCACCTCATTCGGAAGCTGAAAATAGAAGGGAGCACCATCAAAGTTGTTCAGGACGTGACATTCTTGGGTTTGTTGTTTGACAAAAAACTGAATTTCAACTCTCATGTAAAACAACTTAGAGCGAGATGTAAAAAGACACTTAACCTCCACAAGGTAGATGGTAGCACTGACTGAGGTGCTGACCCCCAAAAACATTACTCCATCTGTATAGATTACTTGTTAGATCCAAATCAGTTTACGGTTGTGTGGTTTACGATTCTGCAAGAAAGTCGTACCTCAGACCACTTGATGCTGTTCATAATAGTGGTATTCCAATTAGTCTTGGCGCATTCAGGACATCGCCAATAGATTCAATGCTCGTTGAAGCAAAGGGGGCTTCTCTTAACCCTTTGAACACCAGAGGCCGCTTTACAGGCCCAGGAACAGGGTACGTCATACTTTCATTAAGTAGGGTGCCTGCTAAGTTAAGGGTTGGGTAGACCAATCAATATTTTCAACGTGCAGCCCTAAAGCTGCACGTTGAAACTATTGATTGGTCCACCCCCAAATAATGAATATGGACTCTTCTAATTGCTGCATATAAACTGACATGGAAGATACTATCAGGGTTCAAGGGTTGAGAAGCGCAGAATTAAACAGTCTTTCCAATATGTTTCTAAACTGTTCGCTAATCCATCTCAAATAACTAGTTATTTTGGATCTCGGTTCTATCAAAAGGTATGAAACAAATTCTTTGCAGTTTGAGCTGAAATTAACTCAAAAACTTCCGACATTTTCTCATCTATTCATGTATGTACAAAAAGGGTTTATTGAGATGGGTCTAATAATGGTGACAAAGTATAATCAGCCGTTGTTACATGTTACCAAACTATGAAACTTTTACAATTGTATTTTCTGCCTATTAATGTAACTGACTAAAATGAATCATTAGCATTTTACAAGATATGGCAATTTGCCAACTGGCAAATTGCCACATCTTTGAAAAAGCTAATGGTTCATTTCAACCCATTTCAGGTCATAACTAGAAATACAATTCTATAATATACAATTGTAAAAGTTTTATAGTATTGTCTCCTAATCACCCCGATCAGAATATCAAATAAAAGTTCTACTTTCACAGTTGAAGTTAAAGCTTTACTAGTAGGACTTGAGCACATCGAGAATACACAGGAAAAGAAGTCAATTTTTTTCTACTCCATTTCCTCTTTGTAGCTTCACTCAATCCCAAGTTGAAGAACTCTCTCATTTGGAAGTTTGTGAAAAGTTGAATACTCTCATGACTGACCAATATACTGGTTACCTGGACATGTTGGCATATCCGGTAACACCAGGACAGACAGTGCGGCAAAACAGGCTTTAAATAAGACAATCACTGATTTTAAAATTCCTTCTAGTGATTTGAACCCATATAGCAGTAATTACATTTATACCATTATTACCTCTTCTACTATATATAAAAAAGCCAATGACATAAACTTTAGATTTTCACACCATCCGTGATGAACACGCCAGCAATGGTATTTCAATAGTTAAAATTTACGCCTATAGTGGAAATACATCCAAGTTGACCTTTGTGACCTCGCCTTGAATGCAAACTTGTCTAAATGTATAACTCGTCGCCTCGTGAAGAGTGAAATGAAACCGGTTTATTACATTTTTAAATAAGTTTACCTCGTAAGATACCAAAAATTAACAAACATACATTGTCTCATAACTCGAAATAATATGTTATTATGTTACTAAAATGAAAAAGGCCATGTAATTTGCGCGTTTCGTTTTCTATTTCGATTCGGCGATAAAATTGCCAGCGGAAGTGCCGCCCATCGGTGGGCATGTAAACAAAAACAGATTCGCACATGTGAATATTAATTTATTTAACATTCAAACAAACTCTTATTAATCTGACGATCATGGTATAAATAAAATATACCCAAAGTAGCTTTGTGTACCAAAGATCACCACTCGTGGCGAAGTGGTGTTAACCGCGCGCCAAAGGCTGAACATTTGGTACACCAAGCCACTCTATATCAAATCTACGTTGCAAACGGTGTGGAATGGATAAACAAATAACAGGCGCCATCGCTTCCGAACTACTGTTTTTTATTATTATTTTTCTACAGTACAGTCGCCGTGGACTGGCCGTAATCCACGCGTGGACAGTGATGTCCATGCATGGGTTTGCCAGATAACAAAAACAAATGATCATCAGCAAAAAATTAATTAGTGAAGCATCGGCACCGGATTGTACCCGGTGCTTCATAAATTAAATGTTTGGCGATTATTCCTTTAATGAAGGTTTTGAATCAAATATTATTGCGTCCATGGAAATATTGCCCACCAGTGACCAGTCCACAACGGTCATACTGTAGTAACATTTGTAGAAAAGATCATGTAATTCTGACACGATGCCATTTTGGTCAAACAAGACTAGCGTGTGTTCCTTGGCAACAGGTGTTGACAGCGGAGCACATTCTTTTACATTGCACTGATTTTAATCATGTCAGAGGGCGGCATTTCACTGTAGGATTTCTAAGAGATTTATTTTATCGTACGAGCACGCGCAAAATTCCATCATTTCTTAAAGTAATAAACCTTTTTCATAAATTGTGAACAGCTTCTATTGTTTTAACCCTTTACCTAACATGAAAAGCAGACGACACATGCAAACAAAATTCTTGAATAACTACTTTTATTCATTTTTTATCTCAAAAACATAGGTTATGACCCCTCACTGGAACGAGCTCGACGATCTCGTTCCAAAGAGGGGGTCATAACCTATGTTTTTGAGACAAAAAATGAAAATATAATGAAAATTATTTGGCGATTTTTCAGATTAGCGCTGGCCGGATTGGGCCGTTACGTTAGATCCCCACCCCCCTTACAAGAACTCCGACATCCCCTGACCCGAATAACGTTTTATTATGCCAGCTAATGAAATTTGCCAATCACAGCCCCCGAATAGTGGGACGGTACTGAGCCGTATTGGGTCACCTGCAACCCGAGGTGACCTAATACGAAACTCGTATTAGGTCAGTACCGCCATTTTGTTTCGACGTGGAAATTCCTCATCTCGCGGTGCTTTTATATCCATATTGAAGAAATTGCAGTACAATCAAACGCCCCTCCGTGTCTATATGTCTCATTTTCTCTCGTTTTATAATAAATTTATTGTGAAATTTATTTTCTAAATGTAAATTTAATTATTTGAAGTGAGAAATACTCCTGTATTCGATCTACTGATAACGGATAAGTCGGCCTGGCCCTAACTTGACATAGGGTCTAAGCTTATTGAGGCTAACACACAACAGTTTGGGTACGGTGTTCGCCTCGATATTTTAAAAGTTTTAGAAAAAATATATAACCCATAAATGCGTTGTTAGAAAGTTGAAAAGTATATATAGTGTGAATAAATAAACTGAGAAAAAAAACTGTCTTATCCCGGGAATAGATTAATTTCATTTTTTCTCGTTGAGCTCATTCTGTAGTCTCTGTTGTGGTAAATGGATAACGTCGCTTCGAAAATGGATTTAATTTCATTGAATAATTATAAGATTGCACAATGATGAAATTGTTGGAAAATAAATGAATGTCAATGGGAAAAAATGTGAGATACATTTAGTTTGATCGAATTGTATAAAATCGGACGTTTCGGACATTTTCTGCACACTCAAGACAAAGTGACAGTACGAAGAAAAGCGTCTATCGCTGTTGTCTGTGTTGTCAAGGGAATTATACACAAACAGGGAGACAACTGTGCACGTTTGTTACAACTTACATAGCGTTTTACACCAGTTTTGAAAATGTGCCGGCGTTCAAATTTGATTGTTATTTTGTTTTCGCTGGCATAATAAATACGTTACAGGACGTTCAGGTGGCGAATGCGGTGTCATATGAGGCTCCACAAAAACAATATTGGACTCGGCGTACCGCCTCGTCCATTATTGTTTTCACCTCGCATCATATGATACCGTATCCGCCACCTGAACGTCCTGTAACTTATAATGTCAGATTGTCTATTGGACAATAACAGTGGTTAGCATCTCTATCATGTCGCGTACGTATCATGACGTCACGACGTCAATAGCAACGTCAACCGTTTCGAGTGGAAAACTTTCAAGAAAATCCAACTTTCCCATCATCTTTCCACCACTTACCCATAATATATGCCCATAGCCCTGTGTTTACTTATATCACTATACATACCATAGCATACCATATAGGCAGTAGGTACACCCTTTGGCGAATCTAGCTGCATGGGACCGTACCTTTGCACAGGAAAAAGTTGCTCTCCCAAAGCTCCGGTTCCTATAGGAATTTAACACTAGCTGCTCCCCCAACGCTCCGGGTAAAGAGGGTCGAAAACCTCCTGCTATACTACTCACGTTTGTAGTTAGTGGGCGACACGAGGGTGAGAGTTAGTGTGCTCATCGGTGAGATTGGGAAGAATGGGGTGCGGGATGTCGCCTCCGAGTGTTGGAACGAGGGTAGGAATAGGGAGCCATTGGAACACAGAAGTAAACAAAGCCTTCTCATCTATGAATCTCTATAACTCAGCGGATCACGTGCAATATGGAAACAAAGACTGCGGCCCTATGTAAGCAAAATGGACGACGGAAACACGTGTTACCTCAATAACACGCACTACGCATGCGCACTGGAACCATGTATCACAATGGTAATAACGTCACATGCGGGCTACGGTGACAATCCCATATGACGTAACGGGGTCACGTGACTCTGACGTCATACGAGATCATCAATGACATCATCCAAAAAGGGTTAAAGATCACATTGTTTATTATAATTATTATTTGGCCGTTACGTTGGGTAAAGGGTTATATTCTTACCTATTCATATATCTTCAACAGGTTGATTTACACAACTGGTCTCATTTTTCTCATCATTGTTTTTACTACTAATTTTTATACCTCATATTCTATCCAGATTTCATCTACCAGTTTTTTATTTATTTCATGGATAATAATGACCTATTTTATAATCCCTACTTTTCATCGCCAGGCTTGACATTTTCAGGAGAGCGATTTATTCGCTCGCCTACTGCTCGCCTTAAAAAAATTAAGGAGGGCGAAAACTAGCCCTCCTGGCCTTAGAAAATAATGGTTACTACAACAGCCTATTCCTAAAACCCACATCTTTTCAAATCGCTGCCTCGTGTTTGTTAGTGGTGTCTGTAAGAGGGCTACACTACCCTTCCCACACCTCCGGGCCCTGCCGAGGCCAGGAGGTGTGGAAGGGGCAGTGCAGCAGTCTCACAGACACTATCTTGTTAGCAGCACCAAATAAAATGTACAAAGTCCGATAGGCAGAATTCATTACGAACAAACCTTCATTTTGCCACTTTTAGCTTTTGTAAGCTTCAGGGGAGCTAATCGCTCCCCTAGGCCACGCAAGGGGAGCGATTTTTAGCCCTCCTGCATTTTTAAGAATGCCTGGCCTGCATCGCCACGATATAACCTTCGATGCTGATGTGGCGTAAAGCACCATTGGATAGATAAATTTTCTAACAAAGTGCGCCTGAGTTGATTTCAGGGTGGTTCATTGAATAAAAAGTCACCAAGGAAATCTACGGAGGCAATCTCACCCATACGTCCACCATCTAATTCAAAATCTACACAGACGACATTTCGATGGCATATTTATATCATCTTCGTTGCTCATTTGGCAAAGAAATGGTTGCACCAGCGAACTGACCATAGTTCGACCCAACATGTCCTTGGTCAGAGCACTTAATCCCAATTGCCCATGTATGGGCACGGTTCCGCTGTGTACTAAGGCGTAATGCACGTCGATGGTGCACCTGTCTTCAACCAATGCTAACCCTGCTTGTGTGGAGTTAGTACGTTGAGAAATCAGAAAGTTGCTCGCCGTTGCTAGTTAGTCCTTTCCGGGTACGGGCCGGCTTCCTCTACCCGTAAAACTGTCCAACACGAGGTAAACGAAGCGTCGTTAAGCTCCAATAAATAAATAACACCAATAAATAAATAAATAAATAAATAAATAAATAAATAAATAAATAAATAAATAAGCGTTGAGATTTGATTCGATTCAAATTTCTCTATCTGATTCGATTTTGCACGATTTTTTAGATTCGCTGTATCCTATTTTGTTCTTCTTTATTTTGATTGCCCATATTAGTAGCAAGGAAGGGTGAAAAGATGGTCGGGACCTTACAGAAATGTTGATTCCGTATAGTAACTCACAATTCCTTATACCCAGTTTGTGTAGGTTCTTAGGGTTAACACAGAATAGCTTTAGGGAAGGAAGGAGAAACAATATATATACTTCAGCATTATACAAGATATCCCAGATGGGCATATCTCTTAGCATTGGGCTTACATTAGTCAGCTTTGGGAAATCTTGAGTAAAAGTTAATTAAAAGTTCTTCTGTTTCACGTAAACACATATCCGTTTAGATTATTGACTATTTCGATGATATACCGTTGTGGGATTTGGACTTCTGTGTTTTATTTCGTATTAAATAATAAGAAATCTAAATCACTTCTTTATCATTAGTCCTTAGTAGGAATATTTCTCACTCTGTGCAAAATCTAGGTGACGACCCCTGATCAGAGAGATTATAAACCAGTGCCGATGTCATAAGTGGACCACATACACTATTACAAGGAGGATGGATTCTATTCACACTGGATCATAGCAGATTTTGAGATAAATATTTATTTATTTGGGTTTAAGAACACTTTCAACAGTCGGAGTTTTCTTCACCCATGTGAGCAATATCATATGTTCCAATAAGACAAAAATCCTCGCCTCCTGATTGGATGAGAGCTCACATAGCGTAGTTTCTTCAATGTTAACGGCTCTAGTAACATGTGTTACCGTCTGACGTCACCTCGTGAAATATATGAAATGACGTCACCAGTTTCGTAATTGTTTCACCAATGGATTCCAGATTTTGCACACATGCAGAAGACGGTGTTCCCAATGAAGTTTTCTTTAAATTACAAACCGATTCACGATTTGAACTAAGATGGAATGAGTTTATATGATATATTTATTATTTATCCACTTTATTTATCCATTGTCGTCGTGGGGTACACGAGAGGTTTATTTACTAAACCTGTGATCTTTAAAAGTTGCCTTGAACAAGGCAACTTTTATCGATCACAAGCTTAGTAAATAAGCCTCTCGTGTTTCACGATGTAGGTTTTGGGCTATGGGTAGTGTCTTATTGGAACATATACGTTATTGTGATGAATTGACGGTAACATGGTCTGAGGTTTGCGGCTCGGAGCGTATGTTCAACCGCGAAGCTTATAATGTTTACCCTAATCTCGCAACAACCAGATTCAAACCGTCCTTGAGATCCCCAGCTAAATCTGAGTACCTTTATCAGCGCCTTTTTCCTGCATCTCATCAAGCAGTTCTGCCTCAACATCTTTAACACTAACGTGACAATACGTTTGTAAATCATTAAGCCCGATGACACCTGTAACAGGTTTACCCAGCTATAGATTGGTACGCTGGCATAATGGGCGTCGCAGACAAAACTTGAATAATCGCTAGTGTTCACATGGTCGGGTGCCAATGGCGGCAATTGCACTAAAAAATCATTTGCCACCACAAACACAATATCTGGCAAAATATACTTTTGGTAGGTCTCAGAGTTTGTGGTTTGTAATTTCAGTGCATCGTTTCCGATAAAATCGCTGTCTGTCGACACAGGCGAGACACAATTCACGCCTGTCATGTAATCAAAGGGTAACACGTGTAATCGTGACCCTTCATTATGGGTCAGTTTAACAGTTTAATTTAAATCTTAGAAGCCGGGAGAAGAGTTTTCTTGCCTGTGATGTAAAACGACAGGTAATCTGTCTGTAACGGTTCGGCTATCTTTCGGCTGGGGGAGGATTTAACACTGAGCAGGTGCTTCTAGTCAAGTGTCGTCTGCCTGAAGAGGCAGACGACACTTGACTAGAAGACCTGCTTTACTGTAAGTTTGTTCAATAAATTCATTCTGATTCCCCGGCTTCTAAGAGTTAATCTAAAACATGCCTTTGTTATTTATATATTTATTTATTTATTGGTGTTTTAAGGTAACATACTTATGCACAATGGCTAATGGTGACCGTGACAGTTTTACGGGTGGAGGAAGCCGGAGTTCCCGGAGAGAACCACCGAGACAACGACGAGAAGCTGCCAGCTCCCCAACATCGTAAATCCGCACTGCAGCACAGGCAGGGTTAGATTGGTTGAAGACATGCGCACAGTACGCCTTAGTACACGGCGTCATCGTGTCCCCATGTGGACAATCGGGGTTAAGTGCCTTGTCCAAGGTCACAAAGCGGGAGTCCGAATCGATCGCTCAGACAGTCACCCATCCAAGGACTAACCGGGCTCGACGTTGCTTAACTTCGGTGATCTGACGAGAACCGGTTACCGCAACGCCACCGCCCCCCTCCCCCCCCCCCCACCCCCCACATGCCTTTGTTACTTAATCTTTTTTTATCTTGCTTAATCGTTTTGTTTTTTTATAATTCTTCTGAAAGATCATTATTTGATATAATTTATTTGGAGTGAATAAACAGTGAGTAAATAATAATCAGGAAATTATTTTGTAATCGTTCATAATAGCCTTTTATTTATTTATATATTTATTTATTTATTTATTTATTGTTTTTTTTTATTTTTTATTTAATAGTTTTAGGTTTTTACTATCTATATTTTTTATCATTTGTGGCTTTTTTGCAGCTAAAAATACTTATAAGAACCAGGTAATAGAAATTAAAATATTGTACTTTTTTGCAACAAGGTACCATCTGAAATGCTTTAGCACCCTGTTCCACTCAAAGGACGCTCACATGTTAATTTGTTCTAATTTACAATCAAATTCCATTTGGCACTAAATCTTTCATCTGGCACCAAACAAAAATTCATTTGACACCGAACAAAAATTTCACTTAGCGCCAAAAGACTTCAGCCCAGTGTGAACACTGGTAATCACAAACGCACACTCGTAAACCGTACAAAATATACATACTCACACGTTGGCTAAGTATTTTACATGAGAGTGCATGTACACACGCGCACACACCTGTTAACGTCCAATGCCTTATTCTAAGTAACTAATTTTCGGATCTCATCTGACGTCATCGTAGCGTCATTATGGGTGTCGCGTGGGTTGCCATCGTAGCGTGAGTGGTCATGCTATTACGCCATCACTGTGGTGATAGGTGGTGGTAGTGCCCATGCGCACGCGTGTTATGGTGATACTTGTTTCCGTCGTCCATTTGTATGATGAACTCAAAATATTGTAGCCTCGAGAACACCTACCACACTACGTAAAGACTCCCACCATATGGGTGCTAGAGTGTGATAGCTTTTGGGTGTTTCCACTTACTTTAAGTACACAACTATAAATGCTAGTTGCAGAGTTGAAGAGCGTCCAACTGGAAACAGCTGTGGTTGTGATCTCCACCCAATAACTGTCTATACGCACATGGACATATGCCAGGAGTGACGAGATGTGCGTGTATAGCCATGCACGATTCGCAAAATGAGACCCATAAGAAAGCACTTAAAACGTGCGAGCCATACCACTCGCACATGACACGTTCATTTATTTATTTTATTTTCATTCGTTTTTCTTCCCCTCCTTCCCCCAAATCGCATTCCCACTCCGACTCGCTGAAAATGGTACTCTACTCCCAGCATCGTATTCCTCTCTCAGCAATGACGAACTATTTTTCATCGTTTACAGATCGGTTGAGCCGCATTAATTATAAAGGGTTGTTTTGGGAAAACAAATAAGGAGAAAATAAAATAAATACAAAAGTTTACTGCTCGGATTCAAGAACGATTTTATCCTATCGTGCGCCTCGCGGATTATTTCACTCGGCTAACGCCTTGTGAAATAATTCTCCACGCGCACCATTAAGGATAAAAATCGTCCTCGAATCCGAGCAGTGAACTATTGTCTTCTTATTACAGGACCTCTGAATTTGTTCAAAAACACACGTAGAGTTTATTTTCCACACATTCAATAACGCCGGAAAATTGAAAGAATAAACAATAAGAACTACCAAAAAAGTTTGCTGGTGGTTCTGTCCATTTTGGGAATTCAAAACTAATTGTGTGCACGAGAAGTACACTCCATGAGTGATTTTACCAATGCATATTAATGATCGTTTATATGTATGTATATTCATCTACCTTCCTCTTGAACTCCCCAATAATTTCTAGCAGCACCAACATTTCTTATTTTCTGTTACATAATCTTGAATGTTCCAACTGGTAAACGGGTGTCCTTTCTTATTGTCGTTTCTCAATAGTGTCCCCACCAGTAGCTTGCGCCAGGTAATAGAATTGGTGACAACCCGCAGGTAGGGATTTCTGTATAAGAAAATCATTATTTCAACTGCAACCAGGGGCCAATACTATAAAACATTTACAATTGTATTTTCTAGAATTGTATTTTCTAGTTATGACTCTAAATGGGCTGAAAGGAACAATTAGTATTTTCAAAGATGTGGCAATTTGCACTGGCGAAACGAGTAGAGGACAGAGTCATACCGTTGTTATATACATGTACTAAGTTGTTTCGTACTGGAGATTGGGTGTCCTTATCGTGTTTAGTATCTTAATATCTGGTTAAACGGCTTTGGGTCATTCTGTTCTCGAATATGGAGTTTGTGCCACAGCCAGCACGCAACATTACCAACTGTTTGAATTTGTAGTGTAGGTAGAAAGCTTTGAGGATTGTGTTGATTAACAAGGTAAATGGGGTGATAGGTGAGGTGACAAAAGAAATCAATCGTACACTGATATAGGTGAGACCGGTAACAGGACAAAACCCTAAGACCAGCCGGTAGAGATATTTACATATTTAAACAATTGTATGTTAAAATAATCGGGCGAAGGGGTATGCCTTGTTTGTAGAGGTATGTTTATTGGAGGAAGAGGCTGCAAAGTGTAGAAAATCAGAAATTCTTAGTTTTGCAAGTATTTATTGTAGTTAAAATACATAGAATGTGAATCACTAAAACACCTTCAGAATGACAAAGTTTTTCTCTTGAGAAAATATCTGATGAAAGTGTTTTATTTTTATGATATCTATAGTTAACAAGTTCGATTTTATCTATAAAATACGACCCGGTGACCAACGACTGAGGGGGTCTTAGCTGCCTATAGGTGAAAAACAACTTCCAAAAAATGTAGAATTTAACTTGTGAGTCAAACCTCAAAAAAAAAAATTGTTTTAATAAGTGCACATCCGGGTTCAACACGTAGATTCTTCGTTTGAAACTTTCCTTGTGTTGTGTTTTGTTAATAGACATTGAATTTTATAACAGTTAATTTATCTGAACCGTCGTATTCTGTCAAGTTGGCGAGATAAGATCAACCAGATGAAACAAGATGCCCCCAGTGTCTTGTTTGATCTGCTTGAATTTATCTAGTCAACGACGCCTGGCATGTAAACATGAATAAAATTATAGAATGCTTGTCGAGAGTATTCAGTGCAAAGGCACACATGTTTTCATTTCGCGCTTGTAAAACTGTCGTCTCGAAACCCTTCGTAACGTCACGTGTTCCTCGTTTGAGAAAGACGTGATATGGATAGTAGTATGTCTCGTATGTTTCACCCCCTAGTTGGGGGAACCCCGGAAGTAACATCAGATCACATGACCCAGTGGTGTCATGTTGAGCTGTCATGGTAACACGCGTGTGCGGCCATCTTGTGACGTAACGCCCACATATTGATACGTGGTGTTAGTGCGCATGCACAGCGTGTATTGTTAAGGTAATACGTGTTTTCGTCGTCCATTTTGTACACTGGAGGCCGCCATCTTGGTTTCTATAGTAGCACGTGGTTGCTATATGACCTAAAGGCCTACAATTGCATAGAGGTATGTTCGGAGGGTATGTTAGATTGAATGGAAGTGGTTTTCCGATTTGTAGAATTACCACAAACAATCCGACAATTGTTTACTTGGCTCGGATTTCTCCCAGAATCCCTTTTTAATAGTGCCATGGATTTTGATAGCAGCACGTAGTGTTATAGTACCGAGGGGGCTCCGGGGATAAGTGCGATTGAACTAAAGTAGTTGGAAAACGTCTGGCTATGGAATCCCTTTTTTATCGTATGAAGCCATGAGGTCTATGAGAAAATCCCTCAATGAGGTCTAATTTACTATCCCTCTTAGCCTCATTTCGGCTGAGGCCATGAGAGCCATGAAGGAATCCCTCAATGAGGTCTAATTTACTATTCCTCTTCGCCTCATTTCGGTATTTGAGGATACCTATGGACTGGTATTGTATTATTTGAGGATACCTTTCGAGGATACCTGTTGGAGAATCCCTTTTTGTCATATGAGGCCATGAGGACCTTGAGAAAATCCCTCAATGAGGTCTAATTTAGTATCCATCTTAGCCTCATTTCGGTATTTGGGGATACCTATGACAAGGCGACGTACTATAGGAGGATACCTTTCGAGGATACCTTTTGGAGAATCCCTTTTTGTGGTAAGAGACCATGGGGCCATGGGGAAATCCTTCAATGAGGTCTAATTTACTATCCCCCTCAGCCTCATTTCGATATTCGATGATACCTATGGCTCGGTATTGTATTATTTGAGGATACCTTTCGAGGATACCTTTTGGAGTATCCCTTTTTTGTCGTATGAGGCCATGAGGGACATGAGAAAATCTCTCAGTGACGTCTAATTTACTATCCCTCTTAGCCTCATGTCGATATTCTAGGATACCTATGGCCTGGTATTGTATTATTTGAGGATACCTTTCGCGGATACCTTTTGGAGAATCCCTTTATTGTCGTATGAGGCCATGAAAGCCATGAGAAATCCCTCAATAAGGTCTATTCTACTATCCCTCTTAGCCTCATTTCGGTTGAGGCCATGAGGGCAATGAAAAAATCCCCCAGTGAGGTCTAATTTACTATCCCTCTTAACCTCATTTAAAGATACCTATGATCCAGCTCCTATATGGCCCCTAGCTCCTTTATGGTGCCTATACAGCCCCTATACAGGTAGTCTTACCAACGGCCTCCATCTTATCTCCAAAACTCCAAGGCCACTACTTGTCTATGGTCTATCTGTCCTATCATTAGCTTCTGCAACATTCTTGTGCCGTTGTGGCCTTGTACCATTACCATTGGCTACTTTTATTCTGCCCCATGCCTCAACCATTAATATTGACTTGTAATACTACTTCCTAGCTCTACCCTCGGTCAGATTGCTTCATGTCCCCCATTTTGTACCATTTTATACAGCGTTCAATGTAAAATATCTATAGACAGGCTATATAAGGGATTCCGTAACTGGGATTCCTAGCCGATTCCGTAAAGTTGGATTCTGATTTTTTTCATGGCCCTCATGGCCTCAACAGAAATGAGGCTAAGAGGGATGGTAAATTAGTCCTCATTGAGGGATTTTCTCATAGCCCTCATGACCTCATATGGTAAAAAGGGATTCCAGAGCCATAGATGTTTTCCAAAAATTCTGGGGGAATCTGAGCCAGAAAAACCACTCTAGTTCAATCGAACTTACCCCAGGGAACCCCTCAGTACTATAACATTACTTGCTACTATTAAAATATTAAAATCCATGGTATGGCGGTCCTAGAAAGGATTCTGGGAGAAATCCTAGCGAATTAAACAATTGTCGTGGAAATTCTACGAATCTGGAAACTACTCCCATTCAATCGAACATACCCTCCGGACATAACCCTCTCCTATTGTAGACCTTTAGATCACATAGCCACCAGGTGCTACCATAGAAACCAAGATGGCGGCCTCCAGTATACAAAATGGACGATGGAAACACGTATCACCCCAACATCACGCGCATGCGCACTAGCATCAGGTATCACTATGTGGATGACGTCGCAAGATGGCCGCCCATGCGGGTTACCATGACAACACAATATGGCGTCACTGGGTCACGTGATATGACGTCACTTCCGGGGTCCCCGACCGGGGTTCCCCAACCAGGGATGAAACATACGAGACATACTACTATGGATTTAGAGAAGCTGAGATTCTCATTTCCGGTTAGACAGAGTTGATGAGCAACTTGCAGCTGTATTTGGGGGACCTATTTGTGGTGGTAGTCATGTAATAAATAGACAATAGTTCAGTGCTCGGATTCGAGTACGATCATTATCCTCAATCGGGGCGCGCGGAGGATTATTTCACGAGGCGTTAGCTAAAAACGTTTGCACCAGATAGTTTAGGCCCAGCGTGGACAAAACTTGAAATAAGTTATCTGTAAACTACCAATTGATAACTAGAACACCACATGGATTATAATGGACATATCATCTCAAAGCGGTGTATTTTTGGTGAGTTGGGTTACCTGAGCGCTAGCTGATAATGTCACCGATATATATCCAGAATTATACACATCTTTTTGAACCGTGACAGTTTTACTGGTGGAGGAAGCCGGAATACCCGGAGAGAACCACCGAGCATCGACGAGCAACTGTCAGCTCCTCAACATTCTAACTCTGTTCAAACTCCGTTCAAACAGGGTTACAGCGGTTGAAGACATCGGGCTACTAAAAAATATGAAATTTTCCCTCTGTAGTGCAGTCGTTTGCCCATCAATTCTGGAGCTCCAGAAAACGAGATTCTGATCTTTTCCAAATCCGTATCATTCACTGGTCAAACGAGCCTGTTGTGACGTTCCGAGATTTTAGAATCGACAATTTGACAATCTCAGAATAAACAACAAGAGTGCTTTGAGGCTGAACACTCAGGAAAACACCCAAACATTCTTTTGCTTTTACATTTCAGGTGTCCTATTCAGTATAAAGATTCGCTGTCATATAATAAATACATTATTATAATAGTAAGTTAATCTGGATTGCCACATTCAGGGGCCGACTGAACCCAAAAATGTTTCCGGGAAATACACCGAAGGGGGGCGGATCTCGAGAAAATTTAGATTTTTTCAAAGTGAATGAACGCTGCATCCTTACATCTGAGCAATCAGTAACAACCCACATAGAGGGCATTTGTGATGGCATTTTTGCTAAGATGCTGAACCGCGGTAATGTAGTCAGGGCACAGATGGAAATATTCTGTGTTAGTGTATTAAGATAGTGAGAAAATATACGTTTGCGAATCTTGTCTAAAGTTATTGGGCCTGGCAGGCAAATCCCGTATAAAACACTGATTTCTGACGTTCAGGCCCGTGTGTTTTATGCAAGATGAGCATAAGTTACATTCTGCCTGTTGCCCATTATCTGAATTCACTTACACGAGATTTCCACACTTTTGTACTAAACGAGCAGTTACCAAGGAGCGAAACTCATAACCAGAACATATTTGTAACTGTTTCAGTGAAGGACAACGATTCCAACACCAGTGGATCCATGTTCACTTTGTACCTCGCTAATTGGTGTCGATGATAATTTGATTCGCTCCTCCATCAGAAAAGGCTAGCTACTCCACTACCATCCAGTGAATAACACAAAACCCTTTCTACGACCTCCTTTATCTTCGCCACTGCTAAAGAATGAACAAGGGCATCACTAAGGAGGTTTAGGGGGAGGGACATACCCAATAATTTTCGTCAGATTTGAAGTTTAAGATATTAATTCTCCCGTGATTGTAATCTTGAACTTTCTCAACCCTTTGAACCCGAGAGGCCGATTTTCCGGCCGGGGAACATGATACGTCATAATTGCACTAACTAGGATGACTGCTGAGTTAATGTGTGGGGTAGACTAATTAGTATTTTCAACGTGCAGCCCCAAGGCTGCACGTTGAAAATAATTGGTCTACCCCAAAATAATGAATATGGGCTCTTCCAGTTGCTGTCATTGAACTGATATGGAAGTTACCACCAGGGTGCAAAAGGTTAAAAGACTAGATTTGATACTTTGACTTGTGTCACACACATAGTCCGCGATAGAAATGAATGTCTGGTGCAGACGATTTCAGCTGCGGGGGACTCATTGTCTCACACACCCAGACCGTGATAGAAATTGTCTGGTGTAGATGATTTCGGCTGCTGGGGGCTCACTGTGTCACACAAAGTCCGTGATAGAAATGAATGTCTGATGGAGACGATTTCGGCTGCTGAGGACTCATTGTGTCACACACACAGTCCGTGATAGAAATGAATTTCGGTGTAGATGATTTCGTCTGCTGGAGGCTCATTGTGTCACACAGTCCGTAAAAGAAATGAATGTCCGATGGAGACGATTTCGGCTGCTGGAGGCTCATTGTGTCACACACACAATCCGTGATAGAAATGAATGCCTGGAGTAGACGCTTCCGGCTGCTGGGGGCTCAGTATGATCAATTTGGAGTACCGGTACACACACAGTCCTTGATAGAAATGAATGTCTGGCGTAGACGCTTCCGGCTGCTGGGGGCTCAGTATGATCAATTTGGAGTACCGGTACACACACAGTCCTTGATAGAAATGAATGTCTGGCGTAGACGATTCGGGCTGCTGGGGGCTTGGTGTGATCAATTTGGAGTACCGGTACACACACAGTCTTTGATAGAAATGAATGTCTGGCGTAGACGATTGGGGCTGCTGGGGGCTTAGTGTGATCAATTTGGTGTACCGGTACACACACAGTCCTTGATAGAAATGAATGTCTGGTGTAGACGATTGGGGCTGCTGGGGGCTTAGTGTGATCAATTTGGAGTACCGGTACACACACAGTCCGTGATAGAAATGAATGTCGGGCGTAGACGATTCGGGTTGCTGGGGGCTTAGTGTGATCAATTTGGAGTACCGGTGCACACACAGTCCGTGATAGAAATGAATGTCTGGCGTAGACGATTCGGGCTGCTGGGGGCTTAGTGTGATAATTTGGAGTACCGGTACACACACAGTCCTTGATAGAGGGCGCGGTACCGTCGCAGTAACCGGTTCTCATTAGATCACCGAAGTTAAGCAACGTCGAGCGCGGTTAGTAGTTGGATGGGTGACCATTTCAGCGACTGATTCGCGCTCCCGCGTTGTGTCCTTGGACAAGGCACTTAACCCCGATTGTCTACATGGGAGCACGATGACGCTGTGTACTAAGGCATACTGCACGTCGAAGGTGCGCATGTCTTCAACCAATCTAACCCTGCCTGTGCCGCGGTGCAGAGTTCAGAGTTAGGATGTTGGAGAGCTGACAGCTGCTCGTCGTTGCTCGGTGGTTCTCTCCGGGTACTCCGGCTTCCTCCACCCGTAAAACTGTCACCGACATGATATGACCCTGGTTGTTAATGTGTCGTTAAACCCTAATAAAAAAGTCCTTGATGGAAATGAATGTCTGGCGTAGACGATTCGGGCTGCTGGGGGCCTAGTGTGATCAATTTGGAGTACCGGTACACAAGCAGACCTTGATAGAAATGAATGTCTGGCGTAGACGATTCGGGCTGCTGGGGCTTAGTGTGATCAATTTGGAGTACCGGTACACACAATAGTCCGTGATAGAAATGGATGTCTGGTGTAGACGTTTGGGGCTGCTGGGGGCTTAGTGTGATCAATTTGGAGTACCGGTACACACAATAGTCCGTGATAGAAATGAATGTCTGGTGTAGACGTTTGGGGCTGCTGGGGGCTTAGTGTGATCAATTTGGAGTACCGTTACACACACAGTCCTTGATAGAAATGAATGTCTGGTGTAGACGATTCGGGTTGCTGGGGGCTTAGTGTGATCAATTTGGAGTACCGGTACACACGCAGTCCGTGATAGAAATGAATATCTGGTGTAGACGATTTCGGCTGCTGGGGGCTCAGAGAGATCAATTTGGAGTACCGGTACGCACGCAGTCCGTGATAGAAATGATTGTCCGGTTTAGATGATTCCGGCTGCTGGGAGCTCGGTATGATCATTTTGGAGTACCGGCATGCTTGATACTTTTACTTGTGTCACACACATAGTCCGTGATAGAAATGAATGTCTGACTTCGAGGATCCCGGCTGCTGGTGTCTCAGTATGATCAGTTTGAAGTCACGGTACACACACATTCCGTTATATAAATGAATGTCTGGCGTAGACGATTCCGGCTGCTGGTGGCTCAATATGATCAATTTGGAGTACCTGTACGGTACGTCAGTGGCGTAGCCGAGGGGGGGGGGGGCTATAGGAGGGGGGGCATGGCACCCTAAAAATTACAGTGGCCCCCTCCCCTCAAAATGGGAAAACTAAAGCACCAGAGGGTCCCAAATTCACTATCAAGGTGTTGAATTTTCAAAATTTTCTCGGGGAGACCTCCCCCCGAAACCCCACCAATGTGAGGGGATACCTTAGGCCTCGGGTGGGGGATGGGTATGGCCCTCCCATTGGTGGGATTCGGGGTCACCAATCAGGAGGGTCATACCTACCCCCTACTTGAGGCGTACGGCCTTCGGATATGCCTGTGACATATACCGACCTGAAATCCCGAAAAAGTTGTGCTCCCCACAATAGGAAATCCTAGTGTCGCCTCTGTGATACGTGTTAACCATTTACCCAACGTAATGGCCAAAACCGACCAGCGTTATTTACAAAAATCGCCAATAAATTTTCATTATTTTTTAATTTTTTGTCTCAAAAACATAGGTTATGACGAGCTCGTTCCAATGAGGGGTCATAACCTATGTTTTTGAGACAAAAAATGAAAAATATTAGTTACTCAAGAATTTTGTTTGCATGTGTCGTCTGCTTTTCAGGTTAGGTAAAGGGTTAATAAAATGAGAAGTTGAGTCATGACTACTACATGTATATTTTATTCATTCATTGGTTACCTGGACATGTTAGTATCTCCTGTAACAACAGAGCAGACAGTGTAGCAAACAAGCTATTATTTTGTCTCTCACTGATTATATTTTATTCATTCATTGGTTACCTGGACGTGTTAGTATCTCCTGTAACAGCAGAGCAGACAGGACAGCACACAAGCTATAATTAAGTCTCTCACTGATTATATTTTATTCATTCATTGGTTACCTGGACATGTTAGTATCTCCTGTAACAACAGAGCAGAGAGGGCAGCAAACAAGCTATAATCACGTCTCTCACTGATTGTATTTTATTCATTCATTGGTTACCTGGACATGTTAGTTTCTCCGGTAACAACAGAGCAGACAGTGCAGCAAACAAGCTATAATTAAGTCTCTCATTGATTATATTTTATTCATTCATTGGTTACCTGGACATGTTAGTATCTCCTGTAACAGCAGAGCAGACAGGGCAGCAAACAAGCTATAATGAAGTCTCTCACTGATTATATTTTATTCATTCATTGGTTACTTGGACATGTTAGTATCTCCTGTAACAACAGAGCAGAGAGGGCAGCACACAAGCTATAATCACGTCTCTCACTGATTATAGTTTATTCATTCATTGGTTACCTGGACATGTTAGTTTCTCCGGTAACAACAGAGCAGACAGTGCAGCAAACAAGCTATAATGAAGTCTCTCACTGATTATATTTTATTCATTCATTGGTTACTTGGACATGTTAGTATCTCCGGTAACAACAGAGCAGAGAGGGCAGCAAACAAGCTATAATCACGTCTCTCACTGATTATATTTTATTCATTCATTGGTTACCTGGACATGTTAGTATCTCATGTAACAACAGAGCCGACAGGGCAGCAAACAAGCTATAATGAAGTCTCTCACTGATTATATTTTATTCATTCATTGGTAACCTGGGCGTGTTAGTATCTCCCGTAACAACCAAGCAGAGAGGACAACACACAACCTATAATCAAGTCTCTCACTGATTATATATTATTCATTTATTGGTTCCTCGGACATGTTAGTATCTCCCGTAACAACCGAGCAGACAGGACAGCAAACAAGCTATAATTAAGTCTCTTACTGATTATATTTTATTCGTTCATTGGTGACATGGACATGTTAGTTTCTCCGGTAACAACAGAGCAGATAGGGCAGCAAACAAGCTATAATCAAGTCTCTCACTGATTATATTTTATTCATTCATTGGTTACCTGGACATGTTAGTATCTCCTGTAACAACAGAGCAGAGAGGGCAGCACACAAGCTATAATCAATTCTCTCACTGATTATATTTTATTCATTCATTGGTTACCAGGACATGTTAGTATCTCCCGTAACAAGAGAGCAGAGAGGGCAGCAAACAAGCTATAATCAAGTCTCTCACTGATTATATTTTATTCGTTCATTGGTTACCTGGACATGTTAGTATCTCCTGTAACAACAGAGCAGATAGGGCAGCAAACAAGCTATAATCAAGTCTCTCACTGATTATATTTTATTCATTCATTGGTTACCAGGACATGTTAGTATCTCCCGTAACAACAGAGCAGACAGGACAACACACAAGCTATAATCAAGTCTCTCACTGATTATATTTTATTCATTCATTGGTTACCAGGACATGTTAGTATCTCCCGTAACAACAGAGTAGACAGGACAGCAAACAAGCTATAATTAAGTCTCTCACTGATTATATTTTATTCATTCATTGGTTACCTGGACATGTTAGTATCTCCCGTAACAACAGAGCAGACAGGACAGCAAACAAGCTATAATCAAGTCTCTCACTGATTATATTTTATTCATTCATTGGTTACCAGGACATGTTAGTATCTCCTGTAACAACAGAGCAGAGAGGGCAGCAAACAAGCTATAATCACGTCTCTTACTGATAATATTTTATTCATTCATTGGTAACATGGACATGTTAGTATCTACCGAAACAACAGAGCAGACAGGACAGCAAACAAGCTATAATTAAGTCTCCCACTGATTATATTTTATTTATTCATTGGTTCCCTGGACATGTTAGTATCTCCGGTAACAAGAGAGCAGACAGTGCAGCAAACAAGCTATTATTTTGTCTCTCACTGATTATATTTTATCCATTCATCGGTTACCTGGACATGTTAGTATCTCCCGTAACAAGAGAGCAGAGAGGGCAGCACACAAGCTATAATCAAGTCTCTCACTGATTATATTTTATTCTTTCATTGGTTACCTGGGCGTGTTAGTATCTCCCGTAACAACAGAGCAGACAGTGCAACAAACGAGCTATAATCAAGTCTCTCACTAATTATATTTTATTCATTCATTGGTTACCTGGACATGTTAGTATCTCCCGTAACAACAGAGCAGAGAGGGCAGCACACAAGCTATAATCAAGTCTCTCACTGATTATATTTTATTTATTCATTGGTTCCCTGGACATGTTAGTATCTCCGGTAACAACAGAGCAGACAGTGCAGCAAACGAGCTATAATCAAGTCTCTCACTAATTATATTTTATTCATTTATTGGTTCCCCGGACATGTTAGTATCTCCCGTAATAACCGAGCAGACAGTGCAGCAAACAAGCTATCATCACGTCTCTCACTGATTATATTTTATTCATTCGTTGGTTACCTGGACATGTTAGTATCTCCCGTAACAACAAAGCAGACAGTTCAGCACACAAACTATAATCAAGTCTCTCACTGATTATATTTTATTCATTCATTGCTTACCTGGACATGTTAGTATCTCCTGTAACAACAGAGCAGACAGTGCAGCAAACATGCTATTAGTTTGTTTCTCACTGATTTTAAAATAATTTTCAGTGATTGTAAACCTCATGTCAATAATTACATCAACTCTGTGTGGCAGGCGGATTGAGATGGAGCGACAAATAACAAGCTTCATCGCTTGAGATCAAATATTTTTGATTATTACTCGTCCAGTTACCTTTTGCAGAAAAGATCATGTAGTTTTGACACGATGTCATGTTGGTCAAACAAGACTTACATATTCTTTTTTGTTAGAGGGTGGTACGCGACCAGAGTGCGTTCCTTGCCAACAGGCGTTGACAGTGGAACACATTCTTTTACACTGCTCTGATTTTACTCATGCCAGAGGGTAGTATTTCACTGTAAGTTCTCCAACAAGAGATCTTTTTTATCATACGAGCCCGCGCAAAATTCTCTTATTTCTGAAAGCAATCAACCTTTTTAGTAAATTTTAAAATTGTTTTTTATTCTTTTAAACTAGACTCTTCAAGTCTAAAAATCACTAGGTTGATTTATATGTATTCAATTTTCTTGTATCATCATTCATTACTGTTCAGAACACTCTCATCCGACATCTCTGCTGTAATTATTTCTTATTTTTATTCAGTCTTTTTTACATCATAATTAATATTTGTCATTTCTACCGTTTTCTCGCCACGATATAGCCATAGCTGATGATGTGGCGTTAACACAAATAAATAAATAATTATTCATTCATTAATAAATTCCCAAGAAGCCTTGAGGTGTTTTTTTAAGACTATGATACCGACTAACTCATAGTCTAATTACATTATCAAGGCATGCCTTCGTTATAACTACATTATCAGTTGGAATATTCACCAGTCGGGACTTGAGCCTTCACAGTGGGGACAAGTCGGGTTAACACGCACTCCCCCAAACAGTCGTCTTCGCGACGCCACTGACAGTGAAAAACAATTCACGACGTTTCAGAGCCAAGAGATTTGCATATGATGGGATTTGGGGATTGATGGGTAAAACCCAATAGAATTGTCGCTGTCACGACTCGTGTGTTATAATACTGCACAAATAACAATCGCATTAAAAGTATGATCGATGTACGTGACATTCAGTAACAAAAAGAAACGGCATCTCTAAGCCACAACGATTGCATCAATATCCGTGTATATTCCACAAAGCAGTCTTCATTGATCATCAAGGTTTTAAATTGATTGATCATAATTGTATTTACTCAATATTTCTTTGTCATTTAACATCGCAAATACGGTAACATCCTCAGAGGGAGGCGTAGTCAGGTCGTGGAACTAAACTTTTTAATCTCGAAACACCAAAGTACTAAAATATTAAATGGTATATTGGAAACTAATCTAGAAGGCCAAATGTGTTCTCTTGTCGCACCGTATAAAAACCCGACTTTCGTCCGTCCCATTACACAATCGGCGACTTACAGTCTACATCTGTGAATTACGAAAACTTGAAAGATAATTTTTGATAGTCAGTCCACTCGTTGCTCCCGGTCAGTCAACCAATTTGCAAACAAATAATAAACATAAATTCTCAGCCCAAAAGGCACAAGAAACCTTTTCCTGCTGGAAAAAGTTTTCGCATTCCAATGGAATAAAATATAAACCAGGGCCGTAACTAACCAATTTTTATTTTCGGGGGGAAGGTGGAGAGGTAGGACGTCGGTGTCCGACGGCTCGGTGATAGGACGTCGGTGTCCGACGGCTTGGTCATATCGCCCTACTACAGTACGTGGAGAGTGTATTATCACTAAATCACCCACAGAGTGGAGATTCCACCCGAGGAATAATTGCAAATTTGTTGCAAAGCATAACCAGCACCAACAAAGTTTCAGCCAATGGACCTCCGGGTTCAACCCGGAAGTCCATTGGCTGAAATATTGCTTGTGTTTTTTGCCAGTGTGTACAAAATTTGAAAGTTATAGCTTGGGTGATAACTCCACTCCGCGGGTGATTTAGTTACAATCCAGTCTCCACGTACTGTATTTGAAACTATCTATTTGTTTTTATCAAAGGCCTATACAGTGCAAATATACTTTCCATTCCTAAAATACTGTATTTTAAACATCCAACAATTACACACAAGCTAGGTAGAAGTGCCTGACCATCTGGGTGCTTTCAACAGTTCATGGTCATAAAATTATTTGTTATTAGTTACTTTCTCACTGAATGTAAAATTATACTTACAGTACGTGGAGAGTGTATTATCACTAAATCACCCGCAGAGTGGAGATTCCACCTGAGGAATAATTGCAAATTTGTTGCAAAGCAGAACAAGCACAAGCAAAGTTTCAGCCAATGGACCTCCGGGTTAAACCCGGAGGTCCATTGGCTGAAACATTGCTAGTGTTTTCCTCGATATGTACAAAATTTGAAAATTATAGTTTGGGTGATAACTCCACTCCGCGGGTGATTTAGTTACAATCCACTCTCCATGTACTGTATATACTCAGTGGGGCATTTATTGTACTTTCTGATCTGTATATAATTTGTCTCGCAGGTAAGACATTTTGTCCATCTGTGTTCTCCAAAGCGTGTGTATACTTTCGTCGAGTAAGCAAGGACATTCGTCGAGTAAGCAAGGACATTTGCCCAACTTGGGATTTCATAATTTCTTGCCTAACCTTTGCCCGCCGAAACCCATGGTCCGGAGATTTTTTTTGTTTAGGGAGGGGGAGGTCGTGTTGAACTGCAACATACCCCCAAGGTTTGGCTCAGAGTGAGGGTGAGAGTCATGGCCCGATGAATAAAAATATACAATAAGATGGTTAACACACACAATCAAAATTAAAAGACGGTTTGAAACGATCGATTTCAACACTGATCCTGATTAAGAAAATGTTGAACTTTCAACAAATAAAAAGAACTGGTCAAGATTCATAAATATTTTTGCGGCTGATCCAATCCAGTCAGAAAATAAACTCGACCCGTTTGTGTTGCAAAAAGCTGTTCAAAAAGCTAGTACGGTAAAAGATATAAAACAGTTATGCTCTAGTGGTTTGGGTGTGGAAAGAGTCAGAAAAATTAAATTCATGAATTTGTTTAACCTGAGAGCCTCTAAACTTTTTGATCTTGAAATAAATGTATTTTCTCACAAGACTCTCTATAACAGCCGTGGAGTCATTCGAACACGTGAGCTTGTTGATATTGAATATTGATGCAATGGAAATTCAAAAGGAAATGGAATCTCAGGGAGTTATATCAGTTAAATGAATTGCCAACTAAAAAGAGGGCTGAACAGTACCAACCAATACTTAGAATGTTAGCTTCAATTTATCAATGGCGCCAAAGACTATTAAAATAGGATATTTGAACCACAGAGAGGATTTGTTCATTCCAAATCCACTTTAATGTTTCAACTATCAAACGTTTGGATACAACAAAGATGCGTGCAGGAAGCCAACAATTTGTTATAGATGCAGCCAAAAACACGGTGATCAGTGTACCAGCAATGTTATCAAATGTGCACACTGGCAGGGTAATCATATGCCATCCTCTCGAGATTGCCCTGTTTGGAAGAAGGAAAAAACAATACAAAAGATAAAAACAGAAAAAGAAATAAGTTTCAAGAATGCCAGGGAAATCGTTTCCTCAATGCAAGGAATGAAAACATCAACACAATCGTATGCATCTACATTAAAATCCAAAGTCTCCTCGAACTCCGTTGCGTTCTAAACACAATTAACTTGGCTTCAAGGCAGTGGCGTAGCCGGGGGTGGCCTGAGGGAGGAACATGCCCCCTCCCCCAAATTTCAGTCATGCCCCTCCCCCCCCCCCCCCCCGATGTAGCTTGATTATTGATGACTTTCATAACTTATAAATGGAAGCAAACGCACTCAGAGTCAAGGAAATTGCGTTTTTTGTCTCGTATTTCAATTTTCTCCGCGGAAGTCCCCCCCTCCTCCACCAAGAGGGTGACCCCTCTTGTGCTCACACCCATCTCGCCGCTGCGTGGCTCGTGTGATACTGCGCATCCTATTCTGTATGCACACCCACCCCATAGTAGTTCAGCGATCTGAACGTAGCGGCTACCCCCATAAGGGGATAGCCGCTACGTTCAGATCGCTGAACTTGCCCCCTAAATATTACTATTGACCCCTAACTTTTATATCTTGGCTACGCGCCTGCTTCAATGCACACTTCTAACGCTAATACGCCCCATTACAATAGAACACGCCAATGAAAATGAACCAAAGTCAACGCAAACATACAAAACTACCCAGAATACAATGCAACAAAAACCTGAAAGAGAACAGAAAACTGTCAGCTCCCCAACATACTAACTCCACACAAGCAGGGTTAGCAATGGTTGAAGACAAGTGCACCATCGACGTGCAGTACGCCTTAGTACACAACGTCACCGTGCCCCCACGCGGGCAATGGAGATGAAGTGTCTTGCCCAAGGACACAACGCGGTTGCCGCAGGTGGGATTCGAATCGAGGACCTCTCGGCTTGCAGCCTGCACCTCAACCTACTGAGCCACCGCGCTCCCACAAAAAAAGAACAATCCACGACTAAATCAAAAGACTAAACCAGAATGACAGCAGTAACTCGGAAAAGTAAAATAAATTAAAATAAATTAAGCGAACTAAAATCTAAGACACAACAGAAACCACCACAGCAACATTAGAGTCATAGACGAAAGCCCGACAGAAACGAAAAGAAACCGAAAAAAGAACAACACAAATTAAATACTCATAGAATACCGAAGCGCCTTCAAAATGTTGTTACGACCAACATGTTTGAACGATTAGAATACATGTCAGTAATGTTGACGAATGCATCGATGACACGTTCTTTACAAAAACCACGTCCGATTTCATCTCATTGTTGGTCCCCACGCAAAAACTCACCAAAGAAAAATGCGGGGGAAATTTCTCCCATATGGCCATCATCTTAATCTCTAACCAAATATGGATAATACAACCAACACATCATTATACAATGGAATTGTCGAGGTTTTGGAACGAATTGTAATGAACTGGGCCTTCAAGGCCAACAATATAAACCTTCCGCTTTTTACTTGCAGGATTCTTAAAGGAACCCGACACTCAAGATCATTCAGCTTTTAAGCAATATACTTCGTATGTTGTTTGGGCTGACAAAAATTATCATGTTCGTGGAACCAGGAACTTGGCTAGAGGTTTCCGATTTTGGGTTTGGGAGGGGGGGGGGGTGTAGGGTACTGAACTTCCAACTGGGGGGGGTGGGGTGGAGGTGGATCCCCCTCCCGGTCCCTCCCCCTAGCTGGAAATTCACTACTGAGAAAACGTTTGAAAATGAATCCATGAAAGGGGGCATAAAATTGATTCCAGCAACTGAAATACCAACACCTTTATGATAGAGTTATCAGGTTGTTATTATTTGGTATTATTCTGGGAACTGAATATGTGCTAAACAAATGCTCATGCTCGGAACTTTGAGCAATTCACACTGTCCTAACATTAAATCAGATCTTACAGGAATGATCAGTTTTCGATGTTTCATCATTTTGTAACTGTGAATGATGGAATTAACTCAGGATAACGATTTTACATAATGTGATTTTCTTGAAGTGCATTTCGAGGATTTGTTTTCATTACAATAAGTAAACATACTATAAAAATGATTGACATCATGCAGACTTATGAAGCTCGATATTGTACTGCAGTTGTAAATAGCAACAGTTGGAATTTTTACCGATTTGAAACAGAGTTGGATTTTGGGAAGTAAAGGAGACATCAGCATCACCAAAGGAGCTCTAAAATCCAGATAGATGGAATTTCCAAGTACTCGTGACTTGCCTTCCGAATTTCCAACTATAGATAATTTTGACCAGGATTGTGGGGGGGGGGGGGGGGGGGTGACACCTCCTCCCTCCCCTCTCGCCACGTCCCTGCCTGGAACGTCTGACTCCATCAGAAACGACATTATTCACAGTCCTGTTTCTTTACAGACAAATTTACAAGTTATAGCTGTGTGCAGTAACATTATGTTCTATTTACATTTCACGAAATAAGACCCTTCAGCAACTGGTTCACCAACTTTCAACCCCATACATTTTGTTGGGAGACTTTAATGCACATAGCCCTCTTTGGGGTGACTCCTGCAGCAAAGAAGACCTCAAAGGGAAAACAGTAGAAGAGCTTATTCTAAAATATGATTTCTGCTTGTTCAGTGATAGTTCAGACACTTACTTATTTGCATCCAGCATTTGGTTCTTACGCTTCAGGTGATCTTACAATTGCATGTCCGTCAATCTTCCTTGATTTTTCTTGGAAGATTGAAAATGACTTGTGCGGGAATGGCCACTTTTCGGTTGTGTTGGAAAGTGTGGTTCCGGTGGATGACGAGAGAGTGCCCCAATGGAACTTTAAAAAGGCCAGCTGGGGCACTTTCTCATTGCTTTGTTCTGATCGACTCACAGGGGAGAAATTTGTTGACAGTGCTGATCACGTAGACAGAGGATATGAAATGAATGTTTTTCTCATATGATATTTATGAAACGAGTCTAAGAATTTTCCGTTTTGGCGAGCCTATGGCGAACCCAAACGGAAAATTCGGGCGAGTTTCATAAATATTATATGAGAAAAAAACTCTCATTGTATATTCTATTTATCATATGACACACACGCGCACAAATTAGTATGACTTTTTATCCCATCACCTAACTTGAGTTGCAGTCGGTACTTGGAAAAAACATCCCCGTATAACTAAAAATTTTCATTTTTTGCTTCCAAAACATAGGTTATGACCCCTCATTGGAACGAGCTCGTCGAGCTCGTTCCAATGAGGGGTCACAACCAATGTTTTGGAAGCAAAAAGTGAAAATATAAAAAAAATGAATGGCGTTTTTCTTGTAGGTAAAAGATTAATACAATATAACCCACCCTAAATAGGACAGATAACGTAAATTCTCCCTACTGAAATTATGCAAATGTCACCCAGTTGTATTTTGTTTAGCCTATCAAATTGTCCAGTTTTGAAATTGACCAACGAAAGCTCCCAACTGTAATTATGCAAATTATGAAAATGTGGCCCAGTTTTATTTTGTTCAGCCAATCAAATTGTCTAGTTTTGAAGCCGACCAAATGAAATTGACGGAAGGCTTTATTTTTCACTGATTAATATGAAAGCAAACTATCAAGCCTTTTAAAGTGAACAAAACTGACGAGTCATATGATAAACCTGTTTATTACAGAGTTTCTTGACATTGTAAGCACTGATATTCCAAAAATATCGGCCTCGGCTAACCCAAAACGTTTCACCACACCATGATTTGATGCGAGCAGGCTAAAAAGGAAAGCACGAAAACTGAATGGGAATCTAGTAAGTCACGAACAACAATTAATTTAGACAATATGCGTATCAATCATTAAAGATCAGACGTCTTACAAACAAAAAAGAGGAAGCTTATGGAAAACTTATGTTTTTAAACTTAAACAACACACTCTCACCCCTAAAATCTGGAGAATGGTTAAAAAAATAAAGGTAAAGAAAATTGTACAGCACCTGAAATTTTGGCCTTACTTTTTCCAAAAGGTCCGACACAAATTCTTTGCAGTTCAAACATGTGCCGAAATTAAATTATAGTGCATGTAAAAGGATCTATACAGATGGATCTAGAGGTGGTAACAAAGTATCAACACCTTTGTTATTGATGATCAGATCTTCTCAATCCGAATACCAACCAAAAGTCCTATTTTCAAAGCTGAAGTTAAAGCTTTACAATTTGCGCTTGAATACATCGAAAATGTACAGGAAGGAAGTCGATTACCTTTTCCGACTCCATTTCCTCTTTAGTAGTATTACTCAACTCCAAGCTGAAGAACCTTCTCATTTTGAAACTTTGTGAGAAGCTGAACACTCTGATGCCTGGCCGATCTAATATCGTGTTTTGCTAGTTTTCTGGCCATACCGGTATCTCCGGTTACATTGGGCAGACACTGCGGTAAAATAGGCTTTAAACTCTTTACTACTGATTTTAATATATCACGTTAATTTCGACGTAACAACCCATGTCTTATTTCCTGATTATCAACTAGTGTCTAATCCACCTCCGTCACTGTATTCCACGTCACTTTAGTCGGATACACATAAAGGAAAGTCAATTAGATCATTATTAGCTGACGGTTCTCCCAAGAGACAAGAGTTCTCGCCTTTAGAGATAGATACATAGTACCACTAACTGTTGTATCCTAAAGGTAGGCCTGTCTATTGACGGAAATGAGGTTGAACGACACGGTTTCGGAAGAAAACTGTGGGTCAATTTTGACGATACGCCACACGCTAGAGGACTACCAGTAAAGCAACGACCACGGGTGAATATGTTCGACCAACCCCCCCCCCCCCCCCCTCCTAAAGCATAGTTTACGCCATCCATATCCACATAATACGAGCAACATCACCCATCTCTTTGTAAATGAAGAAAGATAGACCAGTCCAAAACAAAAATGTGGGGAGGATCAAAAAAGTTCTGCAGTCTGTAGTGTACGCTGCATATTGTGGATGTTGTTTGGTCCGTTCAGTATTCCAATGTAAATTTCTCCTTGCAACTTCAGACAAGTCACTAGAATGGCATCATCTATCGCTCTGTAAATGAAGAAAGGTAGACCAGTCAAAAACAAACAACTGGGGAGAATCAATTGACATCTGCAATCTGCAGTGTACGCTGCAGATTGCTTATGTCATTTGGTCCTCTCAAATTCCGTTATAAACTTCACATTGTAAATTGAGACAAGAACTAAATATATCGGTAAAACGGCCAATCGAGTTCAAAGGCTTAAAGCGAAGACCACAGCAAGTTGAACTGCAATAGTATTTAAGAGTTCGTGGCTTTATAAGTATAGTGGGCTGCGGTTGGGTGACACGCTGTCCGAATGGGGCCAGTGACTCCGTCCTGACGGCGTGTCACGCATCAATGGTCCACCAACAAAGCAGGATTAGTTACATAATAGGACGTATCAGCAACTAATCTTTCAAAACACAGGACGAAGGAATTTTGACTGACGAGCATTGGCTATTTTAAGTATGGTCGTACAAAAAAAAAAAAAAAAAAACGACGCGCAAAAATCGAACTGAATATTTTCTTTCAACTCCACCAGTGTAATATTTTTTTCTCATCTAACTTTGAACTAGGGGCCTACAGAATATTAACCTTCTTGTATGAAATCGTAACTGTGGAAACTGAAAGCAAAACATATGTGTACAAACACAAATATGCAGACACAAGACACTTACACATACGCAAGCACTCACCTAAAAGCACACACAAACCCACTCATGCATCATACACAGGTTAGACTAAGCACAAGAAGCTTTAGCAGCTGAAGTAACTCAGGGATGACTGGCATCATTTTAAAACTGTGTACTATCCACCATGCAATGGAAGAAACATATTTTTTTAATTTTTTTTTATTCTTCTTTCTTCTCTCTTCGACCCTTCGTCTTTCTAACTTTTTTGTCTTCTGTCCTCTTTACTCTTCTCGTCTTCCGTTTGTGGATTTGCAGGTACAGTCACGTGTTTCCAATACACGCTTAGATGAATCAATATGGCGGTCAAAATAATGTCTATGAACTGTCAGGGACTTGGGGATGCTAAAAAGCGCAGAGATGTATTCAGCTATCTAAGAGAAAAAAATTCCTCAATATACTGTCTTCAGGATGTCCACTTTACTCCGGATATAGAAACTCGAATAAGAGCCGAATGGGGGTTTGAGTGCCTATTCAGTTCCTACAGAGGCTCTTCGAGAGGGGTAGCAATACTTTTCAATAACAATTTCGATTTCAAACTCCATAACTATAAATTGGATCCCGACGGGAATTATCTAATAATTGAGATCGAAGTTGAAGAACGTATTTTTGTGATAGCGAATATATATGGTCCTAACCAAGATTGCCCCGACTTTTACAGGAAGTTAATGGAGCTCATTGAATCTATTAATTCCTCCTGCCAGTATATATTATGCGGGGACTTTAATTTAGTTATGGATCCTGTACAAGATACTTCGAACTACCTCCATATAAATAATCCATCAGCAAGACAAAAGTTATTAGAAGTCATTAGTCGTCTTGATCTACAAGATATTTGGCGTGTGAACAACCCAGATAAGCAAAGGTTCACTTGGCGCAGAAAGAACCCGACAAAACAAGCCCGCCTTGACTTCTTCTTAATTTCCAGTTTAACTTCGTCATGTGTCGACAGCTGTAATATACTTCCGGGTTATAGAACCGACCATTCAATAATTGACTTGGAACTTAGATTTAATAATTTTCGACATGGGCCTGGGTTCTGGAAATTTAATAATTCACTACTTAGCAATAAGGATTATGTAAACTCTATAAAAGAAACTATTTTGGACACAATGGGTCAGTACAAATCCAGAAATTCCCAAGATCCTGAATACACGTTCGAAATTAACGACCAGTTATTTTTTGAAACTCTGTTAATGGAGATAAGGAGTAAAACGATACAGTTTACTAAAAAACTAAAAGAAAAAAAGCGTAGGTTAGAGAAAGAATTAGAACAAAAAATTACAGCCTTAGAAGAAACAAATGAGTTAAACCATTCCTGGGAACTGGAGAGGGCTAAACAACAATTAATAGATATCAGACAGGAAAAGATAGAGGGGATGGTAATAAGGTCTAGAGCTCGGTGGGTAGCGGAAGGAGAAAAAGCCACTAAATACTTTCTAAATCTAGAAAAACGTAATTACACTAATAAAACGATCTCAAAATTAGAAGATGATGACGGAAATAAGATTCTAGATCAAAGCAAGATACTTGCTGAAACAGTAAAATTTTACGCAAACCTATACAAAGAAAGAGAGGATAATATTTCTACGAACACTCCCAATAATAATAATAATAATAATAATAATAATAATAATAATAATAATAATAATAATTTCTCCTTCTTTGAGATGGATAGCGAAATAAAAACGTTAAGCGTCACAGAAGCCGAAAACTTAGAAAGAGAAGTAACGTGTGCGGAAGTTCTTAGATATTTGAAAAAAATGAAAAATAACAAAAGCCCCGGGTCAGACGGTTTTACTACGGAATTCTTCAAATTTTTCTGGAGAGACATTGGTAGATTCCTTGTTCGTTCACTCAATTATGGTTTACAAAGAGGACTCTTATCGGTTACACAACGCCATGGAGTAATAACACTGCTACCGAAGGATAAGAAACCCCGAGAGTTTTTGAAAAACTGTAGACAAATTACATTGTTAAATATTTCTTATAAGATATTATCTGGTTGTTTAGCGGAACGTGTGAAAGATCTATTACCCAAACTTATCCACATTGACCAGAAGGGGTTCATTAAGGGTAGATTTATTGGCGAAAATATTAGACTTATCTATGATGTTATTTACTCTACTGAAATTCTAAAAAAGCCAGGCTTACTCGTTCTTATAGACTTTGAAAAAGCCTTTGATTCTGTATCATGGTCATACATCTCAAAAGTATTGGACTACTTTAAATTTGGGCCAATTTTCAAAAGATATATTTTAACATTGTATAATGGTATATCGTCCAGCCTACATGTGAATGGGGAAATTTCGCCTCAAATCAAACTTGAGAGAGGCTGTCGACAGGGAGATCCCATTTCGCCATATATCTTTTTATTATGTGCAGAACTCCTGGCTACCAAGATAAGATCGTGTAGGGATATACGAGGAATCAATATTGGGGAAATAGAATTTAAACTCACTCAATACGCGGACGATACATCTCTGTTTCTTGATGGTTCTCCCAGGTCTCTGGACTCGGCGATGGACATGCTGCACAGATTTGAAAAAGTGTCGGGATTACGAATTAACTATAACAAAACGCAAGCAGTATAGATTGGTACCAAGAAAGACTGCACTGAAAAAATATGTGATAGGTGGAAATTGAAGTGGAACCCTAAATCCCTAAAGAGTTTTAGGGATAAATTTTTCACTCGACCTTAAGGCTATGACAGAGGATAACTATTTGTCCAAAATGAATGATATACGGAAAACTTTATCAGCTTGGACTAAACGGAACATAAATGTTTTAGGAAAATCACAGTAGTTAAATCGCTTGCTCTTTCAAAATTAGTACATTTATTCTTAAGTCTACCCAACCCTACGAGTAAATTTATTAAAGAATTAACGGATGTCCTATATCAATTCATATGGAATGGCCAAGATAGAATAAGTCGTAAAACTCTAGTGCAGGAGTACGAGAGAGGTGGGGTTAAAATGATTGATATACCATTATTTATAAACTCTTTGAAAATATCATGGGTCAAACGTATTGTTTCTGAGAACACGCCTCTACAAGGGTTGTTGAAAACTATAACGCCTTCTCTTGATAAAAACTGGTTTTTATCGACTCCCCAAGTTATCAAAAAGTACGTTAAGTCTACAAAAAACCAGTTTTGGAGGGATGTATTTGAAGCTTGGCACATGTATTGCAAAGAGCTAAAGGTAGAAAGCAGGGATAATTATCTATCGTCGAGTATCTGGAATAACGAAAATATCAAGATGTTCAACAAACCAGTGTATTTCAAAAAATGGGAAGATAACGGGGTTACATTTATTAACGATCTTTTGGATGAAAAGGGGATTTTTTTATCTTATGAAAACTTCAAAGATATCTATAAAATAGAGACAGACTTTATTACTTTTTCTGGAATCAAGAAAGCGGTCACCACCTACATTAGGCCTATCTATAAGACAAGTAATTTTCGTGTTTTATCCCGCCCAATCAGACCCTTTCAGCTAGACTACCTTTTTTCAAACAGGGACTGTAAAAGCACATATATGATTCTCAAGGTACGGAGGGACGAAAATAAATTTAAAGGAAAATGGGAGAAGGATTGTGGTATAAATTTTGAAAATAACTGGTGGCAATCCGTCCTAATATGTCCCCTCAAATGTTGTATTGATGGTAAATATCAGTGGTTTCAATATCGTATAAACTCTCGGATTCTTGGAACAAGGTCCCTTTTACATAAGTGTGGTATTACGTCGGATAACCTATGCACATTTTGTAAGACGAAATCGGAAAGAATTATTCACCTATTTTGGGAATGCCCGGTAATATCACGGCTGTGGGAACAATTAAGAGTATGGGTTAATGAAAAGACCGGTGAAAACCTACAAATAACTGAGGACTCTGTATTATTTGCAACTCCAGTTGCAGGTCATGTTGAAGAACTGTATCAGTTCCTTTTTATATTCGTTAAATTTTGCATTTATAAAACAAAATTCACTAATCATTACCCAACGTTATCACAGATAAAACATGACCTTCGGCGATATTATTACATTGAAAGAGCGGCATATTACCGAATATGCAGGTATGATCGCTTTCAGAAGCGCTGGGCTGGATGGGAGGGGCTAACTTTAGAACCTGAAACATCTTCTTAATTACTAACCCAAATCCAATGCATACACCCCATTACAGCAGCCATAGAATGTTTACACCTGGGTCACATGGGGTCAAATCTGTGTAGCGTGTCAATTGTCGGTGCCACGTGGCAGTCCACACAGTGTTACCATATGTGATGATGTGACTGTTAGTGCAAGCCTGAATGAACAACATAGCAGACAGCGCTCTCTCTCTCTCTCTCTCTCTCTCTCTCTCTCTCTCTCTCTCTCTCTCTCTCTTATTATAATAGAAAAACAGACAACCACTTCTCAAGCATAAAATAGCACTTGAAATAAGCAGCTATATCATTAGGAAAACTTTATAACTGATGAATATGTATGATTTCTGTTACTATACAATATGTATCAAATGATGTACCACTATGTACCAATGTCTGTAAATAAAAATCTATATAAAAAAAAACAAAAAAAACTAGTGTCTAATCGGCGTGTGGTCCCATAGCAGCAGCATTGTATTCTTGTGCATAGTTCACATGACGTCAATTACGACAACAGGTGCAAGTAAAGCGCATCCAAGACGTCATGGTGTGAAGCATCTGAGCCAACGAACTGATTGTCGGTTGTTTTGGGAGAATTTAGCGACAATGAATTGAATAAAAAGTGTAAAAAACATTCGAAAATTCATGTGATATACAGAATCTTTAACTCGTGATGTTTGATATAAGATTTTTTGAAACTCGTTTGATGAATTCGACTCGCCTTTTAGGCGAGTTGTGAATCGAATTCATCAAACGAGTTTCAAAAAATCTTATATCCAAACATCACTCGTTTGAGATCCTCTATATTCCTTTTGGTGATTTTAAACCACATATCAATACGAACATTAAATCTGTGTGGCAGTCTGAATGGAATGGAGCGACAAATAAATAACAGACTCTATTGCTTACGAACTACAGTTACTGACAAGTATTCGTCTAGTAGCCTGTGTGGAAAAGATCACATCATTCTGACCCGATGTCATATTCGCCATACTAGCCTTACACATTACTTTTTGTTTCAGGGTCACATGCAACCAAATGTGTACCCCGCCAATGTCCATTGTCAATCGAACACATTCTATTACACTGACCTGATTTTAAAGCAATCGGATGGCGATTTTATAGTGTACCGTCCCTGAGAGAACAATTTTAAACAATCACTTCCTATCAGATTCTCTCGTTTGGCAAAGAAATGAACCTTTGAATAAGTTTTAATCATTTTCTACATCTCATTTTTCGAAACATTTTCCTATCATTGGATTGATCAGGGGCGGCGGAACCGGGGGGGGGGCTGAGGAGGTTTAAGCCCCTCCACTTTTTTGCCGGGCAATGGTTTTTTTTTTGTATGCATATTTTTTAAGACAACCAATGACTGGTGAAACAAGGATCCAAAGCCTCCTCCATATTTTCGCCAGCTATGTTTCTCTCGTACTGGTTCAGTTTCGATGGATTTCGGATCATGTTTTTTGCAGTAAGTGACAGCAAACGCTAAAATGTATACAGTCTGTTAAAAAATCGGTTAACTGAAGTAGATCGTAATCTTACAGACATACACGTACCAAATCCACCCCCAGACAAGATAATCCACAAACAGTATAATTGCTGTTAACGTCTGGTAAAGCATACAGGTGAGGTCTATTTATCAGCTTTGGTCGTTACGACCAAAGCTGATAAATTGATTTCACCTGTATGCTTTACCGACGTTTTTTAATTGCTCTCAAAGTGTGAAATCTTTCAAATACACTTCCTGAAAAATCTCAAAATATCCAGTCAGATGCATGGAAATGGGGGTTTTGGGACCCTGGAATTTAAAATTTTCATACCGACGACCATCCACCGCCTGATCCAGACCTCCCCCCTCCCACCTTTGAAAATCGTTGCGCCTCCCCTGTTGATTTTCACGGTATTCATTCGTTTTGGGGAGGTTTTTTTGTATCATTACTCTCTTTTTTCAATCTCACGATCAAGGACCTTTGTGGATAAGCGGAAGAATCGCCTTTTTGGAAGTGGCGGATCGCGAAGCGACGCATTCCTATTTTTAGACGCCAGTTTTATCGCACGTTGAATTTGTATGAGCTTTTTTGACTTTAAACCTTTACAAAAATACAAAATACAGACATCACCGTACACATGACGAAAGTAAATATTTTAAATATTTCAATCCGGCCCCAGCAACGTAGCGTTATGTTTCTCGCTGGTTTCGGATGCAGAAAACGACGTCCTGATCCGCCCTGGAAACCGATTTTTGGTCAGAAAACTCCGCTTCAAATGTTTATGGACATTTCCGAACAGTTTTAAGTTTCAAACGATATCCGTTTTTGAAGATACACGATTAACCAACAATGATTAGTGTGAACGATTAACTAACAATGATTAAGTGTGAACGATTAACTAACAATGATTAGTGTGAACGATTAACTAATAATCAATAGTTTGAACGAAGTGAGGGCACTTTCACCGACCGGTCAGTTGTGACCGCTCATAATCATCAGTTGCTCGTGCGGTCAGAAACAGGACAGCGTATTACGCCATGATTTTCGAACCCACTTTCTACGTGGATTGTATACCTCGAAGCGTTAGAATAGTTATGTCATCAAGGTCTGTAGGAAGGAGTATCACCAGCCCAACGTAAGCCTAAACAAGATTGCTAGAAGTAACATCTTGATTGCAATATGTCAAGTAATAAGAAAATGCCATTAAATATTTTATCCCCTTTTCTCAAATATTTTTACTTGTCTGGAGTAATGAGGCTACTAAACACTAAATCTGCATTTGAAGAAGTCTCCAGTAATAAATAAGAAAAATATTTGTATCCTCCAGCTATGGATTAATATTATATCTCACGTGACTTCCTTGCATTCTGATTGGCTGAAAGATGATACCCTATTTCGTGTAGTTTGCATCCACAGAACTGACCAGGCACTACACCTAGGCACTACACGTTTTCTATTTTTAGCACGCTACTATATCAGTTTTCTTTTCATACTGGGCGAATAAAACTAATCAGGCTAAATTTAAATATCGATTCACAGAGGCACAACATCCACAAAACGACCCGAAAAGAAATCATTGTGGAAAAATGTATCGCTTTTCCATTGTTGAAGTCACATTTTCCGAGGCGTTCATTTTATTCCTTGAGAAGATGATCCATATCTCGTTTCGAAGAGAATGATCCACACATGGGTCCAACTTTCATGAGAACGCGTCCGGATATGCAAAATCGTTTGTTTCGCTGCTCATTTTATTTCGCTATTTAATTGTATGTTTTGGGCAGTAAACGAATAAATAATGGAATTCAATTGAATCTTTGGAGTTTGTATCCCATGCTGACCCATTCGGTAATGTATATGTGTGACAAATGTGTGGAAATTATCTAACTGCGTTGTCAAATTTCGAAAATTTTAGTCTTCATTCGCGAGTTGCGCGATTCTAGAATACACAGTTCCGTCTGGGGGAAATGTTTTGTTTACCCTTGCCGACCGATTCAAAATCTGTCTTTTGCTCATATCAATAATCCAAGTTAGCCGTGTTTTGGAAAAAGAAAATGTTTTTTTAAAAACTACATGGTATTTTTTTTCTATATAACGCTGGTTGGTAGGGCTGCTATCTTGGTAATAGATTAACAAATCGGACAGATGTTTTTCTTGATGGGTGTTTGATTTAATATAAGGATTAGTGCATGTCTTGTCGTTGGCTACGCCCATATAGTGCCCAGTGAGGTGGTGTAGTTCCCTCCGCTTCGCGGCGGGAACTACACCACCTCACTGGGCACTATATGGGTGTAGTCAACTCCAAGCCATGCACTATTCCTTAACTATAACATTGATTGGAACTATGCACACTACATTCTAAAGCCGTTTTCTTCGATAGTTTAAGTAACAAGCATAATAGAAATTTTTCACATGATATGACTCGGAAAAGTACATGACATGCACCAATTAATATTTCAAAACGTTATTAACTTTTAGATGTATCACTGCGTGTTAGACCTATACTCAAATCACAGCAATTTATATTGAAGCACCAGTTATTTTTGTAGATGTTCCGTGTGATAAATACTAACTAAATAATGCGAAAAATAAAAGAAAACCCACATTTCGTCCCCTGAGTTCCAATGTGTTCTATGTGCCAGTAGGCACATAGAACACATTGGAACTCGGGGGACGATTTATCGACCATGTACGGCTAGTATTAAACTGTTGGAACTACTTTGTTGTATTGTGGTTAAACCAATCCAAAGCTTCATTGATTGATGAATTTCTTAGAAAATTTGTTATAATGTGAGAAAAAAGAATATGACTTGTCCTGAATTTTCCACTTTGCCTCATTTGTTCTCAACATTATGGAACACTCCCAGACTCGTTTTTAAATATCATTTGAGATTATTTATATTTATTACTTATTTATTGATGTTTAAGGTCACATACTTATGCACAATGGCTAATCACGACCGTGACAGTTTTACGGGTGGAGGAAGCCGGAGTACCCGGAAAGAACCACCGAGCAACGACGAGCAGCTGCCAGCTCCCCAACATCGTAACTCCGCACTGCAGCACAGGCAGGGTTAGATTGGTTGGAGACATGCGTTCCATCGACGTGCAGTACGCCTTAGTACACGGCGTCATCGTGCCCCCACATGAGCAATGGGAGTGAAGTGTCTTGCCCAAGGACACAACGCGGTTGCCGCAGGTGGGATTTCGAACCGAGGCCCTCTCGGCTTGCAGCCTGCACTTCTACCTACTGAGCCACCGCGCCCCCCTATCATTTGAGATCAACACTCTTAAAATATCCCGTATTGATTACCATAAATATAGCCAGTTACCTTTAAACTTTGGCCGGGGCTAGATTTACGGGGCCGTAAATTTAGTGTAGAGCATAAGCAGCAGATGTGTAGATCGTGCCCGGTTGGGATAGGGAATGGGGGAGGGGGGACGTCATAGTTACGTCACCCAGTTACGTCATGTCTATTGTCATGCTGGCCCTGGTGAGCGGCCCTCTTGTGACATCACCATAATGACACGCGTTCTTAGTGCGCATGTGCAGTGCGTGCTGTTAGGGTGACACGTGTTTCCGTCGTCCATTTTGGAGGCCGCTCTCTTGGTATATATGGTAGCACGTGGTTGCTATTTGACACAGTGGACTACAACATGACGGGGGTATGGTCTGATGGTGTATTCCATTAAATATGAGTAGTTTGTTGGTTAGGATTCCTCGTTTACTTCGTAGATTACCCAAATAGACCCGATAACGACCCCATTCACAAAAAACGACTTTACTTTGTTTGAATTCCCCAGAATCCTCCTTTTCTTCCAACATTAGGTGCGTTCCTTTGTAATATGAAATAGGTGCTACCTAAAGAGCGAACGTAGTTATTTTATAAATTTGAATAAAAATTATACAGAGGATGTCATTGGGTGTGTTTAATTCCGTACCCATTACCCAAATCATTTTGTTCCCAAGTGATTTCGTACCCAAAACTATTTTGAACACTTTAAAATAAGTAAATTTGTGCCCCAAAAATAATAATAGAATGGTAATATTCATAGCAGATTATTTGTCGGGGGTGTAATTTGAAAAAATAGGTAATAAATTTAACATTAATAAGCAAAACTGATCACAACATAGCATTAAGTAATGAATCCACAACCTTTAGAATTATTTATTTTTGGTGTTCAAGCCACATACTGATGCACAACGGCTAATCATGACCGTGACAATTTTACGGGGTCAAAGTCGGTCAGCGCGGGAAAATAAAATCTAAACGCTCTTGTACCTACCTATAAAGTATAATGGGTCTCCTATTTCACGAGGTGACAAAATATAATTCAATTAAATTTATTATTTAATAAATATGCACATTTATTGATTTAGGTTTCATTTTGTACTATTATTTATTGCTCAAACCAACAACGATTTTTTTGCAATTTCACGCACAACTCAGCCTGCACAGTGAGGAAAATGATGTTAAAGGGGGAATAGGGAGGGGACGATGGCGTCCCGGTAACCGTTTCTCGCTAGATCACCCAAGTTAAGCAACGTCAAGTGCGGTTAGTAGTTGGATGGGTGACCATTTCAGCAACTGATTCACGTCCCCGCGTTGTGTCCTTGGACAAGGCACTTAACCTCGATTGCCTGTGTATGGAGGTACGATGACGCTGTGTACTAAGGCGTACTGCACGTCGATGGTGCGCATGTCTTCAACCAATCTAACCCTGCCTGTGCTGCAGTGCAGAGTTACGATCTTGGAGAGCTGACAGCTGATCGGTGGTTCTCTCCGGACACTCCGGCTTCCTTCACTCGTAAAACTGTCACCGACATGATATGACCCTGGCTGTTAAAGTGTCGTTAATTCCCAATAAATAAATAAATAAATAAATAATAAATAATTAAATAAATAATAAATAGTTGTGACTAATACTTCTAAAAGGCCACTCTCAAAGCTGGTCACCTTTCTTTCAGCTGGCTGGACGGACTGTCCATATGTACCAGAGTAGTGTGCTCTCTGTGCTGCTTGGAACGTGTAACACCCATTGCATGAGAAAGTTTGACAGCTTTGAAAAACAGTGCAAATCCAAAGAGGCTGCTGACTGAGACTGACAATAAATCTACGAGTGAGAAAGACAACAGAAGGAAATGGTGATCAGTCGGGAAAGTACTTGATTTCCTACTCCTATGTTCTAAATTATCACACCCGTAGTGTTGATATTTTTTTTTGTATTTTCTTCTACATGCGTGCACATATTATTCTGATTTGATCCCCTATTTTTATTCATTTTCACCAGGTTGGACTTCAGTCTAATTCTCATGATGCACTATTTTGGACTAAATTCTTAACATTTTCCTTAGCTGCAGATAGTTGGAGTTATTTTGGAATTTTGACGTTATTTGTCCAAGATACATGCATGGCACTTTGAAATATTATGAAGTCAGTTTGTAACTTCAGTATAATATTCCACCCTGTACTATTAGTCCTCACCGTACCATTATATGGAGGACAGTCACGGGAGTATATGCCCCCTCCCTCTCGTATTCCCAATAAATTTCACACAAGAAACAGGAGGACATTCATGCATGGATGAAAATACATATAGAATTAGAATATGGGATACAGATCGCTCTCACCAGTCACCACATTTATCAACAGCCCCCCCCCCCCCCCACCACCACCACCACCACACTGCCAACACACCACCAATTTCTCCGTGACCCACCCTTGCGATGAAAAGAAGAACTTCAGTGTCATGCTAACAGAAATTCTCAACACCTTTATGGTGAGTAAAACCCTACTGAATCAGACCGAAAACTCTGTCCATGCTGAAGGCTTATTTAAGAGACTTTAACAAGGAGGGAATTGGCGAAGCATGGAGTTGGAGAAGAGATACAGCCTGGAGAGAGTAGATCACCATTAAATCACAAACCTTTTACAACAATTGTGCACACTTCTTGAGACCAGAACTCACAAAACAACAAAAGTTACAACACAAAGTCCTGAGGTGCAAGCGGTCTATGAGCTGAACATTTACAAGTTCTTATACAGTACTTTCTTAAAAAAATAGTATCCTGCAAAAAAAATGAATAAATTCAGACTGTTGTGCTGTGAATTCACCCAGGAACGTGGTTAGGAGGATTTAGACGATGCCATTATCCGGCATAAGAAAATTATTCAGCCTCAAAACGGCCCTGGGATTTCCTACTTTTGACATCAATAAATACAATTTGGCAAAAGTTCTGTTGCCCATCATAACATTCTTATTTCAAATAAATTATGGCCCTGCAAAATTACAATTTAAACCCCCACCCACCCATCAGCACAACCAATATTTTCAAACTAGTGTTCACAGTAAGTACTATTTATTAAGAAAATCCAGTTAATTGCCACAACTCCTTATATTTTTATGGTCTTGTTGTGAAATTCTAGTTTATTCTCTATGCCACCACCCCCTCCCCCACCATCCTCCCAGAGGTTTTCTAGCAGTGTCCTTAGAAAGTACAATTAACAATTTGATGGAATGCTTCGTGCAGGCTATTACCCCTTTCAAATATTTTTTCATGGTGTTGGGAGTATGAATTTCTGAATGGATCTTTTCTGTTTGTGTTTGAAAATTTCCTAATTGTGGTGAATTCTCAGTAGCAAGAAATGATTGTTTTCCCAATTTTTTTTAGCGAAGATTTCAGTCTTTTTATCACTTTCAAATTTCATAATTTCATAACTCAGTAATCTGTGAAGTGATCATTTGGGTGGGGACATCAATTAAAATACCCACAGTCCCACACACTGCCTCCACTTCTTGTATTTTCAAGTACATGTAGTTTAAGCAGGTTGAAAATTTTCTGAAAGGGGGGGGGGGAGGGGGTGGCGCAATAAATAAATACACTCACCCACTCTCAACGCCTCAAGTTTCAAGTAGGTTGGAAAGGTTCTTTACTTTTTTTTTTGGGGGGGGGGGGGGGGGGGGGTCATCAATCATCCCCGTCGAACCCAAATCTGTGTTGTATTTTCAACTTGCAAGAAGCTTAGAACATTACGTAGCTTAATTTTATGTAGCCCATTGTCTTTCCATCACAAGTTTTCTTGATACCTGATTGTTACAGTGGCGGCGCCAGGATTTCAATTTTTTTTTTTTTTTGGAGGGGGACTCAAGATATGGGGGGGGGGGGCAAGGTCGAGATGCCAAGCCTTATAGATGGAGGGGGGGGGGGGGCGTCTCCCCACGAAAGTTTTCCATAATTGAAATCCCTGGAGCGATATCTGAGCATTTCTACAACACCTAACATAATGTGTTTTGTTGTGTGTCGTTTGTGGTGCGATATTGGGTGGGGAAACCACGGTCAGATAGAAATTTGAAATCTGATTGGGGCGAGGGAAAAGTGGGGGTGGGGGTGGGGGGTCAGCCATCCCCCCGCCTGTGGTGCCGCCACTGGATTGTTAAACGTTATGTAAAAAGTTTTGGACCAGATAGAAATTGAATTCAGTATCAGTGAGTGTAAGTAATCAAATTTATAGAATTAATTACTTTTATTCCCACGCTTTAATGTGTAGTTCCATTTTGCTGGTAGCCTGAAATTGCAAATGCATTTTGCAGACTGACTGAGTGTAACTTGGATCGGACTCGGTCACTGATAAAAAACGGCACCTTCTGATCTCCCTTATTTTACGAAGGAATGAGTCATGAACTATTTACTGAATGGTTTTATATTCAAAAACAAAAATGTATTAACACTGCGTGTGCATCGATAATTTTCTCTTGCAATCACAGCCCGAAGACGGAAAACCGTCTTTCCTTGCCAAAATTGGTATACAACGTAACAAGAATCTCCGCGTGACGCAAAAGTGGGAAAGTAGTAACAATTTTCTGTGGGGTTTCCACTGGACTGGAGTGGAGGTGCTTGGGTGTAACACTGCATCACTTCAAAAATGGAAAGATCGAGTTCGAAATATCATTACCATGCAGGTGCTGGTACAGTACTTTCTGATAAATATTAAAGTGGAAAAATCGTTCCAAAACTTTATTGCGTCAGAAAAATGGGAAAAAATTGATGATCCGAAATGTACGGCGGCACCCAACAATGAAGAGCAAAGTCTCAGGAATCCCATTGTGTGCCTCTTTTTTTAATTGTATATTACGTATCTTCCAGCGAAAATCGTCATAAGCACGAGAGGGGTAAACCCGTTGTTTACAAAAAAGCGGGATCAGAAATAAGAAATGATATTATCTCGAGATCTCGAGATAAAAAAAGTATTGAGGGTGGCCTAAATCAGCCACCGTAGAAATGCGAGAAAACATCGTCCTGTCGTTTTTAAACGTCTCGCGAAAGGAACTGAATACTCAAAAATTATAGAATTTCTTGCAGACACACTTGTTCTTAGATATTTTATTAACAAGCGTGCCACTTTGTGGCCTTCAACAATTTTGATTTATTTTTGTACAAAGAATTGAAGTTTGAAAGTTGAACGACAAAATTAATTGTAGCGCAGCGTGCGTTTCTTTTGAGGTTTCGATTTTTGACGGAACCGAGAACCAGGTGACGCTTTTCCTGCACGCTCACCTGTTCCTTTTTTCAGAAATCTAATTCGATTTCTACCAATGAAAACAACACAATTTGATCAACTTCGACTTCTATTTTTTGTCCATGGAGTTTACTTCCGGACACAGATTTTTGGATTGGATGCTGTATTCTCAGACATACATTTTTCGGAAATATTCTTCTAAATTTCTTATATTTTCACACATACACACACGTTACCATTATGCTCTCTTCGTTCGCTATAAAAGAACATCTGATTACATAGAATCCTTGGATACTTCGTAGAATTACCACAATCAACCCGACAACTATATATTTGGCTCCAATTTCTCATTAAATTGTTGGGTTCTAACTATTCTGGTCTCTCTGGCCGAACATTCTCAAACCTGTCCTGTCACCCTAATATCGTCAGACTGCACGTTTAAAATATCGATTGGTCTTCCCCCAAGAAACGAATATAGACTCTATCAGTTGATGGCTCTGAACTGGTATGGAATGTACCGTCAGTGTCTGTTGAGGAAAAACATTGTGAGATAGAAATAGTAGTAAAAAAAGCGTCATTAGTGGAATAGAAATATTTTTAACAAAAGTGGGGGTATTGGTACTAAATAAGTTTTATCCAATTGCCTCGGGGACATGATAGAAGTTGTGGTTAAACAGGGGTGTAAAAATAGTAGCAGTATCTGCCAATGGCAGAGTCGGTCATGGCAGCACAATGAATATGTTCGAAATGTAGGGGGTTTTTTTAACCCGTTACCTAACATGAAAAGCAGACGACACTTGCAAAAAAAATTCTTGAATAACTAATTATTTTCATTTTTTGTCTCAAAAACATAGGTTATGGCCCCTCATTGGAACGAGCTCGACGAGTTCGTTCCAAAGAGGGGTCATAATCTATGTTTTTGAGACAAAAAATGAAAAAATAATAAAAATTAATTGGCGATTTTTGTGAATAGCGCTGGCCGGTTTTGGTCGTTACGTTGTGTAAAGGGTTAATCTACAATAGTGAGCGCGCATCAGCAGAATAGAACATATCCCAGGTACTATACTGGGGGCGCGGTTGCTCAGTAGGTAGAGGTGCAGGCTGCAAGCCGAGAGGTTCTCGGTTCGAATCCCACCTGCGGCAACCGCGTTGTGTCCTTGGGCAAGACACTTCATCCCCATTGCCCATCTGGGGGCACGGTGACGCTGGGTACTAAGGCGTACTGCACGTCGATGGTGCACTTGTCTTCAACCAATGCTAACCCTGCTGGTGTGGAGTTAGTATGTTGGGGAGCTGACAGTTGCTCGCCGTTGCTCGGAGGTTCTCTCCGGGTACTGTGGCTTCCTCCACCCGTAAAACTGTCATGGTCATGATTAGCCACAGTGCAGAAATATATGACCTTAAACCCCAATAAATAAATAAATAAATAAATAAATAAATAAATAGGTACTACACTGTGAAATCATACCTCAGTCTTTAAGTAAAGTATTAGTCTTTAAGGTGCATGAAGAGATCTCACGTGTGTTCAGTTGGTTGACAACAGACCACGCTTGGTGTAGATCTTCCCTAATATGCTACCACAATTCACACAATACATGATTCAACACTGAACGTTTTGGCGAGTTAACAGGCGAGTGGAGAATGTTACACACAACAGAAACAGAGAGAAAACAACACAAGTTACACTCATTTATTTATTTATTAGGGTTTAACGACACTTCAACAGCCAAGGTCATATCGTGTCGGTGACAGATTTACGGGTGGAGGAATCCGGAGTACCTGGAGAGAACCACCGAGCAACGACGAGCAGCTGCCAGCTCTCCAACATCGTAACTCCGCAGCACAGGCAGGGTTAGATTGGTTGAAGACATGCGCACCATCGACGTGCAGTACGCCTTAAAGCGGCGTCATCGTGCCCCCATGTGGACAATCGGGGTGACGTTCCTTGCCCAAGGACACAACGCGGGAGTGCGAATCGATCGCTCAAACGGTCACCCATCCAAGGACTAACCGGGCTCGACGATGCTTAACTTCGGTGATCTGACGAGAACCGGTTATCACAACGCCACCGCGTCCCTCACAAGTTACACTTAAATAAATGATAAAGAGCACCGCTGGGTGGTGGCATCATTATACAGACGCTTTATGTAAATTCAGTTGTTTTGCATGCATTTCAAATGCATCTTAATGTACTGTGAGAACTAGAAAATGGCATGTATTAGTCATTTGTGGATTTTTGTTCATTTTATTTTTTTTATTTATTTTTTTTTTTTTTGAATTATTGCTCGGACATAACAGTCATGTTGGATTTGCCAGAATGCTAGTTATGGAGAGGAACCTTCGTACACCAGAGAAAATTAGGATCCATTGGTCATGCTTTTTTAATGTTATTGCACAGACAAGCACAAATCACAAAAAACCCAAGATGGCAGCCATATTGGATATGGCAAAAACCAGATTATCGAAAGGAACCTTCCTCCAGTCGTTATTACTCCACCACACAAAATAGGATCCACGATGCAACTGATTTTCAAGTTATTGTGCGGACAAACAAAAGGTACCGGGCAGACAGACGGACGGACAGACATGGCCATACCATAATACGGCAGGCTCTTGCAATTTTCATACAAACCTAAATTACACAATTGATTTTACTGACCGGTTTGTTTCAGTTTTTTATCTGTGAACGTCGTCCGCATCCTCGTGAGGATTTTGCATATTTTATGTACTCGGGGGATCGTGGGGGTATGGCGTTGCGTTACTATAAAAGCAAGCCGTAAAATCGTGCATTAAACCAATAAATCAGAACCCACATTCTGTCAACCATTCGTTTCCTTAGCAACCATGTGCCACCAAGAGTTCCAGGATGGCGACCTTCAACTTGTCTTCAAATAACAAATGACACTGGAAGAAAGTGAGCGTAACAGCACGTTCTGTGCATGCACAATAACGACACATCGTCCCCTGGCAGGCGACGACGTATCACGGAAGTAAGGGAGGCACAATATGGCCACGCACCTACGGTATCACTACAGTATATGCGCCGCTCATCATGCACTGCAGTATGACAAAGGGCGTATATAAAGGGAGTTGGGAGGACGACTGCCCCAATCAAGCTTTTTTCAGAACATTGCATCTCGCTCTGGTATCGTCCCAAAAAGCTTTTTTGTTGGTAAAGTTTTACAAAATGGAGGGAGAATTATTGCTTTATCGGCGAAAGCACGCATTTTATAGGCTGAATTTCCGACAATTAACCAATTTGGAGTGAAACCGGTGGCAATTTGGTTTGTTTTATGTCACATATTTCTTCACATGGACTAATCGTAACCACAACATGGATATAAACTCAAGTCGAGTCAGTCATCATTTATGCCCATGCCGTCCATTGTAGAGTACTTCTACCCCAAGCATTGGTGATTGGTCCTATTTGACCAGTAAAACAGAGCTTGTTTACCACACTTTCCGGGGTTTCCACGGGTGAGGGTACGCAGTATCGAGCTTCATAAGTCTGCATGATGTCAATCGGTATTGGATTTTTATAGTTTGTTTACTTATTGTAACAAAAAAAATCCTCGAAATGCACTACAAGAAAATCGTGTAAAATCGTTATCCTGAAATCATTCACAGTTACAAAATGATGAAACATCGAACACTGATCATTCCTGCAAAAGATCTGATTTAATGTTAGGACAGTGTGAATTTCTCAAAGTTCTGAGCATGAGCATTTGTTTAGCACATATTCAATTCCCAGAATAATACCAAATAATAATAACCTGATTACTCTGTCATAAAGGTGTTGGTATTTCAGTTACCAGAGTAAATTTTATGCCCCCTTTCATGGATTCATTTTCAAGTTTTCTCGCAGTGAATTTCCAGCTAGGGGGAGGGACCGGAGGGGGTTCCCCCTCCCGGTCCCTCCCCTAGTTGGAAATTCACTACCCTACCCCCCCCCCCCCAATCGGAAACTTCTAGCCCCGTCCCTGGTGTCAAAAGACACTATCCAATCATGTGACTGAGCATGTGTCATTAACAAATTCTACTTCTTTCCAGGGTCGACATGAAACCTCACAGAGTGTCGATATTATAGTCACAACCTTTGGTTTTTCATAAAACTCAAACGTGGGCTTCCAGAGTCAAAACAAAGATGACAAAGCATGTCTTCAATGCTTTCTGAATATGTTTTGTTCCAAATTATATCTTGCTCTTTTCTCGCCCCACTTCCTTTGCAAGATATGCGTGTCTCATATCAGAAGGCCATGTGAGATAGATATCTATGTCACATGACCCACTTGACCGGCTTATTAGCATATTTAATGACCGCAGGACTAATCAATCATCGCACGTTCTTCTGTAAACAAACAACATGGTGTCACGTTTCGGAAATATTAGCAGACGAACGTTGGTCGAAGAAAATTGAAATAAAAACACAGACCGCAAAACACTTGACCCTTTTATAGGAATTTTTGAGTGAACGCCGTTATGACTGGAGAGAGTTGCACGAAATTCCCGTCCAAAAGTTATGCGAATACATTGCGGAATTCATAATCTGACGTCATCGGAAGGTGTCAGTGTTCATTTTGCTACAAATCTTTAACGTCTGTCGTGCCGGCGCTCTCATTTAATTACGTGGTATGTTCTTGTGGTATACACATAACTTTAGTGCTCTCTTTCCGATAAGCAAATCAAGTTTTTTTCTCAGAAATGGACAACAAAATTGTTCGATATAGCTGCACGTGCCCCTGAATTACTTTTGATGACGTCAGAGTGGGGGGGGGGGGGGAGAAAAAATATTTCTGATGGGGGCGAGTGTGAGATGGGAAAATCTCACCCTCGGAACAAGATATTTGGTCAGATACTCGGCAAGCCTTGTGTCTGGCCCAAATATCTTGCCCTCAAGTGAGATTTCCCCATTTTACACCTCCACACCTCCAGACCTCCACCCATCAGGGATAATAATAGTATCCTATAGATGGGGCCCAGCGAATGTCAAATTTCGGATCGAATCGAATCAGTGAGGGAATGTGGGGGCCGAACTGAATCTCACAACACTTCTTCCAAGCGTAAATATTGCCAGTAAAGTCCCCATTGAGTATTGTATGCAATGGCGACCCGCCTCTTTAGGCTCGCAAATTACAATCTTCCGGCATCTTCCAGAACAGCAGTTTTGGAAGCGGATCCTCTCCGAACTCTTCTACTATCGTCAGGTATCCTGACAGAGGCGTTCAAGAAGAGATACTAGGTAGGATTTGAGAAAATTTTGGCAATTCGACAATTTCTGAATGAATGGGGTTGCCTCAAACCTAGAGATCGGCAATATACCGAAAAACCGAACCGATATCACGGGGATACCGAAAAACCGAACCGAAACCAATCGTTGAATACCGATATCGTCTGAATTTTAAAATTTTCCTACATTCACTATTTAGTTCCTGTTAAGGCTTGATAACAGTTGAAAGGTTCATTTTTATAAAAGAAGTGACTGATTTTCTTTTCAGTTTTGTTAACCCTCAATAGCCTGGGTAACTGTCGTGAATTGCCACTAAACTACAACCTGTACATGTCAAATTACTTAGCAGTGATTTCTAGTCAAGTCTTGGCTGACTCCAATCACTGCCCAGGTGATTTGTGTATTGTCAGCGGGACCTCCTAAAGATGGCAGGCATATAGTCAGGGAACATGCTTTGACATCGTAAAAGTCTGAAATAGGTCTTTAAACGTTAAGGTGCATTTAGAACAAGTCAAATGAAAGTGTCAATGACACTGTAGCTTAACTTGTGTGTTGTGTTTGAGGAAAAGGATAATGTTCAATGTTTATGAAAGGATTATGAAATAAGACAAGAATTGTGATAATTGGGAATATGTTCATTTCTGTTCCCTGTATGCTATGTTTTTGATAAAAAATAATATGAGGTGTACACTGTACTAAAGAGCTGAGGGGTGGGTTAATATGACCTCACAGTTAATGTATGTGGCCCTCACAGTTAACGTATATCAACGAAAGTTACCAAGTTACAGTGAAATTATTCCAAAACGAGTCATCCTATCAAGTTACATTGGAATCCCTTCATAAATATGGCTTGTAGACTGTGCTAAAGGTTTTCGGGCTTCGGGCCCCTGTAGCCGTCAGTTTCCCAATTGCGTCCAAAGGGGACGTTCTCATCTAGACATTATATGAAGTCAACATACCAAGTTACAATAAAATCCCTTCATAAATATGACCTGTAGACTGTGCTAAAGGTTTTTGGGCTCGGGCAGCCATCATGGTTGAATGATCGCAACCAAAAGGGGACATTCTCAACTGGGCATCATCTGGAGTGATCCTACGCAGTTACAATGAAATCCCTTCATAAATATGACCTGTGGACTGTGCTCAAGGTTTTCAGGCTTCGGGCCCCTGAAGCCGTCACAGTTGACCAATCACGACCAAAACGGGATGTCATCATCTAGACATTATATGGAGTCAAACTAACAGGTTACAATGAAATCCTTCCATACATATGACCTATAGACTATGCTAAAGGTTTTGGGGTTTTGGACTCGGGCAGCCATCAATGCTGAATGATCGCGACCAAAAGGGGACGTTCTCATCTAGACATTATTTGGAGTCATCCTACCAAGGTACACTACAATGAAATCCCTTCAAAAATGTCACCTGTAGACTGTGCTAAAGGTTTTCGGGCTTCAAACCCCTGTACCCGTCACAGTCGCCTAATGGTGTCCAAAAGGGGCTGTTCTCATCTCACGTCCTTTTGGACGTGATTGGGCAACTGTTGCCGTCACAGTTGCCCAATCACGTCCAAAAGGGGACTCTCTCATCTAGACATTATATGAAGTCAACCCACCAAGTTGCAATGAAATTCCTCAATAAATATGGCCTGTAGACTGTGCTAAAGGTTTTCGGGTTTTGTGCTCGGGCAGTTGTCACGGTTGGCAGATCACGCCGAAATGGGGGAATTCTCATCTAGACATCATAAGGAGTCATCCTACCAAGTTACAATGAAATCCCTCCATATTAAACATGACCTGCAGACTGTGCTAAAAGTTTTTGGGTTTCGGGCTTGGGCAGCCATCACGGTTGACAGATCATGCCCAAAAGGGGACGTTCTCATCTAGGCATTATACAGAGGCATCCTACCAAGTTACAATGAAATCCCTTCATAAATACGACATGTAGACTGTGCTAATGGTTTTCGGGTTTTGGGCTCGGGCAGCTATACCGGTTGACCGATCGCGACCAAAAGGGGACGTTCCCATCTAAATATGCCCCCAAACCTGCAAATGAAATTTCGAACCTGCAAATGAAATTTCGTGACGATCAGACAAGAACTGCGGGGTGTAGCCCGTGCTGAAGGAAAATGTGAACAGACTGAACAGACTTCCGCACGCGTGATGGCAATAGCCTATCTTGACTTTGTCAAGTTACTGTTGAGGTCATTGGTATTGTCATTTATAGCGTTATGGTAGAATGATTTAACTTATTCTGTTTATCCTGATGTGAATTCCTCTTTGGTCCCATAAGTAAATCCCATTCAAGTCAGATTATTTATTTATTTATTGGTGTTTTTAGGTCACCTACTTATGCACAATGGCTAATCGTGACCGTGACAGTTTTACGGGTGGAGGAAGCCGGAGTACCCGGAGAGAACCACCGAGCAACGACCAGCAGCTGCCAGCTCCCCAACATCGTAACTCCGCACTGCAGCACAGGCAGGGTTAGATTGGTTCAAGACATGTGCACCAGCGACGTGCAGTACGCCTTAGTACAGGGCGTCATCGTGCCCCTGTGTGGACAATCGGGGTTAAGTGCCTTGCCCACGGACACATGGCGGGAGTCCGAATCGATCGCTCAGACGGTCACCCATCCGAGGCTCTACCGGGCTAAACTTCGGTGATCTGACGAGAATCGGTTACCGCAACGAACCCCCCCGCCTCCCCCCAGTTAAGTCAGATACCAAATACCGAGCCGATACCGAGGTGTACCCCCTAAAAGTACCGAAACAGATCCCGAACTCAAAATTCCAATACCGCCCATCTCTACTGCAGGGTAAAAAGAAATGGCATTAACTCTTTACCTAACATGTTAAGCAGACGACACCTGCAAAGAAAAAAAAAATTCTTGAATAACCAATTTTTTTTTCATTTTTTGTCTCAAAAACATAGCTTATGATCCCTCGTTGGAACGGGCTCGTTCCAACGAGGGCTCATAACCTATGTTTTTGAGAAAAAAAGAAAAAAAAACGAAAAAATAATGAAAATTAATTGGCGATTTTTTAGAATAGCGCTGGTCGGTTTTGGCCGTTACGTTGGGTAAAGGGTTAAGTCTGCCTTTGATCTTGAACCCTCAATACTCGAATTGAATGTAGTTATCGTGTTCGATTTCGAATAGAACTCTAACTTCGAAGCTTAGCAGGGCAATCATGAAATTTACTTCTGAGTTGTTTTTTCAGTTTTAAAACATTGCTTCCAGTGAGGTTCATTTGAAAAGTTCCTGTGTATTATAGTGTCGATACTAACTGGAATTTGAAAATAATCATTCCAATCTTGTCTGACCTGGCGCATGGGCTAGATATTCTTGTCATCTACTGTCGCTACTTCCGATAAACTTAATTCTTCTGCATGTATGCAACCCCCCAAATATCTAAACCTAACACTGATGGTTGGGAAGCTCTGATGGAGAGCTTCCCAACGACCAGTGTTGTTAGGTTAGGCCCCACAAAGTAGATCTTCAGTTTCTCAGACCATTTTTCTGTAAAACTGCATGTGGGCGGCTTTTTATTTTATTTTTTATTCTTGTATTCCTGGTTTGTTTTATGTTTTAGGCCTCATAATCTACATAATAGCATGGGTGGTGGTGTATTTCGTCCTTTGAATGCAAGAAGGCTTTGCAATGGTAAAAATCAGACATACAGTACGTGGAGATGGGATTGTAACTAAATCACCTGCGGAGTGGAGATTGTAATTAAATCGCCCGCAGAGTGGAGTTATCACCCAAGCTATAACTTTCAAATTTTGTACATATCGACAAAAAACACAAGCAATGTTTCAGCCAATGGACCTTCGGGTTTAACCCGGAGGTCCATTGGCTGAAACTTTGCTGGTGCTGGTTATGCTTTGCAACAAATTTGCAATTATTGCTCGGGTGGAATCTCCACTCTGCGGGTGATTTAGTGATAATACACTCTCCACGTACTGTAAACCATTTATTTTCTATTTTTTAAGCTTGAATTGGTTATAAAAAGAGAGTATGCCGTAGCCCAAAGAACCATGGGAAGGGCCTGAGAAACGGATTTTTAACTTGTTTAGGCCTTAAAAGTATTATTTTAGTGCATAACGAGAGTAACGCTGGTTATTGCACAATACCCCCGCGAGTTGTTCAAATTGAACAACACCTTATATTTTTGAAACGAGAATACTTTGACTAAAGCATGTTTTGTAATGTGCCGATGTAATCCAATGCCACTGGTACAGATTGTTATCTTGGTCTATGTCTAGTTTTGAAACAAAAACTATCATTAAATGGGGGGATAGGTAAGGATGGAAAAGGCCACGAGACCTGTATCCCCAGACTGAAACCAAAGTCAGTTGATTGCTGTGCTGTCTTCAGAGATAAATTTCCATGTAGCTGGTATTCTTGCACCTACCACTGCCTCCACCCACATCACCACGAATTTTTCTTGACAAACGGCTGATCTTCAAATTTCATAGCTCAGTTGGTTGGCTTTGTTGTGCAGACAGATGAAAATATCCAGAATAAAAAAATCGTGATAATTCTGCAAACACATAAAGGGCAATAACTCCAAATACGAATATCTGAAAAAATGTCCAACACAAATTTGATTTGAATTGTCCAGCCGATAACGCCATATACCAAATCTAGATTGGCAGTTTCAAGTTTGGCGGGAGTTATTAACCAGAACGCTAAATCCTGGAAATTGTAAGAAAATAATGGGCAATAATTACACAACAGAACGTCCCACAAACATCATAATCAAAGATGATTTGCATTCTCTGTAATGATGTTTTCCATGGATTACCTTTGTTACATATAGCTGAACTTAACAATAGCTCTATTATGGAATGCCGCACAAATCGTCCCTTGTGTTCCAATGTGTTCTATGTGCCTACTGGCACATAGAGCACATTGGAACTCAATGGACGAAATGTCAATGGAACTTCATCAGGTTTTTTACTTGAGTAGAGTCGAAAACCAAAAATGAATCGATTATGTCGAGTACAGCTGGGGTGATCTTCTGGAAAGTAGAAATCATTATCAAAAATCGTGGAAATTCTAAGAAAAATGAGAGCAATGACTGCAAAATGTCGCGTATGCGTCAAAATCGAACATGGATCTACCTTTCACCTAAGGTTATATGCCAAAGAAAAAGTCAAAATCGCACTTCATGTGCTTTTTACTCGAGTAAGTAGGTTTGTATGCCAGAAAATAGATTGGCAATGTCGAGCTGGAATCATTATCCGGAAACTATAAATCATGATCGAAAATCATAGAAATTTAAAGAAAATAAAGGGCTCCGCTAAAGAATGCTCCACACATGTCACAATCGAACTAGATCTGTTTGCCCAAGAACAAATCTGAAAATCGAACTTGATGTGCTTTTTACTCGAGAGTGGCGTAGTAGCCAGCCCAAAGCAAGTGGGGGAGAAGGGGGGGGGGGGGGGTCAAACTCGCAGAGCCTTGCTTAGCTCCATTTTAATAGGAAGATGGGGTGGGGTGGGGGTGATTGTGCGGGAAAAGTTTTCTAAGCCTTCACATTTAAGATTTTTGCGATCCTAAAGTTTGGGCTAGATAACCAAGGTAACAATAATCAGGGTTTCCACCAGAGGGAAATCAATGTGTCCGGTATGAGGCGACCAAGGGTCGTCGATGGTTCGGTCCGTGGTAGAAAAATTTTGAATACCAGGGTTCAAAATCCCCCATCTCCTTGCATCTGAGCAGATAGTTTGAGGTTTTTCATGTACTGGTGACTGTCTACCTTTTCACCGATACAGATAACAAGCAATCTACAAATATCTACAACCTCACCCCCATGGACCTAACCACCACCCCTCTCCCCCTACGATTATGCCATTTTTTGACATATTTAAAGGACCCACTTTGAGGGAAAGTGGGGGGACTCATCGACCCCCCCCCCCCCCCCCAGTGGCCAGGGGGGTGGCTATTTTGGGTATAGCGGAGTTATCATCCGGAAAGGATGCGCGGAACCTCAGTGGTTACAACCAACTTCAAACCGAAATGTCTACGGTTAGATCCCTGCCAGGGGTAACTGTGTTGTGTCCTTGAATCAAGCACTTCATCCCGATTGCCGAGATGGGGACACGGTGCGCTGTGCACTAAGATGTTCTGCAGGTCGATGGTGCTCTTGTTTTCAATCAGTGCTAATCCTACTTGTGTGGAGTTAGTGCCATGGGGTAATCGAACATGATATGCCTTTTATTTGAGGAAGTTTTTTATGCCAAAAACAGTGGATTGGCTGCGTTCAGTATAGCTGAGGTTAATACCCGAAAATCATAAATCATGGAAATTCAAGACAATAAACGGCAATACCTCTCGAACAAAAAAAATTCGATAGACGTCATAATCGAACACGATCTGCATTTTCTTGGGATACGGTTACAAACCAAATATGGATTGAATGCGACAATTATAGCAAACGTTATCACCCGGAAACCAGAAAGTGAACAGCGGGACGGGCAGACTGAGCCCTTCCATAATACACCCAGTTTAATTTACACGGGCATATAAATACACAGAAAAAACACGCGTGTGAATCGGTTAATCGATATGGCACGAGTGCCAGCGCCGAAGGATAAAACGAGAGGCCATAGGCCTCGAGTTTTATCCTTCCGCGATGGCATAAGTGTCATATCGATTAACCCATTCACACGCTTGTATCGTTATGTGTTGATAACACGCTTTCACGTCTATAAAAAAAAAAAAAAATTTCGAAGGACACTCAGCAATTCATTTGGCAAATATCAACAAAAAGAACACATTTTGTCGCCAACTAAATTTGCGACGGGAACCCGTGTTACTATTTCGTCCCCCTGAGTTCCAATGTGTTCTATGTGCCAGTGGGCACATAGAACACATTGGAACTCAGGGGTCGATTTTCAGCTATCGCTAGGGAGTCAAATTGTAATTGCGTTGCACGATTTGTAGAAAATTCCAGTGAAATTCCGCTTCTATTTAAAAATAGTCAGTCAACGATTTCCGTTCCGCACATGTGTTCGGAACAGATTTTCATTTTCCGCATGGTTTTAAGTTGCCGTAGATGGGGATTACATCGAACATGCATGTAATAAAACTGAATTCTAAGTAACAAAAGCAGATAAATATTTGCTGTTTATAAGTTGGTTATACATTGTAACCAAAATGATGCGAACACGACCTAAACATAATCTTTCAGGACTTAACATGTCTTTCCCAAGAAAGACGGATTTTCAAGTACATTCGAAAGGCTGGAACCCAAATATTCAAGCACTTTTAATCGCTCTCAAGGACATGTGCGAACCTGGCAGCACAGTTGCTTGACAACATCTGAACGATTGAATGTTTAGCTTGACAATGATGCAATGCAGACTGAGAGGGCTCAAAATAATAATAAAAATAAGATTTTAATATAACGCACAAAATGAGAAACAGTTATAGAGAACCTCCCATAGACCATTCCTGCCAAGTTTGGTCCCCATCGGCTTAGTAGTTCCAGAGAAGATAAAAATTTGATTTTCCATAGGGTATCTATGGTAACTATAAGCCGCAATTGCGGCCAAGTTTGCAACCCGATCAACATTAAATGAGGATCGTTGGTAGAGAGAGCCCCAGTCATCAATCATGTGAAGTTTCAAAACATTTGGCCTTGAGGTTTCAGAGATTTTTGAAAATCTACCAATCAGAATCAAAGAATGCCTCTGGTGGCCTTGTATTTCATCCAACGGGAACAAAATGGGGGTCGTTTGTAGAGGACCTCCCATAGACCATTCCTGTCAAGTTTGGTTTGCATCGGCTCAATAGTTCCAGAAAGATGAAAATGTGATTTCCCATATGGTTCCTATGGGAACCATTAGCCACAATTGCGGCCATGTTTGCAAACCGATTAACATTAAATGGGGACCGTTGGTAGAGGGTGTCCCAGTCATCAATCATGTGAAGTTTCAAAACATTCAGACTTGTAGTTTCAGAGGAGATTTTTGAAAATCCACCAATCAGAATCAAAGAATGCTTCTGGTGCCATGTTTTTCATCCAACGGGAACAAAATGGGGATCGTTTGTAGAGGATCTCCCATAGACCATTCCTATCAAGTTTGGTTCACATCGGCTCAGTAGTTCCAGAGACGAAGATAAAAATATGATTTCCCATAGTGTTTCGGCCATGTTTGTAACCGATCAACATTAAATGAGAATTGTTGGTAGAGGGTATTATTATCATTTATTGGTGTTTAAGGTCACATACTTATGCACAATGGCTAATCGTGACCGTGAGAGTTTTACAGGTGGAGGAAGCCGGGGTACCTGAGGAGAGCAACGACGAGCAGCTGTCAGCTCTTCAACATCGCAACTCTGAACAGGCAGGGTTAGATTGGTTGAAGACATATGCGCACCATTGACGTGCAGTACGCCTTAGTACACAGCGTCATCGTGCCCCCATGTAGGCAATTGGAGTTAAGTGCCTTGCCCAAGGACACAACGTGGGAGCGCGAATCAGTCGCTGAAATCGTCACCCATCCAACTACTAACCACGCTCGATGTTGCTTCCCTTCGGTGATCAGACGAGAACCGGATTCCGCGACACCACCACGCCCCGTTAGTAGAGGGTGTCTCAGTCATCAATCATGTTTGTCATCCGACGGGAACAAAATGTGGATCGTTTGTTGAGGGCCACCCACAGACCATTCCTGCCAAGTTTGGTTCGTATCGGCTCAGCAGTTCCAGCGAAGAAGATAAAAGTGTGAAACGTTTTCGGTCAACGGACGCCAAGTGATGGCAATAGTACTTTGGGCCAGGTGAGCTAAAATGGGAGTGAAAGAGATTATGGATGTAGAAGTCTGGAGTTATAATCATTTGTGACAATGTTAGTTGAGGTGCTATACAAGTAATGGTGTGAAAAAAGTTCCCCACAAAGAGAAATAAAAATCGCTAAGAAAAGCTTCCAAACAAGGATAAGGGTTTTCACACAAAAAGTTGTGAAGAACTGTTCGGATAAACTGATAGACATCAACGAAAGAAAGGAACAATTAATATTACATTTTCAAAGATTTTTGACACCGAAAACAACCTGCATGTAACCTATTTTCAAGTTGAATTTCACATTAAATATATAGCACCTTAAGGTGGCATTTAAGTAATGGGAAATATAGCTTGAAAATAGCTTGGGTGGATGAGGATCAAGGACAGGATAGATCTATTGAAACTCGGTTATCTTAATTATTTGGTAAATCTCCCCGATAGCCGATGGTGTAAAGTAATGTTCCTGAGAACTTTCAACTCAAATATCAAGACGGGGTGGATGGTCCAAGTGAGGGAGCTAGTAGAAAACTACTCAATGGAGATCTCGGACCTTGACGTTGGGGCAAACCAGGGCAAAAAGATCGTCAGAGAAAGGGTCATGGAGGATTGTAACCGTAATTGGCGAGAGGGGGTCAAATCAAAGAGATCTTTGGGTGGCCTGCGTGATAAAGAGAAGCCTGGTTTTGAAGAGTACCTTGATGGCACCTTTGGGGGGTCACTGTTGTTCAAGCTGAGGTCGCGGTCCCTGGAGCTGAGGGGGAAAAATGGGAAAAACAGTGAAAAGGAGTGCCAGATGTGTAACTTGGGCGTGGTGGAGACCCTGGAACACTCTCTTCCAGAATGCCCAAAGTATCAGTCTAAAAGAATGATATTCATTGGGAGTATAATGGGGAAGTGGGATGGGAGAATGAAGGACATGTGTTAGGGGGAGACTCAAAGGAGCTTGTTGATATGCTAATCGGTGAGATTGGGAAGAATGGGGCAAGGGATGTCATCAAACAGTTCGTCTCCGAGTGTTGGGAGGAGAGGAGAAGCGTGGGAATAGGGAGGCAGTTGGGAGTTCAGGGGTAACCTTGGCCTTCTCGTCCGAGAACCGCGACAAAACAGCGGCTGGCCAAAGTGTTATTATTATTAATAGGTGAGCAAAGTTATGTTCGATGTAAAAATGTTCCATTTTTGTATTTCAAAATTATGAAGATTTGTACATAAATATGGATGAATAACAAAAAAGTGGCAAATTATGTATGACACTGCTTCGATTTTGGATGACATCGAAAATAGCATGTCACCTATTTTCAAGCTAACTTCCTATTACTTCTATAGCACCTTCACAGGTTTGCAATTTTACAATTAACCCTTTACCCAACGTAACGTCCAAAACCGGCCAGCGTTATTTACAAAAATCACCATACAATTTTCATTTTTTGTCTCAAAAACATAGGTTATGACCCCTCTTTGGAACGAGCTCGTCCCAATGAGGGGTCATAACCTATGTTTTTGAGATAAAAAATGAGTTATTCAAGAATTTTGTTTGCAAGTGTCGTCTGCTCTTCATGTTTGGTAAAGGGTTAAGAGAATGAAAAGGAATGAACAACGACCATATTTGCTTTTAAATCCTCTTTATTTTGGATATTAGTATATTCACTTTTTAACAGGTCCTGCCATATTAAGAGGTAGCGAATAATGAGATACAAGACGAGGTATTGACCAATAAAACAGGCGTGTTTATAACCAATAATATTTAGAATACTGTAACAATTATCCCTGCCCTCATTATATACCAGCTTCTACATTCTCTAACTACATTAGAAACTGTATGAAATTACTACAGAACAATAATTAAAGCAATGCATTTCTATGCAACTATCATTTCTTCGTTTCAAAATTAATCCGATCTCTGATTACTAACTTCTTGGCGTCACTGATTATATTCATTGGTATTTAACCTTTATAGTTATTTCTTTATTAATTGGCGTTTAAGGTCACTATTTCTACACAATGGTTAAAGGTGACCGCAACATGGAGATGAAGTCAAGTTTAGTCAATCGTTTACACCCATGTTGCCCATTTTAGAGAACTTCCAACCCAAGCATTGGTGACTGGGTCCTATTTTACCAGTAAAACAGAGCTTGCTTACCACAGTAAACAAGCACTACTTCACTTCCCGGGATTCACACGGCGGTAACCCTCATAGGCCGGGATATTTTTAGACATTTTACTACTCTTTTAGTCCACATCCGGTGCCTCTGCAGGTGTTTATAGGCAAGTCTTGGCTGCCTAAGCAGAAGTTTCTAGGAAAGTCTTATCTGCCTTTATTGGCAGCCAAGACCTGCCAAGACACCACTGCCAAGGTACTTTGAATGTAACCTGCGAGTTTACCCAGAGATGGCACGTTCGGGTACCTGTTCTACTGCAGTAAAATGTGATGCAATCCAGAACTATTTATTCACAGCAAACAAGCACGATTTCGCTTCCTGTGGTTCCCACGGGGAAGCCAAGACTTGCCAACAAACAACTGCCAAAGTACTTTGAATGTAACCGGTGAATATACCCAGGGATGGCACGTTGGGGTACTTGTTCTATTGCAGTAAAAAGTGATGAAAGTCAGAACTGACCCCTTAAGACTTAAGGCCACTTTCAGCATCTGCAGCTTTATCAAAACCAGCAATATGTACATTTATTTATTGGTGTTTAAGAACTTTAAGGTAATTTCGGCATCGTTTGTCATATCGTAGCGCAACACGGGTATTAAGTCAAGTTTGACAAATTGTTTATACCTATGCTGCCCACTTCAGAGGACTTTCACCCCAGGCGTTGTTCCGGCTCCTATTTTAACAGTAATACAGAACTTTTTACCACAATAAACAAGAACTGTTCCACTTCCCGGGGTTGCCACAAGGTGCAACAAATAAAAAGGCTAAGTTGTTTATACCAATGTTTCTCAGTTTAAGCAAATCGCTAACAAGGCGTGGTTACTGGGTCCCCCAACAACCTATTTAAACCAATCGAGCACTGCTTTACGCTTCTAATGGCTCCAACGGGGCTGGTGCCACTGTCTTTTTTAGAATGGTGACGGGGACTTTTTGTTTTTTTCAACTGCCGGTGCCAGATACTGCAGCCATGCATAAATACTTCAAAACACCTGCCGGCAGGTATGATTATAAATCTTATTCACAACGTTCCTACCTCGAAGAACCGGAAAAGGTGTGAAAAAGTTACATCATAACGTTCAACTTGAATCTACGTCTCAGAGTACATAACGGTGACATTTATTAATTAGTGCTCAAGGTCTATTACAGCATCTATGGCGATATCGTGACCAAAAAACAACTGTAAAAACAAGTTCAGTAAATCAGTTATGCAGGTACATTGCTAAAGGATCTCGGGTGGGGGGGCTGTCTACCTCTTGATTTCATGGAAGGATATTTATTCATTTATTGGTGTTTATGGTCACATATTTCTGCATAATGGCTAATCGTGACCGTCCTTGGCAGAAAACATTTCGACTACCAGTATACAATTTCCAACAAGTGGGAATTACAGCACACAGAACCCCTCTCCCCACCCCCACAGTCAAAATTGGCCAACTACTGATTCAGAATTCCATTTGTACACCCTCTTGACTGTAAATTATTCAACCGAGACTCTCGGCAGTCACAAATTTTAACTGCAAATCAATATTTGAGAGAATGTTTAGTACTTTTCAATTCACATTTGGGCACTTCCGCTTCTTTCAATCACAATACTCCACACTTTGGCGACATTCTAGATGATGTTTGAAGCATTTCACCAGTACCCTGTCTGAAACTTCTTCAACTGTTGTAAATCTGACGAATGATGGTAGGGTGTGAGTGAGACGCCCCTAAGGCCCCCTCTACGCCTTCTGGCATCACCCTTGCATGGTAATATTACCCACTTCATTGGACTCTCACCCAGATGTTCAGGTGTTGGTTACGTTTGTCCTACTATACCAGTATTGTGGTATTTCAGCAATAAAAAAATGTTGCTTCACTTTCCGAGATTCACAGAAACTCCACTAGTAATGTTATCATAATTGTTTGCCTTTTAGGGAACTCCACCAGTAATGTTATCACTGTAATTGGACATATTGTACGTGGAGAGTGTATTATCACTAAATCACCCGCAGAGTGGAGATTTCACCCAAGCAATAATTGTAAATTTGTTGCAAAACATAACAAGCACAAGCAAAGTTTCAGCCAATGGACCTCCGGGTTAAACCCGGAGGTCCATTGGCTGAAACATTGTGTTTTTTTGTCGATATGTACAAAATTTGAAAGTTATAGCTTGAGTGATATCTCCACTCCATGGGTGATTTAGTTACAATCCGCTCTCCACGTACTGTACCTGTTCAAATATTTATCGGGGTATGCTGCGGTTACTCATAGCACTAAAAGCAGTCAACTGTTCCAGTGTAGAAATCTAAATTGAAGCGAGAGTACAATAACGCTTCACAGTGCAAGGTTGTTCTTAGCCTAAAATGTCATCCTGATAAAATAACGGTTACAAATTAGTACAAACGTCGTGTAAACATTCTCCGAGGGTGTTTTATGACAATCCTGAACTTCCTTTTCCCCCAAAAATCAACAGCTTCATTTTGTTAGCTATAAACATAGCTATAACGAAAATTGCTACAGACGGGTCAGAACTATTCTGTCACAGTAAACAAGCTCTGATAAGCTGTCACGCCAGAAGTCAATGAAACTCTTGATTGCATCGATTTACATAGAACTACAGAGAACCACACATAGAATCAAACACAGATCAGCCAGGATTAAACATGGAACCTATAATAACCGAAGAATACACCGAAATGACAGAGGGGTAGGCAGGTTTTTGGCTTGTCGTTTTTGTCTTGCCTCGCACATTGTTTGCTGTATTTGGGGCTCTTGGTTTTGGAGTGGGCTCATGAAATTTACTTCTATCACCACCCCCCCCCCCCCCCCCCCGACACGTGTTCCACACAACTGAACTCCTGTTCGTATACACGTTCATAGATATTTTCGGAGGTGGGTTGCATGGTTTATTACTGTCCCTCTGGGAATGATCAGCAGCCTTTCAAATTACAATACATTGGGCCACTCAGATAAATTGCAACGGCTTATCACCACTGTTGATCCACAATCAACCCTTTACTTACGAATCGCTCGCATCAGCCCGCATAATTTGCAAACTTAGCAGTTGAAAAAAAACAATTGCTTTCAAATATTTCAACAAACCATATGCGACTCATCATTGAAACGAGCTCATTGAGCTCGTTCCAAAGAGGGGTCACATGATATCGTTTTGTTGATTTTTTTTGAAAATTTAAAAAATAGTAATTAAAATAATAAAGTTTGATATTGTCTGCGTTGGATGACGGGTTAAACAATACACTGCCTTTCAGACTGATTTATCAATTTATCAAGACTAGCAGGAATCTGTTATTGGCCATTTATCTGTGATTGGCGGCCCAATGATAACTAGTTGTTATCAAGCTTAAAATGGCTGTGGGTCTGACGATCAAATCTCGTGCTCTCGACAATCAAGATTTACTGTTCCGAATGTGATTTAAAATGTTCCGGACACCGAGTAAATTACAACAGTGTTAATAAACTTGGTGTACCATGTTACCCACTGTAGAGGACTTCCACCTCATGTGTTGGTTCCAGATCTTATTTAACCAGTAAAAGCAGAACTTGTTTACAACAGTAAACTAGCACTGCTCTACTTTTCGTGATTCCCAAAGTTTTTTGTATATTGTAACAATTTTCTGGATAGAATAGTGCTGGCCATAACAGGGGACTTGCACAGTGTTTATTATTATTACTAGATCCTAATATTGTCGCAAAGAACTTTTGCACATGACCGCAACACAAGAATACAGTAAAGTTTAGTCATCGTTTATACCTATACTTTCCACTTTAGAGGACGTCTATTCCCGGCACTGGTTACTATAAAACTTTTACAACTGTACAGGGTCCCTGCACCAAACCTCTAAGCAAATTCCAGGAGTTTCAAGGAGGTTTTTAGTGTTTTTTCAAGGAATTTCAAGGAGAAAAACAGACAAAACTCAAGGATTTCCCAGGTAACATTTTCCACTTGCATCCAAGAGACAGAAAATATAACTCGACCCTTTACCCAAGCTAACGGAAAAAACCGGCCTGTGTTTTCCATGAAAATCACTGTTCAATCTTTTTATAGTTTCATTTTTTGTTTTGCTTCTGAAACATAGGTTATGACTCTCATTGGAACGAGCGTGTCACGCTCGTTCCAATGAGAGGTCACAACCTGTGTTTTGGAAAAAATGAAAACGTTCAAATGCACAGTAATTTTTTCACAAGTGTCGTCTGCTACTAGGTAAAAAGGTAGAAGAATGGACATCAGATGTACAGTATTTTGAAATAGCACACTGTCCATGCATAGCCGACTCCATTTCCAGGAGTTTCCAGGATGGCCTTCAATATTCAAGGAGTTTCCAGGTCCTTGGGAGGGTGTTTTGAGATTCAAGGACTTTCAAGGAGTTCAAGGAGGTGCGGGAACCCTGCTGTATTTTCCAAAATTGTATTTTCTATTTATGTATACAAGAGCAACGCGAAGCATGGCATGTGAATTGTCTTGCTGGAAGCATTGTCTGGTCATCCACAACTAACCCTTATAATGATGATTTGATCAAATGAGTGGTTTTCAAATCCAACATGCAGTGACAGCAATTATATTATATATGTATTGGTGTTTAAGGTCACATACTTATGCACAATGGCTAATCGTGACCGTGAGAGTTTTACGGGTGGAGGAAGCCGGAGTACCCGGAGAGAACCACTGAGCATCGACGAACAACAATCAGCTCCTCAACATTCTCTGTTCAAGCTCAGCTCAAGCAGGGTTACAGCGGTTGAAGACATGCGCACCATCGACGTGCAGTACGCCTTGGTGCACGGCGTCGTCGTGCCGTCATGTAGGCAGCCGGAATAAAGTGCCTTGCACAAGGACACAACGCGGGTCGTCACGAACGGGGATCGTACTCGGGACCTCTAGCATAGAAGTCCAACAGTCTACCACTGAGCCACCGCGCTCCCAGTGACAGCAATACCGGGGTCAATAATTTTCTAAGTCGAAAGAGTGAAAAAGGGCCATAACTCTGGGAAAAAGTATTGGACGGAACCCGTTCCTTGTGCATATCCGCTCCCAGATGCGGGTCAATCAGCATACCAAAGGAGATCCAAGTCCAACCGATGGCTTTGAAATTACAATCCAAATCGTTTGTATGGACAGACGCACGGAATGTCGAACGGAGGTCTCCACTAGATACCCCCGAATCCTCCTTCAGAGGCCGGGGCATAATAAATGCCTGAAATTGATCATTAGCGTTTTAATAGACGTGGGAATTCACAAGTAGGTAAACTGCCACGTCTTTTGAAACGCTTGTGATTTCTTTCAGTTCTTGTCATAGACAGAAAATACAATTCAGGAAAATACAATTGTAAACATAGCTTATTTACCACAGTGAATCAAGTAGAAATGCCCCTATTCTGGAGGACTCTACAACATTATGTGATATTATGTTTTGAAAAACCTGGATACTCTTTGACCAATAGTGCTTCACACAAACAGTATATCTACTGCAAATACACTTCTACCCAGGAAAAATATGAAGTGCCGACCTTTGACAACATAGATATGAAGACAAGTTTAGCCAATTGTTTATATCTGACCGTTTCAGAGGACTTCCACCCCAAGTTTAGCCATCGTTTATACTTATGCTTTCCACTCTAGAGGGCGTCCACACCCGGCGTAAGAGTTCCTATTTTAACAGCAAGGCAACGCTTATTTACCACACTGAGTCAAGAAGCACTGCTCCTATTCTGGAGGTACTCATGTTGGACTCTATAAAATTATGTGATATTGTGTTTTGAAAAACTTGGGATATTCTTAGACCAGCAGTGCTTCACACAAACAGTGGAGTACAATCGCCGTGGACTGGTCGTAATCCACGCGTGGGCAGTGATGTCCATGCATGCATTACCCAGGTAATAAAAATCATCATCAGCAAAATTTTACTTAATGAAGCACTGGGTTGTACCTAGGTTGTACCAGTTGCTTCATTAATCAATTTTTTGATAATGATTCCTATTAGTGATACAATCTAATATTGAGTCCGAGGAAATACTGCCCACCCCGTAGAAAGTGACCAGTCCACGGTGGTCATACTGTATATCTATTGCAATACACTTCTACCCAGGAAAAATATCAACTGTCGACCTTTGACAACATTTGTATGAAGTCAAGTTTAGCCAACTGTTTATATCTGCCCACTTTAGAGGACTTCCACCCCAGGCTTTGGTTACCAGGTCCTGTTTTACCATTATAAAGTAAAACTTGCTAACAACATTAAGCAAGCACAGCCGCACTTCTTGAGGCCCCGACAGGAGAGGCATTCAGTTACCGGGTCTTATTTTACCAGTAACTCAGAACTTCTTCATCACGGTAAATAAGAAATTCCACATGGTTACCTGGAGTTGCGATAAGAAGGTAGACCCAGGAGAAGCATATATTGGTTTGAAAATAGCATGTCACGAATTGCAATCAGTAACGAAGAACCACATCTATAAACTCAGAATGTGAATGGCAAAATTCGATGCTGTATGGGTCAACTGTTCCCTCCTTCTAACACCAAATTCGTCGGTGTGACTTTGTGAAAACAGAAATCTAACAGTTTAATTTACAAATTTCACAAAATTGAAACTATATGACCCCCTTTCTATCACTGAATGTTTAGAGTAATGATTTGTTTAAATTTTTCTTTGAAAAAAAGTTACTTTGAGAATTTTTGTTATCTGAAAGCTCAACTAACAAATTAACAATTTCTATCACAGTCACCAACTATATAATATACACGACTATAACCTAGAAACAAATCATTGTGTTAATCCCTCCTCTTAATTCCTTAACCCTTTACCTAACACAGAAGGCAGATAACACTTGCAAAAAAATTTCTAGAATAACTACTTTTTTCATATTTTGAGTCAAAAACATAGCTTTTGATCTCTCATTGGAACGAGCTCTATTAGCTCGTTCCAATAAGGGGTCATAAGCTATGTTTTTAAGACAAAAATTGAAAAAAATAATGAAAATTGTATTGTGAGTTTCGTAAATAGCACTGGCCGGTTTTGGCCGACATGTTGGGTAAAGGGTTAATGTTACAGATTATCCTCTATGTTAGTTTAATGACATGTATTATTTCTCATGTGCATATTTGTTAACATAGTTCCACGGTTAGTTTTAGTCAGGCTAAGTGAAGTATGTGTGTGTTGGGGGAAATATTTTTCAATGGCAGCAGAAAAATACCACCCCACACACACACACATGTAACCTCATGCTGGGTTAAGAGTATAAATCCCACATACATGAAGGTTCAAGGCCATCTTCTGCAGGAAATTACATTTTTAGACCAATTGGAGCACCTTCAGCAGCTTCTGATGTCTCAAATACCCAGAAAGCGAAGGAATATTTATTAAGATAAGATTTTCTTTTGCAGAATTGTCCATTATCAAAGCGGCTGATACGGTTTCAGAAAAAAATTTAATTAATTAAATTTTTGATGATTACTCTTATAATTAGTTTGGAATCTATTATTATTAAGTTCGTGGAAAGTGACCATTCCATGGCGGCCATACTGTACCTTTGTGAACAACAGGTCAGTTAAAGCCATTACAACAAAGTACGTGATAATCTGGTGCTGTGACATTATGTGATATACAGTGCAGCCCAATTTAATTGAATATCTCTTAACTGAACAACCCTGTTAATTGAATCAAATTTCCCAACACAAAACCATTTACTATATCTCCAGTACAAATTTGACCTGTTAATTGAACATAGGTTATAGAGGAAACGCCTGTTAATTAAATAAAAAATATTGCAACCTGTCGAGAAAATACAATGGCTCTCCGCAGTTTTTCTTTGCTTATAGACCTATTTGGCCTCAGTACATCCAATAGAGGCAGTTAATCTATTATACCTTGTTTGACAGGGCTCGTGGAGCTCTGTCAAACAAGATATAATAGAATAAATGCGAAGTTTATGTCTAGAATACAGAAAAGTGGCACATTTCCTTTTAATTGAATACTCCTGTTAATTGAATTATTTTCATTGGCAAAGTGACTATTCAATTAACAGGGTTCCACTGTATCAGTAAAAAATAACCCACAAAGGCTTTCCTGCAATGTTTTAAAACATCAACAAACTCCTGGTCAATACCATAAGGTAATATTATATGAAAGAAGACATTGTAGTAACAAATAGTCACATCCTTGAACGCTTCAGTCACTTTTCCCTAATAAACTAGGATTATCTCATTTCCCTAATAAACTAGGATTATCTCATTTCCCTAATAAAATAGGATTAAAGATAGCATGCAGGGTTCTTACACTTGTCTAGAGCTGAAATGGTTAAGGGGTTTTCCTGATCGATTAATCACAGGGATTAACCTTGATTAACTGATTAATCAATTGTCCAAATAGATATCTGAATAATTGCCATACCATTGATGATTTACAGCATGAACCCTTTACCCAACATAACAACTTTTATCTCAAAAACATAGCTTATGACCCCTCATTGGAACGAGCTCATTCCAATGAGAGGTCATAAGCTATGTTTTTGAGACAAAAATTGAATTTTTTTTTAGCAATTCATGAATTTATTTTGCAAGTATCGTCTGCTACCCGCAATGCGTAATAAATTGAGAATTACCATTTCCAGCTACTGATACAGTATGATGATCATGCAAGTAAACAAGTATGTCAGCAAGTAACTTGCATGCTTTACTCTGTCTCATATAATTGATGTGAGTGTGACAATGTTTGCCTGTTTTGGAGCAAGTTTGTTCCTTTGTTAACCCATATAATACAGTAGTTCAAAAGTAACGGTTAATCGATCAATTACTTTTTGGATTGATCAAGATGTTGATCATTGATAAATCAAATAATCAGTTAAGCATTCCAGCTCTACACTTGTCAGGACAAAAAAGTTCCATATTTTTTCAATACTTTCCCCAGACATGTCAGCCTATTTTCCATAAAATTTGAGTACCTCAGATAGAAAAAAATCTAGCTGTGGGAAAATTTTCAACGAAAGCAGTAACACGAGATAAGTTTTTTTTTTTTTTAAAAAACATTTGCAAAAATGTCATTTCTTTTTACTCATGTGGTTCAGCAAAGCTGCTTTTTTGAGAAGACAAAATGTATTAAACTTCTAGGAATTCTAAATGGTGTTTTTTCTTATTTCTAATGATTTATTTAATCCTCTGCACACCAATATGAAAATATTAAAATTTCAGATTTTTCATAATGCAATGAGGAAATTAACCAGTTTAATCTTGTTTGACAGAGCCAACTGATATTAACATCAGTATGGAGAGAGAGTTAATTGTTCAAAAAATTAATTTACAAACTTTTTAAGAAGTCTCAAACCTTGCCTGACAATTTTCCCATACTTTTCAAGACATTTTCCCAATCTACACCAATTTCCATATTTCAACAAAAATTTTAAGAACCCAAAAAATGTGTTTTATTTTTATTAGGATCAACTCCTTGTGGCGGGCATGTTTTTCTACCACAGACAGCAAATATCTCTTGTTACTAGGGAAGGTATAATTTGGTCACAGTTTTTCTCAGTTAAATGAATCTACCTCTCAACCAATGGTTTGTAGAGTTAAATTTTCATGGATTTTTCATCAAATTCCAATTCTATACTTAAACAAAACCAAAGCCCCTTTACTTTCCATGGTGACAATGCCAAAATCTTGAATGCTAATACCTTCTGAAATCTCATATCAAACTGAAAGAGTCAGCTTTCTAAGGCCTAAAATTTTTTTCTCTGGCCCTCCTGCATGGTCCCTTTTGGCTGCCACATGCTCTCTAAACTATCCACATTTTCAGTAGGAAAATTTTTGGAGGGCCAAATTAATTTTTTTATTATATCCTAGCCTTAATTATCGCATATTATCTAAAAGATATTTCTCAATATCCATCGACTCGATTGATATCAAGGAATATCCCTCAGTAGCTTCCTAAATGATGCCACACTTTGCCACATCACGTCGCTTTGAAGGAATGATCAGCTGATCTTTGTTACTGTTTTGAAATGTATGCATTTGTGGTCAAATTGGGCTGAATATTGTTCAATAAAATGTCTCATAGCATATAATAAAAAAGAAAATCTAATCTATTTTAGTCATTACCTGGAATCATCTCATGAATGTGGACATGAAAAGTTTTATTTTCCACTTGTGCGAGTGAAAAATAATATTTTCAGGTGAACACGATGAATTTTTTTAGTAGCTTCCTAAATGACATTACACTTGGTGCATGACATTGCCTTGAAGGGACGATCAGCAGCTTTTTGTTATTGTCTTAAAACTGTTTGCAGTCGAAGTGGGTTGAATATTGCGCAGTAAAATGTCATGTAGCATATAATAAAAAGAAAATCTAAGCTATTTTTGTGAATATTGGAAATGATCTCATTTGAGTGACCTAAATGTATTATTTTTCACTTGCGCAAGTGCTCGTGAAAAAAACCCTTTCAGGTCCACACTCATGAGATAATTCCCAATATTCACTGAAACAGTGTTGATATCCTCTGTATAGTATACTAATTACATTATTTTTAAGAGCATTGTAACCACAAATTCTCGGCTTCCAATCAATACTGAATGCCCTATAATGAAATGTCACGCTTGAAAAAACTGTGTTTTTCAGGGTCTGTCATTCCCCTTCCACACATCACCCCAACCACTCATCCTCCCACCACAGACCAAAAAATTTCATGATTTCTCAGGACCACTTTACAACGAGACATTTTAGTTGCATGTGCGACGTATTTCAGCATCAAAATATTTATTCTAACTACAAGGACAATGTTTCTAGGAAAGTTGATAAATGAATACCAAGAGCAATTTAAGTCAAATTTCTTACTATTTGTCTGAGATTTCGTAATCTGGGTGAACGAAAATTTGCTTACCCTGTTTTAGGACACTGCGAAGGTTCGAAATTCAATTTGCTTCAAAATTATCCTCATGATTTGATTCAAGTGGTGCCGAATTTTTTAATTGGCAAGATGTTCTAAAAATTCTCCCAAGTGACTACACACGATCTCTTCTTCTGTCATCAGGACAAAATACTATACAAGTTTTACAATAGTATATTCTAGAATTGCATTTTCTACCTACAGTACAACCGCCACAGGCAGGTCACTTTCCACGGATAGGCAATATGTCCACGGATGCACTTATATTAGACTTGAAACACTATATTTATTTATTTATTTATTGATGTTTAAGGTCACATATTTATGCACAATGGTTAATCATGTCCGTGACATTTTTACGGGTGGAGGAAGCTGGAGTACCCGGAGAGAACCACCGAGCAACGACGAGCAGCTGCCAGCTCCCCAACATCGTAACTCCGCACTGCAGCACAGGCAGGGTTAGATTGGTTGAAGACATGCGTACCATCGACGTGCTGTACGCCTTAGTACACGGCGTCAACGTGCCCCCACGCGGGCAATGGAGATGAAGTGTCTTGCCCAAGGACACAACGCGGTTGCCGCAGGTGGGATTCGAACCGAGGAGCTCTCGGCTTGCAGCCTGCACCTCTACCTACTGAGCCACCGCGCTCCCCACTTCAAACACTAATTATAAGAATAATCATTAAAAATTTCATTAACGAAGAACTGGGTACAACCCGGTGCTTCATAAATTAAAAATCTGCTGATGATTTTCATTACCTGGTAAACTCATGCTGCCCACACGTGTATTATGACCAATACACGGCAACTGCATTGATTGAACTCCTTGCATGCTGCTGGCGGATATGCCTGCCTGGGGACAGTATTTCTCTTGCCATTGAAATATGTATAATTTGGGTATATCTAATCCAATTTTCCCCTGTAAATTGAATGGATTTTTCGCCAATGATTTCCTGAGTTAAATTTAGATGAATTTTTCATCAAATCTAGTCATGGCTGCTGTTAAGCAGCCATGACTAGATATGATGAAAAATATTTTGAAAATACTCCGCGGGTTAAGAGTTAATATAACTGACTGATATGAATCATTAGCTTTTAAAAGATATGGCAAGTTAACCCATTTAAAGTCATAACTAAACTAGAGCGCACTGTCACAGTGCCAAAGCTGCGACGATTCGTGCAACGCCAATGATGCTTTAAAACCCGTTGGTGACAAAAAAACTCGTTGGTGACAAGTCCATAAATGTGACAGAAATTATCCGAATGACGTGCAGTATTGAGAGGGTGTAGACATCATGAAGATACACTTGCATACCAAGTATGGTGTCATTCCATCAAGTATTTTAGGAGTTATGGTGTTTTTTGAACTCGTTGGTGACAGACCGATCGACATTGCCACATATAGAGCTGCTCGTCGCAGCTAAAAATACAATTATAGAAAATACAATAGTAAAAGTTTAATAGTATTGGCTCCTGGTCTCCTGTACAGGAAACCTGATGACATGAGAAGAATTCAATAAGCTTCTGCCTCCAAATTTGACCTGTTCTGGAATATTCTGTTTTTCAGACTGACTTGCCCGAGCAAATAAGTCACCATTGAATATAATAGTCAAGTGGAGACTGACAATATTTGCTTTATTCCGCAGGTGTAAGAATATATACCAGGTGAAAAGCATCGAAATTTGATTCGAGATTGATTCAAAATGCTCTGTCCGATTCGAGTTGAGATTCAATTCCACCCAAAATCCAAGTTTTGCTGGGCCTTAGCCCATTTTTTAGGCAAATAATGGCAAATTAAATGGTTGTTTGCCCAATTACATCACACCTTGCTGAAATTTCCAGGACTGCTTTCTAAGATATTTTTATGTTTCCTTGACACCAGTATACAGTACATGGAGAGTGTGTTATCAATAAATCACAGAGGGGTGATGATTTCTCTCAAGCAATAAATGTTAATTTGTTGCAAAGCATAATTAGTATAAGCAGAGTTTCAGCCAATGGACCTCCGGGTTGTCCACTGGTTGAAACTTTGCTTGTGCTTGTTGTGTTCCTGTACAAAATTTGAGAGTAGTACTTTGGATGATACAGTGGAGCCCACTTTATTGGATATCTCTTAATTGTACATCCCTGTTAATTGAATATAATTTTCAAACATAAAACCATTTACCATACCTTCAGTACAAATTTGATCTGTTAATTGCATATGGGTTGTAGAGTAAACTTCTGTTAATTGTATATATATTTTTGTAATGAGTCGAAAACATTACTGTGACACGCACCAAATTCCCCTTATTTATCAACCTTTTTGGCCTCACTACATCCAATACAGGTATTTATTCTATTATATCTTGTTTGACAGAGCTCTATGAGCTCTGTCAAACAAGATATAAAAGAACAAATGCTCATTTCACCTCCAGAATACAGGAAACTGACCAAATCCCTGTTAATTGTATACTCCTGTTAATTGAATAATTTTCACTGGCAAAATGGATATTCAATTAAGAGGATTCTACTGTACCTCCACTCCATGGGTGATATGATGACAATCTACCCTCCACGTACTGTATCATTTAATGATAGGTAATGTTCCATGATAATAATCAGGATTAACCAACAGTTCACAATATTAACAATACTATCACAATATGCACAGAGGAGGGTACATGACAAAATCACCTGTAATTAAATCTCCCATAATACCTCAATTCATAACAATCGCTAAATTACTAATAACAGTATTACAATTTCAAAATATTTCTAAATCTGGCAACAAAAAAAAAAAAAGAGAAAAATATGAAAATGATAACAAGTAACAAATAATAAATGATTCTGAAATGAAACAATGAAATATGTGCAAAATATACAATTGATAACAGTGTAGAGTTATTTATAATAATAAACTCGACTTTAATAAGTCAACAGAGTAGAGAAGAAAATCTATGTCGAAAAACACCTTTCACCATTAAAGTTAATTTATGGTCCTAACTGGACAACACAATTTCATCATTAACTCCCTCCATGCTGATGTGAAAATATCAAAAATTCAACATGCAATTTTTATCCCACAATGCAACTCGAAATTTAACAAGAGGTAGTGGGGGAGGGTGGAGCAGTGGCGTCGCGGTTACCGGTTCTCGTCAGATCACCGAGGTTAAGCAACATCAGGCGCGGTTAGTAGTTGGATGGGTGACCATTTCAGCGACTGATTCGCACTCCCACATTGTGTCCTTGGGCAAGGCACTTAACCCTGATTGCCTATATGGGGGCACGATGACGCTGTGTACTAAGGCGTACTGCACGTCAAAGGTGCGCATGTCTTCAACCAATCTAACCCTGCCTGTGCAGCGGTGCAGAGTTCATGGTTATGATGTTGGGGAGATGGCAGCTGCTCGTCGTTGCTCGGTGGTTCTCTCCGGGTTCTCCGGCTTCCTCCACCCGTAAAACTGTCACCGACATGATATGACCCTGGCTGTTAATGTGTCGTAATGAGCTCGTTCCAATGTGGGGTCATAACATATGTTTTTGAGACAAAAATGAAAAAAATTAGTTATTCAAGAATTTTATTTGCAAGTGTTGTCTGCTTTTCATGTTAGGTAAAGGGTTAATGGTATTTAAGGTCACATATTTCTGCACAACAGCTAATCGTGACCACAACATGGATATAAAGTCAAGTCCAGCCAATCGTTTATACCCATGTTGCCCATTTTAGAGGACTTCCACCCCAAGCATTGGAGAGAGTACTATTTTACCAGTAATATGGAGCTTCTTTACCACAAGGACTGCTTCGCTTCCGGGAGTTCAATGAAGAGAATAACCTACTGTTATGAAGAAAATGACATGCTGTGATTTAACACACTCTTGGAAATGGCTCTCTGAGCCCTTTCCAACAGTGTATTACATCACAGCATAATATCAGACTTCTGACTTAAATTTATGAAATAAACTGCAGTGGTCTAAACTCCACTTACCAGACTGAGCCGTTTTATCATGAAACTTCTTCTTGTCTCAGAGGTAAAGGCAAGCTGAATTAAAGTACTTTTCAAGGGAGATGGTGGAAATACACAGACTGACACACGCGTGTGAATGGGTTAATCGATATGGCACTTGTGCCATCGTGGAAGGATAAAACTTGAGGCCTGTACACACGCGTGTGAATGGGTTAATCGATATGGCATGAGTGCCAGGGTGGAAGGATAGAACGAGAGGCTACAGGCCTCAAGTTTTATCCTTCCACGATGGCACAAGTGCCATATCGATTAACCCATTCACATGCACATGTTATTCTGTATTTATAACATGATTGACGCCTATAAAACAATTATTAGAAGGACACTCGGCAATTCATTTGACAATTATTAACACAGACAACACATTTTATCACCAACCAAATCTGCGAGGAGAACCCATGTTAATATTTCGTCCCCTGAGTTACAATGTGTTCTATGTGCCTACTGGCACATAGAACACATTGGAACTCAGGGGATCACTTTCAGCTATCGCTAGCGAATCAAATTGTAATTGCGTTGCACGATTTGTAGAAAATTCCAGTAAAATTTCGCTTCTATTTAAAAATGGTCCGTCAACGATTTCCGTTCCACACATATGTGCGGAACAGATTTTTATTTTCCGCACGGTTTAGTGTTGCTGTAGATGGGGATTACATAGAACAGGAGTGTCATAAAATCAAGTATTTTATAAGGATAGAAACATGTTCAAGAACTTCTCAAGGGAGAGGCAAAAATTCACTGACTTTTTATTTGAATGGGAACCCTGTAAATTCCTGGTTGCATCAATACGCTGTTTGGAATTTCTGTATGTTGACATCTGTTGGAGAGGTTTAACATATAATTTTATATATATTTATATACATACATACATATACATACAAGGGAAATAATTTGGCCAAATTATACAGCTGGCATCAAAAATTAATTCAAATTTCAACAGATATATTCTTAACATGAACAGGATGCTGTTTCAAATTTCCACACTAATAACTTTTGTTTCCAGCTTAACATTTCTATCAAAAGAACTATCATTGGTCAAAATTATCCAATTTATCTCCACATGTATTCTAACTAGAGGGCTGCCACATCCAGGGGGCAGCTGATCCCCCCGAAAAAAGTGTGGTCATCATAAGATTTTCTAAGTTGAAAAGGGGCATAACTCTGGTAAAATTAATCAGGACAAACCCATTTTCGAACTTGACCCATATTTTGATATGTTTGCACCACATATCAAGTTTGGTTACAATCAAACTATCTTGAGGGAAGTTACCATCCGGAAACCAAAAATCATAAGATTTTCTAAATTAAAAAGGGGCATAACTCTGGTAATATTAATCAGGATGAACCCGGATTCAAAGTTGACCTGTATTTTTATATGTTTAAGCCACATATCAAGTTTGGTTACAATCAAACTATTTCAAGAGAAGTTATCATCCGGAAACGAAATGTAAACGGACGGACGGACGGACAAAAAAAAACGCGTGACGACTACATCCCCCGAAATTTTTTTTCAGGGGGATAATAACCAATGGAAACTTTTGTAACTGTACACAAATATAGTAAACATCTGATATGTTACAATTACAGAATACAGTGGAACCCTGTTAATTGAATAGCCACATTGCCATTAAAACTTATTCAATTAACCCTTTATCCAACGCAGACGATATCAAAATTTATTATTTTAAATATAATTTTTTCAAAGTTTTCAAAATATTTCAACAAAACCATATCATGTGACCCCTCGTTGGAACGAGCTCGATGAGCTCGTTCCGACGAGGGGTCACATGATATGGTTTTGTTGAAATTTTTTGAAAAATAATATTTTTTCAACTGCTGAATTTGCATATTACGCAGGCGTAAAGGGTTAACAGGAGTATACTCCTCTGTACATATGGCGAGGAAGAAACAGGCCAAAATATTTCTTTAACTCTTGGGAGCATTTGCACTTTGATGAAAATTCCCCCCAAATCCAGAAACTTAAAAACTGAAGGGATCCCCATGCTATAGAAGATTAGGGGAAGGCTCTAGCATAATAGGTTGTCAGAATTCAAGCAAGAATCTATGTAAATGTTGTGATCAATTAACTCTTTTGCTGCAGATCACAACTGCAGTCAAAATTTGAAACTAGATAGCAGTATGAGTATTCTAGGAGAAGTAACTCCATATATTTATTGGGGTTTAATGACACTTTTGACAGCCAGAGTCATCTCGTGTCTGACAGTTTTACGGTTGGAGGAAGCCAGAATACCTGGAGAGAATCACTTGAGCAAAAGCGAGCAACTGTCAGGCTCCCCAACATACTATCTTCACGTGCAGGGTGAGCACTGGTGGAAGACAAGTGCACAATCGACGTGCAGTACGCCTCAGTATACAACGCAACCATACCCCCACATGGGCATTGGGGGGTGAAATGTCTTGCCCAAGGACAGAGTAACTCTATAAATTTTTGTATTTAACGATATCAATTAACTGGTAGAGAGCTAAATTATTTTTGGCTGCTGGAGTTTCTTCACATGTCTTTGCCTTAGACAATGAGAAGCACATCAACACAATTCAATGCCTTTAAAATGTGATACCTGCACTTCTCAATAAAGCCTGCACTTCTGAATATAGGCTTTCAGCACTCTACCAGTTAACCAATGAAAACACAATTGCAACTGTCTCTGATTTTGCCATTTGATCACTGCAAGTCGGCTCACATGTTTATTTCACTTGTTGCATACCATATTTCCATCATAGGTTCTTTGATTTTGATTATATCATAAACCATTTTTGACACCAGCTGTATATATGACAGATCACTACATCACATTTTGATCTGCCGCAGTCTCATTGACCCTGAAATTATCTGGAGTATTCGTAAAAATTACAATTTAATAATTATTCACTGACCTGTGTATAGGAACAAAATGATTCAACAATCCATCATAGAATGTGAAAAAAAATCTGAACAAATATACAATTATTAACAAGAAATAACTTCCAACACAACTTTATATCATTATACTACTGGCATATCATCAACACTTTTCAAAAAATCTTAACCCATCACCCAAACAAAGAAATGAAACTGCAATAATTACTGTTTTTGTTAATACTCCATTACGTCTTTCTACCAAACGCTACTCTTGCCTTATGTTTGTATCACAAAACAAATATGGGTTTTGTTCATAATATTTTGAAAGAACACTCAACAGGGTTCTTACAATGCCAGATAAAAAATTTTTTCCATATTTTCCCATACACATTCTTAGAGTATTATCTTGAATTGCCAAATATCCTACAGCAGAAAGATTATTACGAGAAAACAGTAACACACTGGTAACGTTTTTGTTTTTATTTATCTATTTATTTATTGTGGTTTAATAACCCTTTTAACAGCAAGAATCACCTCATGTCAGACAATTTTACAGGTGGAGGAAGCCAGAGTAACCTGAGAGAACCATTGAGTAATGCTGAACAACTGTCAGACTCCCCAACGTACTAACTCCGTTCAAGCAGGGTTAGCATTGGTTGAAGACAAGTACACCACTGACATGCAGTACGCATTAGTACACAGTGCCACCGTGCCCCCACATGGGCAATCAGGTTGAATGGACTTGCCCAAGGACACAATGCAGTTACCATGACTGGGATTGAAGTGTGGACCTTTTGATTTGAAGTCCAATGCCATTACCACTGAGCTGGTGCGCTCCCTAAAAGACCGACTAATGCACGTCCCGAGGAAAGGTTCAAGTGAGCAACTGCCTCCATGGTATAACAGTTACTTCTCTTTGAGGTGAAACCTTTCACCATTGTTTGTTTTTATCTTTAATACCATCCATTTGGAGCTGTCACACATCAAAGGAGTTTATCTGACTTTGACAAACTCAGAGAAGGTACTTTAACATACAACTGTCAAAGTGTCGGAAAATATGTAAACATCTCTGGGCCCTTAAGAAGTAAATTCCTAAGTGCATTACGAGAGAACATTGCTGCCTGAAACTTCGGTATTTTGCCTTCGTAGTGATGAGGGTAAAAATTTATTTTCACTGGCATCGTGTAGGGTTGAAACGGTTGGCTCATTTTCGTACCGACTAACTGACAGCTATAACCGGATAATATCTGGTTATCCGTGGCCATTATTTCACCGAATATGAGATCAAAACTACAAGAATTGGAAAGCAGTATTCTCAAACTATTCCGCAGTATGTATACAAATGAACGTTGTCGAGTACTCGACAACGTTCGTTTGTATACATACTACGGAATAGTTTCTGCAATTACTCAGTACTCACGGAAACTGCCGATCATTAACGAAGTCTTGAACGCCAAAGTCGATTAAATCTCAATAAAAACAACGATGCTTCGATGTGTAATCTATCACAAAGGAGAAGTGGCAGATTTACTACGTTTTAAATGTGGAATGACGATCACTATCGTTTTTTCGGATAACCGGTATCAAACCGATTATCCGGTTAACCATTTCAGTACTAGCATTGTGGTAGAAGCCACTATCATGGCTCTATTGAAAAGTGCTAAAAGTCACTATATAGGAGTGGCTTTACACTGTATGTGTAAGCTTAATGGTAATAAAACAATTTTTTCTGAAGAACTTTTTGCTAAACTAAGGCTCCTCTTGATGGTGGAATGTTTTTTTTTTCCTTTTAAAAAAATACTCATTTTACATTTATTTACTGGTGTTTAACCCTTTTACCCAATGCAGATGATATCAAATTTTATTATTTTAAACTGTTTCAAATAAAATTTTTCTAAATTTTTCAAAAAATTTCAATAAAACCATATCATGTCACCCTTCATTGGAATGAACTCGACAAGCTCGTTCCAAAGAGGGGTCACATGATACAGGTTTGTAGAAATTTTTTGAAAATAATATTTTTTTAAGCTGCTGAATTTGCATATTACGTGGGCGGATGTGGCCGATTCGTTTGGTAAAGGGGTTAAGGTCACATATTTCTGCACAATGGCTAATGGTGATCACAACAAGGAGATAAAGTCAAGTTTAGTCAATCGTTTATACCCATGTTGCCCATTTTAGAGAAATTCTACCCCAAGTATTGGTGACTGGGTTCTACTTTGCTAGTAAAACAGGACTTGTTTACCACAGTAAACAAGCACTGCTTCACTTCCTTGGGTTCCCACAGGGACTCGTGTTACAAATCACCTTTGAAAAATAATATAGCACTCTAAAGAAGTTAACCCTTTACCCAACGCAGACGATATCAAAATTTATTATTTTAAATATCATTTTTTTAAATTTTTCAAAAAATTTCAACAAAACCATATCATGTGACCCCTCACTGGAACGAGCTCATTGAGCTCGTTCCAATGAGGGGGTCACATGATATGGTTTTGTTGAAATATTTTGAAAAATTTAATTTTTTCAACTGTTCATATTACGCGGACGGATGCGGGCGATTCGTTAGGTAAAGGGTTAAGAACGTTCAAGGACCAGTATAAGCCTTGTTACATGAGAGAGAAAAGCAAAATTATGAAATTGTACATAACTGGCCATTGATATTCTTAGGACACAATAAGCACTGGAGGTATATTCATCTATAGAAGGCTTGTATCTTAACTGAGGTAATAGATGTTAACCCTTTCCCTAACACAGTAAATGTAACAATACAGGACAAACCTCAGGGTTCCCACTAATATCAGAGAAACAAATTCAAGAACTGTTCGAGGAATCTGATGATGATTTTCAAGGACGATTAAGGCTCTACAAAATGGGCCTATGTTTTGACTGCAGTCCGCCTAAAAAGAAATACGGTGACAGATTTTTTGTTCACTTACAGTATAAGATATTGAAAAAATAATTACCAGTTTATTCATTTACTGACTCTTCCAAAAGAATACAGTTAAAACTAGAAGTTCTGTCATGAAATGTGCACAAATAGCATGTTGACCTACGCGTAAATCTACGCATTATGACCATAGTAAGGCTATCTAATTCTGTACATATGGCCTGTGCACAAGCAATGTTTCAGCCAATGGACCTCCGGGAAACCCGGAGATCCACTGGCAGAAACGTTGCCTGTGTTTGTATGAGTAACCAGGAGAACCTGCCGTGCTTTGGATGCCATTCGATATGGCAATTGCGCGCAATTCCTATGCGTAATTAAGCCTAGATAAGCACGCATTTCATGACAGGACTTCTAGTTTTAACTGTAATCTACTTTTATTTAAATTTTACATTTTAATTTAATTTTATAATGATAAAATTTACTATTACGATGACATGACCATGAAATACTGTAATTTATTTATTTATTGGTGTTTAATCCTTTACCTAACAAATCACTTACATGTGTCTTTCACAACCTTACATAGTGTGGCACTTTCTCAACAAAACCATACAAATATTGGGATCATTGGAATCAGCTCAATAAACTGATTCCAGCGACATCCATATTTGTATGCTTTTATTGGAATTTGGAGATAAAATTCGATTTTAATCATGAAATTTAATTTATTTTTGGAAAAAGTTGTGTTGGGTAAAGGGTTAACCATTTTGCAACCACAGAATATCAGAATTTATTATATCTTAATTATTTTTTTAAAATTTTTAATTAAAAATATTCTCAACAAAACCATATCATTTGACCCCTCAATGGAACGAGCTCGATGAGCTCGTTCCAATGAGAGGTCACATGATATGGTTTTGTTGAAGTATTTTGAAAAAGTCTTTTTTTCAACTGCTTAATTTGCAAATTACACGGGTGGATGTGGCTGATTCGTTAGGTAAAGGTGACATATTTCTGCCCAATTCTTAATTGTGACCACAACATGGAGATGAAGTCATGTTCAGTCGATTGTTCATACCCATGCTGCCCATCTTAGAGGACTCCCATCCCCAGCAATGGTGACTGGGTCCTATTTTGCCAGCAAAACATAGCTCTTTTACCATAGCAGACAAGCACTACTTCACTTTCCGGAGTTCCCAAGGGGAAATGCTATAACACCCTTTTGGAAAGATCACTTTGGGCCCTTTCCAAAAGTGCATTATATCATAATCTACACACCAAACGGAGGTGGGTAATGAAACTTTTTGTCTCTAAGGTTGAAAGTAAACATAATTCAAAGACTTTTCAAGGAAGGTGATGAACAAATCATGTACTTCTCAAGGACAGAATGAAATTCAAGTAATTTTCAAGGAAGGAGCCAAAATTCCAAGATTTTTCAATTAACCCTTTACCTAACATGAAAAGCAGACGACACTTGCAAAAAAAATTCTTGAATAATTAATTTTTTTCATTTTTTGTCTCAAAAACATAGGTTATGACCCCTCGTTGGAACGAGCTCGACGAGCTCGTTCAAACGAGGGGTCATATCCTATGTTTTTGAGACAAAAAATGAAAATATTTTGAAAAGTAATTGACGATTTTTGAGAATAGTGCTGGCCGGTTTTGGCCGTTACGTTGGGTAAAGGGTTAAGTGGGAATCCTGAACCTTTGGCTTTCTTAAGAATTTGAAAATTTAACTTCTATGTTTCCCAAACGAGTATGATTCTTCATTTAAATAATTTCATTCTGCAAGAAGATAGGCCTGCATGGGAAAGCAAGAATAAGTGTAATTTGGTCACTTTTAACCTAATCTTCCTCTGTATATTGTATCAACTTTTCAACCAGTGATTGTATGAGTTGAGTTTTCTGGAATTTTTCATCAAATCTAGCCATAGCTGCATTACAGTTGGGGTACTAAGCAGTCAATCTCAGTAGGGGTACTATGCTGTCAATCCCAGTAGGGGCACTAAGCAGTCAATCCCAGTAGGGGTACTAAACTGTCAATCCCAGTAAGGGTACTAAGCAGTCAATCCCAGAAGGGGTACTAAGATGTCAATCCCAGTAGGGGTACTAAGCTGTCAATCCCAGTAGGGGTACTGAGCTGTCAATCCCTGTAGGGGTACTAAGCTGTCAATCCCAGTAGGGGTACTAAGCTGTCAATCCCAGTGGGGTACTAAGCTGTCAATCCCAGTAGGGGTATTAAGCTGTCAATCCCAGTAGGGGTACTGAGCTGTCAATCCCTGTAGGGGTACTTAGCTGTCAATCCCAGTAGGGGTACTAAGCTGTCAATCCCAGTGGGGTACTAAGCTGTCAATACCAGTAGAGCTACTAATTTTTCAATACCAGTTGGGGTACTAAGCTATCAATCCCAGTAGAGGTACTAAGCTGTCAATCCCAGTAGGGGTACTAAGCTGCCAATCCCAGTAAGGGTACTAAGCTGTCAATCCCAGTAGGGGTACTACGCCATTACATTAAGAGTCTGCTTTATTAACTCTGAAAATTTTAAAAATATTTTTCATCAATCTGGTCATAGCTAGCTGCTATGATGCAGCCATGAATAGATTTGATGAAAAATTCATTTTGACTCAACTCAGGAAATCATTGGTCAAACACACGATTCAATGTAAGGACACAATTCAGATAAAAATGCATAAATTATACTTATTTCATTGGCTATTATTTCTTGTCCTGGTCAGTAACATCCGCCGGAAGCATGTAAGGAGTCAAACTTTGGCTAATTCATAAAGGAAACAGAAGTATAAAATCAAGATTAGCTGCTCATTTAAATTGGTCCTTTGCAAAGGATTTCAACAAATTCATGGACCTTTCATTTAATTCATGGAGCATGTACCTACTGCAATACAGTGGAACCCTATTAATTGAATAGTCACTTTAAAAGTATCCAATTAACAGAAGTATTCAGTCAACAAGGATTGTCACTTTCCTGTATTCTAAAGATAATCTTAGCATTTATTCTATCATATCTCCATGAGCTCTGTCAAACAAGATATAATAGATTAAATGCCTGTATTGGATGTACTGAGGCCAAATAGGTCTACAAACAAAGGAAAACTGGGGAGGGTCAGGGTAATTTATTGACAGGTTACAAGATTTTTTATTCAATTAACAGGTCAAAACCGTGCTGGAGGGATGGTAAATGGTTCTGTGTTGGGAAATTATATTCAATTAACAGGGTTATTCAGATAAGGGATATCAAATTAAGTGGGCTCCACTGTACCTAACAGTTTAGTTTGCTGATGCCAAAATTAGCACCCTCCCCGCCCCTCCCCCCCCCCCCCCCCCCCCCCCCCCCGCCACGAGGGGGTTGTTCTGCTAGGAAAAGGGTTAAACAAGAATCTCAGGAAGCTTTTAGGCACAATATCAGGATGGTGTTACGAGGTATACAATAATCAGGAGCTTCTATAAACAACTGTTTGAAATGAATTGTAAAATAACATGAAAATTGTTTTCTTCATCGATTACACAAACCACATCTAATCATTTTTGGAAACTTTCTGCAAAAAACATTTCCATGAAACAAATTCGTGAGTGGTAGGCCACTTTCAAAAAATTAAGTCAATATTATAAAACAAGAGGCCCCAGGGGGCCGGAGGTACAAACCTGACATGGATGTTTATAGAAGGCTTTAATTAGCTTTGATGGCTACTTACAGTACGTGGAGAGTGGATTGTAATTAAATCACCCACAGAGTGGAGTTATCACCCAAGCTATAACTTTCAAATTTTGCACATATCAACAAAAAACACAAGCAATGTTTCAGCCAATGGACCTCCGGGTTTACCCCGGAGGTCCATTAGCTGAAACTTTGCTTGTGCTGGTTATGCTTTACAACAAATTTGCGATTATTGCTAGGGTGGAATCTCCACTCTGTGGGTGATTTAGTGATAATACACTCTCCACGTATTGTAACACCACAGAAGTGCCATGAAGTAATGTGATCATTTATAATTTTGTTGTTCATGTTAGTTGATTTTTTTCTAGTATTGAGAAGCCACCACCGCAAAAATGCCCAGATGTCCAGTAATGCAAAACTATAGGGAGCCCTAATATTCACTTTGAGACTTAACTTGAACAAACCTGAATCTGACTCCTACCCTCTCCCCCGCCATGGGTGTTGTATTCCAAATAACAAATGATTCTGACTGGTGGTTCTGGAGAAAAAGACTTCTCAAGAATATTTCCCATATTGCACTAGGTTAAAATTCAGGCCCCCCCATATGAAACCCAAATATCAACCCAGAGACTTGATTTGAACAAATGTGGATCTGATCTCCCTATTGATGCTGTATACCAAATATCAAAATAATCTGCACATTGGACCTGGAGGAGAATATTGTAAAAGATAATTCCTCATATTGCACTAGGTAAAAGTTTGGGCTCCCTGGGGAGCAATATCAACTGGTGAAATTGATTGGAACAATCTCTGACTCCCGTAATGATGTTGTGTACCAAACATAAAAAAAAATTCTGACTGGTGGTCTGGAGAAAGTGATTCTTAAAGAATATTTTCATATTGCATCAAGATAAAATTGGGGCTCCTGTATGGAACCAAGAGGCTCAGTTTGAACAAACTTTTATCTGAGGGTCGATTACAATAAAAACACTTCCAAAGTTGAGTTTCTAAACAGATAATAATTGTTACTTCCTGCTATAACACATGAGAACAAGATTTAGTTAATGGACCTCCAGAGTTAAAACCAGAGAGCCCCTGGTTGAAGCTTTAATCATCATTCTAAAGCTTTTTCGCACAGAGAGCTTTTTCTGACTGAATTCCACTCAGTAAGTGTTTTAGTGGTAATCCACTCTCCATATACTGTAAACATTTTTACACAATCAGAGGATAAAAATATTACCCCAAGCTATTTCTATTTTATACAGAATTTACAAACCTAGTCCACTAAATTTGATCTGAGCCTCACTGCCTAAAACAGCATTCCACGGGCAAAAGAAAAAAAAAATCCTCAAAATATTACAAATCAAGAAAAGATCATGTAGCAACAGTATGTGGAATTATTACCAAAACACCTATGAAGTGGATTTTCCACCCCAAAAATAACAGCCAAACTTTGAAGAAAAGGATTAGAGGCACAAGCAAAGGTTCAACTAATGAAGCTCCTTGTTTAACCAGGAGGTCCATTGGCTGAAACTTTGCTTGAGCTTGTAAAGTTTTCAGAAATAATATCAGTTAATCGATTGGTGGCATTTCCACTCAATCAGTTCTTAGAGGTAATTAATTCTTGTATTGTAAAATCATTATTACATTGTACTGTTAATCATTTCAACATACTGATGTGCACATAATTCAATAACAGGATCACTGTTACAAAAAAACCCACATTACTTAACTTGGAAAATACTAAATTAATTGTAGCCATCAGATTCAGTTCTCAAGTTTTCTCTCGTTACAATTTATTGGAGAGTGACAACAGGTACTCTTCAATACATTGTAACAAGATAAATTCACACAATTAAAATAAATTGGACTCTTAAACAATAATCAAGTCCATACACAGAATATGAATGAAGCCTTTAATTATGGCCCATGTAGTGGCACATCTGAAAGAAAACCCAAATGTGCGTTTCTAGCATTAACCCTTTACCTATCCTGAAAAGCAGACGACACTTGCAAAAAAAATTCTTGAAAAACTAATTTTTTTCATGTTTTGTCTCAAAAACATAGGTTATGACCCCTCGTTGGAACGAGCTCGATGAGCTCGTTCCAAAAAGGGGTCAAAACCTATGTTTTTGAGACAAAAAATGAAAAAATAATGAAAATTAATTGGTGATTTTTGAGAATAGAGCTGGTCGGTTTTGGCCGTTACGTTAGGTAGAGTACGTGGAGAGTGGATTGTAACTAAATCACCTACGGAGTGGAGTTATCACCCAAGCTATAACTTTCAAATTTTGAACATATCGACAAAAGACACGAGCAATGTTGCAGCCAATGCACCTCCGGGTTTAACCTGGAGGTCCATTGGCTGAAATTTTGCTTGTTCTGGTCATGCTTTGCAATAAATTGGCAATTATTGCTTGGGTGGAATCTTCACTCTGTGGGTGATTCAGGGATGTTTGTTTGTTTGTTTGTTGGTGGTTAACGTCACATATTTATGCACTATGGCTAATCGTGACACAACATGGAGATGAAGTCAAGTTTAGTCAATCGTTGATCAACATGTTGCCCATTTTAGAGGACTTTCACCCCAAGCATTGGTGACTGGGTCCTATTTTACTAGTAAAGCGGAACTGGTTTACCACAGTAAACAAGTGCTGCTTACTTCCCGGGGTTCCCACGGGGAAGGTGATTCAGGGATAATACACTCTCCGCGTACTGTAAAGGGTTAATCGAACAAGTGAGCTAGCCTCCCAACATAATTCTCTTCTATTTTCACTAATAATTATTAACATTTAAATTCTGCATACTGGCCATAAACATAGAAAACAAAAAGATTAACTATTCTAGTGACAAGAATAAACAAAGAAGCTCAAAATGTAAAGCTTCATTCCTGGTGTTTTATTTTATTACACCTGCGGCATAAAAAAGCACTTCTTCCGTCAGAGTATGTTTTTATATGTCAGAGTTTCTATCACATTTTTCAAACATCAATGTCTGATAAAAATTTGCTTTGGTCAGTGTAGATTATGATGCACAAACAAATGGGTACGGCCTAAAAAAAATTAAAAATCTGTTTCTCAGGCCCTCCCTCATGGTCCTTTTAGCTGCTTCGTGCTCTCTTTTTATAACCAATGTAAAATTTAAAAAAAATAAAAATTAAATGGTTTATGTCTGATATTTTACCCAAGTTAAAAAACTTTATAAATTTCTCCCTTGAGTGCAAGAAGGCTTTGCAATGCTTTGGCATTGCAAAGCCTTCTTGCACTCAAGGGACGAAATACACCACCACCCATGCTATTATGTAGATTATGAGGCCTAAAACATAAACCAAGAACATGAACTTTTGATGGCAAAGAAATAATTACAGAAATAAAAAATAAAATAACTGCTTGCCCGCATGCAATTTTACAAATAATGGCCTGAGAAACAGAAGATCTACTTTGTGTGGCCTAAAAAACAAATTTTCTTGAGGAAGGAGGTGCCTGAGAAACAAGATTTCTTTTAATGGCATAAGGTATGCTGATAGAGCCCTTTTCAACAGTGAGTCACCAACGGCCTTAAACGCCTTGGATGTTGTTGGCGGGTATTCCTGTCAAAAACTCGTTTTACCTTGCCACTGAAATAAGTATAATTTGGGCACATTTAACCCTTTACCCAACGAATCGGCCAGAACCGCCTGTGTAATATGCAAATTCAGCAGCTGAAAAAATACGTTTTTTTTTTTAAAAATTCAACAAAACCATATCATGTGACCCCTCTTTGGAACGAGCTCGTTCCAATGAGGGGTCACTTGATACAGTTTTGTTGAAATTTTTTGAAAAATTTAAAAAAATGATATTTAAAATAATAAATTTTGATATCGTCTGCGTTGGGTAAAGGGTTAACTGAATTTTCCTGCTGTATATTGAATGGATTTTTTCAAGTGGATTAATTTTTATATCAAATTTATTCATGACTCCTTCATAGGGCTGCACGGTATATCGATAAACCAATATATACCGCAGGGTATTTGATGACTGGATTCGCATCGCAAAATGCTATTCAAAAATGTCCAGATGCTAAGCATTTCTCTTCCATATTGGCCTTATATTCACTATTTATCATCACTTTTTGAAACACATATGGAAACTGCTAATCAAATTTTTAAAAACAAAAAATACCCTGTACTGGTATTCATACTGGAGTAATTACAAAAATATTGGTTTATCGTCATTATTTATTTACCCACAATTTCATTTTCAAGATGTTTTAACTGTAGCCCCGAATGAAAAATATTATCCCTTTACCCAAGGAATTGTCTGTGTGTGCCTGCATAATATACAAATTCAGCAGTTGAAAAAATAATTTTCAACAAAACTATATCAGGAGACCCCTCATTGGAATGAGCTCATTCCAAATAGGGGTCACATGATATTGTTTTGTACAAACTTTTGGAAAAATCTGATAAACTATTATATAAAATAATAAATTTTGATATCGTCAGCTTTGGGTAAAGGTGTTTCGAACCGCATTATCAAGGCATGTTGATTCGTTCCGACTGTGATGCCTCAAGTCTCGATGTGGTACTTATGTTCAGATATCTGAACAGTTTTCAATATACCGGTATACCACGGTATTTTTTTGAATACCGATACCAGTATTCAGTTTTGAATATCATACAGCCCTACTGCTTCATAGCAGCCATGACCAAATTTGATGAAAAATATCTTGAAAATACCTAGAAAGTTAAGAATTAATCAGCAAAGGAAAACATACCCCAAGCATCTACAGTAATACAATACCAGACCTCAGCACTGCAATAATCAGTTAATTATTAAAAAAACGTAATAAATATCACCATTAAATCAATTATTTTGTTAAGTGTAGAATTCATGTCCAAATGAAAAGGTATTTAAACTTTGCAATTTCCTCAAGCCCTCCTTCATCAAGATTATTAACAGTGTTTGCAGCTTTTACTTTCCATTCTAAAAGTTGCAAAATATGCAAAATAATCAATTACCTTTCATTAATGTTCCAGCAGAGAATGATAATTCAATTCATTATAAAATAATTTTACATCATTAACTTGAACAGGAAGGCCATGAAGTTTGTACAAGAAGATTACAGTAGAACCTGTCTTGAGAGACCGCCCTTTGGGCCACACAAAAGTGGTCTCTCAAGACAGGTGGTCTCTCATAACAGGTTTCACATTTTCTCATGTCAGTGCAAGTCACAAAATTCAGAAATGGAGAAGAATGGATTTTTTGTTCTTTTTTATGAAGTTTTTGTAACAAATTGAAATGGGCTGTTATAAAAATTATAAAAATAAATTAGTGTTGAAAATCTTCTTTGAATATTTTCAACACTAATTTATTTTTATAATTTTTATAACAGTCCATTTCAATTTGTTACAAAAAAATTTTCACCACAAATTTATTTTTATTCCTATCTGATAGTCACATTTCAGGTATGTATGAAATTGTTTATTCTGCAATAATCCTAATCTTTTCACAGGGGTCTTATAAAAACATCTCAATCTTCAATGAGTTAGCAATTGAAACCCAATTAAGAGCTTTTAATACTTTTAATTATGTTAGTATAACCACAATGGATTTTCCAATTCCAGAACAGGTAAAAAGTTTTTGTCATGGTTTCAGTCTTCAAAGGGACGGTCTCTCAAGACAGGTCCGTTATGGCATAAAAATACAAGTTGGTACAGGTCACAGTGGTCTCTTAAGACAGGTGGTCTCGCAAGGCAGGTGGTCTCCCATAGCAGGTCCATTATCTTGTAAAACCAATCGGTGCCTAGCAGATGTGGTCTCTCGAGACAGGTTTTACTGTATTGCACTTTTCAAGAGGTGAGAGACTCAGAGTAAGATTATCTATTGCACTTAGATGTGAGTCTTCCATGGAAGACGTGTGTCGCCTGGCATTTCAGACAGAATTCTAAGTGGAAAAGGGGCATAACTCTGAAAAAATACAGCGGATCAAAAAATAAAATAGGAGGTGCACAATGCCATTATGTGATAAAGAATCACTGAAAGTTTCATCAAAATCCATTCATAGGTTAAAGAGGATTAGCGGATAAGAGAAAGTGTGACGAGAACGACACGGACGACGCAAGACGACAAAAGTAATCCCTATATGTCGCTCCCCACTTCATGGGGCGGGAACACAATAAATTCAGAATCATAAAAAATGCCATGTGACTCATTTGGGATGGTGTTTATGCCCACTGATGAAAGTACTTTGACTGTTGACAAGTGCTGGGGGTGGGGGTGTTAGTCTATCACTGGTCAGGTTTACATGAATTTCAACAAGAGTACTGTAGGCTTAAAAAAATAAAAAATCTGTTTCTCAGGCCCTCCCGCATGGTCCTTTTGGCTGCCGCATGCTCTCTTTTTATAACCAATTTAAACTTAAAAAAAATAAAAATTAAATGGTTTATGTCTGATATTTTACCCAAGTTAAAAAAATTGATGAATTTATCCCTTGAGTGCAAGAAGGCTTTGCAAAGCCTTCTTGAACTCAGGGGTGAAATACACCACCACCCATGCTATTCTGTAGATTATGAGGCCTAAAACTTGAACCAAGAACATGAACTTTTGATGGCAAAGAAGAAATTACTGAAATAAAAAATAAAATAAAAAAACGCTCGCCCGCATGCAATTTCACAAATAATGGCCTGAGAAACAGAAGATCTACTTTGTGTGGCTGTATTTAAAAACTTTTCTTGTGCTTCTTATGTATTTTTCACATTACTTCAGTTATTGGGATAATAGTTTCATTCCATGAGGGGTAGGGCGCTGCGAGTCGGATATTTTAGTTTGAGTCAATTCTCGATTCGATTCTAGTTAAAAACTCACAAGCCTAGTCATTTTTCGAGTTGATTCTTAAAAAACCAACGGCCCGATTTCTTCTAAACAAAGAGGGATTTATAGTTCTTTCATCCTGTAAATGCGATTTTCAATCGGCTAAATATTCCATGTATACATATTTTGTTTCAATCTACCGACCTTTCTTGCCTGTTAGAACCTCCAAGTAACTGTTTTGACAAGTTTTAACTCGTTTTCCAAATTAGGCATGGCATATTGGACTTTATGAGTGCGAATTGCTTGAGAAACAACTGTTTAGAATCTCGTTAATGACTTATGTATAATGCCGACTTTACTAAGACTGCGATGAGGCATCAGTAAATCGTGTTGGTATCATTTAACAGTGATACGAACAGGGTTTTGTAACATATTTTCCTATTTCTTTCGTGGCCAAACTGGATTATTGCATTGTTTAAAGAAAGAACTCACAATGAAAACTCTGTCATTTATCAGGACCGAATCGTCTTGAGAAAAAGGATATCTGCGAATCAGAGACGAGTCGAGTCAATTTTGCATTCCATCTCGAGATTAGACTCCAAATTCAAGTAATCACAGGGCCCTAATGAGGAGAGTTTTATAATGCTTTTTAAATCATTTATCACAACCAACCACAAGCCCACCCACACCACAAGCCCCCAGCTTCTATAGACAAGACGTAAGGCCTAATAAAATAAAAAATCTGTTTCTCAGGCCCTCCCACATGGTCCTTTTGGATGCCGCATGCTCTCTTTTTATAACCAATCTAAACTTAAAAAAAATAAAAATTAAATGGTTTATGTCTGATATTTTACCCACGTTGAAAAAATTGATGAATTTGTCGCTTGAGTGCAAGAAGGCTTTGCAATGCTTTAGCATTGCAAAGCCTTCTTGCACTCAAGGGATGAAATACACTACCACCCATGCTATTCTGTAGATTCTGAGACCTAAAACTTGAACCAAGAACATGAACTTTTGATGGCAAAGAAGTAATTACTGAAATAAAAAATAAAATAAAAAAACGCTCACCCGCATGCAATTTTACAAATAATGGCCTGAGAAACAGAAGATTTACTTTGTGTGGCCTAAAATACTCTGTTTGTCAACCACTTAAGTGTGTTCAGACTGGAGCAACATGTGCAATGAAATATTGACTTGTACAAGATTTTGAACATGGGTAAGTAGGTAGATCTTTCATGAGAAACCCGACATTGTGGTAATATCTGTATTATTCTGGTCTTTGTTCCACTTTAAGAAAACCCAGTTGTTTTGGTTCTTGGGGTTCTTTGTTAAAACACAGCTCTACAGTCAAGATTATTTTAAAAGGCAATAATTATTATTATCTTTAATTATATATTACTCAATATATATTCAATATCCAAAACCCTCTGCTATAATAAATATATGAGTAAGGATGAATTTGGAGGTATCTTATGCTTAGGGCTGAACCCCAAACACACCAGCCTTTAACACTGAAGAGTGAAATTGAGAACACATCAAAATTTCAACTCATGAACCACAGAATAAAAGTTTGATAATGAGCTAAAATTTGTTTGTTGGTACCACAGTTTGTGTTTGCCCAACAAATAAAAAGGGATGGACTCCTTCTCTTAATGGTTTTGAGTTCTGAATATATTTTCCAACAAGAGTAAAATCCTTGCTCTCTGACTGGATGAGAGCTGGCGTAGTTTCTTTTATGCTTACGGCTCCAGTAGCAAATGCTACCGTTTGATGTCACAACGAGAAATATTTGAAATGACGTCACCCGTTTCGTAATTGCTTCATCAACGGAGTGCCCAGCAAGCCGCTTCATTTTTTCTGGATTTTTCTCACGTGCAGCTGACGGTATTCCGGGTAAATTGTTGTTTAAATTACAAACCGATTTACGATTTAAACTAAGATGGAATGAGTTTATCTGGTTTATTGATTATTTATCCAGTGCTGTCGTGGGTACACGAGAGTTTTATTTACTAAACCTGTGATCGTTAAAAGTTGCCTTGCAGAAGGCAACTTTTAACAATCACAAGTTTAGTAAATAAACCTCTCATGTTTCACAATGTAGGTTTTGGGCTATGGGTAGTGTCTTATTGGAACATATACGTTATCGTGATGAGTTGATGGTAAAGTGGTCTGAGGTTTGCAGCTCGGAGCATATGTTCAGGCTCGATGCTTTGCGTCTCGGTTGAACATAAACTCCGAGCCGCAAACCTCAGACCATGTTTCCGTCAATTCATCATAATAATTTATAAGGTCATTAACAGCTATTCTATGACAAGGTATACAATTAATTGGGATTCACTAAGCTGTACTAACACCTAGGTTCAAGCAAAGTATGACATAATATTTATTAGTCGCAATAAATTATTAAGAACCACCAAATTAGTTTTATCCTTACTACTATAATGGAATGGGTTTCACCTATTGATCCATGTTGACAGGTGCTTTTTCACAAACACTGTAAGGAGCTGCTAGGTGCAACATCTACCACTACAAGTTGTTTTGGTAGCAATCTACCATCTCTACTATACTGCAGTAGTATTCTGTTTAGTTATACAGCTTTCTCTATGGCTCTCACCGCCTCTTTATGCATCTGTTCAAGCTGTGATTCTCTGTATCTTGCTAAGTAAGCATCCTTCAAGTAATTATTATTATTGTTCTCTGTTACAGTTTCATCAGTGTTCTGTGAAGGTAGTTCTGCATTGCCTTTATCCCCATTTGGTTGATTAGCTGCGGTGTCATTCTCGGCACTGGAATCTCTTAGCTTCCCATACATCTGTTAAGGAGAATGTTTATATAATGTTTAATCAGTGATTACACTCTTATAAAATAAATTGAAATAATGTTTGCAAAAAGGGAAAGATTTCTAAATCAATCTTCATGTCCCCATATGACCAGTCTCCTGCAGAAATAATGCATTTGGTGATATTTGGTGATATTTTAGTTCCAGGAAAAAAAAGAAAACCCATTTGGCCCCACAAAAAACATTCTATTCATTTTTGAAATTATTTCTTTGCCATCAAAAGTTCATTTTCTTAGGCCTAAAAAAATAAAAAATCTGTTTCTCAGGCCCTCCTGCATGGTCCTTTTGGCTACTGCATGCTCTCTTTTTATAACCAATTTAAACTTAAAAAAAATAAAAATTAAATGGTTTATGTCTGATATTTTACCCAAGTTAAAAAAATTGATGAATTTGTTCCTTGAGTGCAAGAAGGCTTTGCAATAATTTAGCATTGCAAAGCCTTCTTGCACTCAAGGGATGAAATACACCATCACCTAAAACTTGAACCAAGAACATGAACTTTTGATGGCAAAAACGTAATTTCTGAAATAAAAAATAAAATAAAAAAGCGCTCACCCGCATGCAATTTCACAAATAATGGCCAGAGAAACAGAAGATCTACTTTGTGTGGCCTTAGTTTGTTTTATGTTTTAGGCCTCATAATCTACAGAATAGCATGGGTGGTGGTGGCTAAAGCATTGCAAAGCCTTGTTGCACTCAAGGGACAAATTTATCAATTTTATTAACCCTTTACCCAAGGAATCGCCTGCATCCGTCCGCGTAATATGCAAATTCAGCAGCTGAAAAAATCTTATTTTTTCCCAAAATTGTAACAAAACCATGGCATGTGACCTCTCTTTGGAACGAGCTCGTTGAGCTCGTTCCAATGAGGGGTCACATGATATGGTTTTGTTGACATATTTTTTTAAAAAATTAAAAAAAATATTTAAAATAATAAATTTTGATATCGTCTGCCTTGGGTAAAGGGTTAACTTAAAATATCAGACATAAACCATTGAAGTTTTCTTTTTTAAGTTTATATTGGTTATAAAAAAGAGAGCATGCAGCAGCCAAAAGGACCATGAGAGGGGGGGGGGGGCCTGAGAAACAGATTTTTAATCTTTTCAGGCCTTTTAAGTTTAACCCGTAAAGACCTATTTTCAACTTTTACGACCTAAGAACCAGTGCCCTTAACATGCCATCATTAGGAGATCCTGTTGACAACTGACAAATTAGATAGGTAGTTGTTTGTAGTCAAGAAATCACTGTTAAGCCACTGGACGTATAGAAGCTGTGGGCTGGTGGGATTTCAGGACACTTGGTCAGGCCCTAAGGGTTAATTTGAAGAAATAATGAAAGTGTCAATGACACTGTAGCTCAACTTGTCAAGACAAAGACATGTACATGTATAGTATGTGACACAGCAATGACAAACATCTAGGTAATGACCTGATAACAACGGTACATATAAAGTATTGTAACGGTCTGTACATAAATACTGACCGTTGCCTGTAACAAATGTATAGGTAAAGTATTGTAAAGGTGGGTGACAGTCAGATGCTGAACTAGAAAAAATCTTTGAGTCCCAGAGTGGGTCTGACTGAACCCCAAAATATTTGTTCTCATAGCACAGTGATAACAAAGGCACCCCAAAACACACTCGTTCCTGTCCCAAGGTGAAAACAAAAGTACTCAAGAAGTTTTGTGAAGATCAGTTCATAAATACGAGCTGTATAGAACTTGTGACAAAAAACTGATTGGACCTAATTTCGGTACAAAATGGCCACTGGCAGCCATCTTGAATTTTGGACCGTACCCAGAAACACTCATTCTCATCTCAAGGAGATAACAAAGGTACCCAAGAAGTTTTGTGAAGATCGGTTCATAAATACAGCCTCTACCCTGAGCCGTATTGACATGTGTGCTTACATTGTGTAAGTAGCACTGAATAAATCAAAGTTCATCTAATTTGCATAATTTCTGCACGAAAAAAAAACCCTTACAATATGTGATGTATTCCATGTTACTAAACATTCATACAAAAATTTATTCAAATCAGAACTTTCATACAGAAGTTCTATACAAAAGACTGATTGCACTAATTTTGGTACAAAATGGCTGCTGGTGGCCATCTTGAATTTCGGACCACACCCAAAAACACTCGCTCTCATCCCACGGTGATAACAAAGGTACCCAAGAAGTTTCGTAAAGATTGGTTCATAAATATGGCCTCTAGTCTGAGCTGTATAGAAGATGTGTACAAAAAACTGATTAGACCTAATTTCGGTACAAAATGGCCACTGGCAGCCATCTTGAATTTTATACCGCACCCAGAAACACTCGTTCTCGTTCCAAGGTGATAACAAAGGTACCCAAGACATTTCGCGAAGATCAGTTCATAAATACAGACTCTAGTCTGAGCCGTATTGACATGTGTACTCACTGTGTGTAAGTCGCACTGAAAAAATCAAAGTTCATCTAATTTGCATAATTTCTGCACAAGAAAAAACCCCGTATTATATGTGATGCATCCCATGGTACTAAACATTCACACAAAAAAATTATTCAAATCAGGGCTTTCATATGGAAGTTCTGTGCAAAAATCTGATTGCACCTAATTTTGTACAAAATGGCTGCCATCGGCCATCTTGAATTTCGGACCGGACCCCAAAACACTCGTTCTCGTCCCACGGTGATACCAAAGGTACCCAAGAAGTTTCGTAAAGATCGGTTCATAAATACAGCCTCTAGCCCGAGCCGTATTGGCATTTGCACTTACAGTGCTGAAAGTAACCCCAAAAAACATCAAAATTAGTCTAAAAACAGATTTCTGCATCGTCGGTACAAAATGGCGGCTGGCAGCCATCTTGAATTTCGGACCGCACCCAAAAACATTCGTTCTCGTCCCACGGTCATAACAAAGGTACCCAAGAAGTTTCGTAAAGATCGGTTCATAAATACGGCCTCTAGCCCGAGCCATAGCAGCTTGGCACTTACAGCTTTGAAAGTAACACTAAATAAATCAAAGTCAGTCTAATTTGCATAATTTACGCACGAGAAAAAAACCTGTATTATATGTGATGTATCCCATGGTACTAAACATTTATACAAAACTTTATTCAAATAAGAACTTTCATACAGAAGTTCTGTACAAAAAACTGATTTTTGCATCATCGGTACAAAATGGCCACTGGTAGCCATCTTGAATTTCGGACCACACCTAAAAACACTCGTTCCCGTCCCAGGGTCATAACAAAGGTACACAAGAAGTTTCGTAAAGATTGGTTCATAAATACGACCTCTAGCCCAAGCCATTGCCAATTGTTGACGTACGGACAGACGGATGGACGGACAGATGGACGGGCAGACAGACGGACGACGGGCCATGACAATAGCTCAAATTTGACTTCGTCAAAGTTGAGCTAAAAATCTGTAGTTGGGCAAAAAACCCCCCAGAAATACGAAAAAAAAAAGAAAGTGTCAATGACACTGTAGCTCAACTTGTTTAAGACATGTACATGTATAGTATGTGACAAAGCAATGACAAACATCTAGGTAATGACCTGATAACAAAGGTACATGTAAAGTATTGTAACGGTCTGTACATAAATGCTGACCGTAGCCTGTAACAAATGTGCATGTAAAGTATTGTAAAGGTGGGCGACAGTTAGATGCTAAACTAGAAAAGAAATCTTAGAGTCCCAGAGTGGGTCTAACTGAACCCAAAAATATTTGTTCTCAAAGCACAGTGATAACAAAGGCACTAAAAAACACTCGTACTCGTTCCTGTCACAAGGTGATAACAAAGGTACCCCAAGAAGTTTCGTGAAGGTCGGTTCATAAATACAGACTCCAGCTCGAGCCGTATTGGCATTTGCAGTTGCAGTCCGAAAGTAACATTAAATAGATCAAAGTTAGTTTGCATAATTTACGCACGAGAAAAAAATCTCTATTATATGTGATGTATCCCATGGTACTAAACATTCATACACAAGAATTATTCAAATCGGAGCTTTCATATGGAAGTTCTGCGCAAAAATCTGATTGTACCTAATTTTGGTACAAAATGGCTGCCAGCGGCTGTCTTAAATTTCGGACCGGACTCCAAAACACTTGTTCTCGTCTCACGGTGATAACAAAGGTACCCAAGAAGTTCAGTAAAGATCGGTTCATAAATATGGCCTCTAACCTGACCGTGTGTACAGCGCGATGGATGGACAGACGGACGGACAAACAGGCAGATGGACGAAAAACCCTGAAAAACTGAATAAGAAATTTAACTCCTTACAGTATTACAGTACGTGGAGAGTGGATTGTAATTAAATCACCCGCAGAGTGGAGTTATCACCCAAGCTATAACTTTCAAATTTTATATATATTGACAAAAAACACAAGCAATGTTTCAGCTAATGGACCTCCGGGTTTAACCCGGAGGTCCATTGGCTGAAACTTTGCTGGTGCTGGGTATACTTTGCAACAAATTTGCAATTATTGCTCAGGTGGAATCTCCACTCTGCAGGTGATTCAGTGTTAATACACTCTCCAAGTACTGTAGGTGGAAAATCCAATGTTCAATGAAACACATGAAAATCCAACAAACTATATATTATTTGACAGAGCTCGGTGAACACACTCAAACATACTATAATTGGTCAAATTTTTATTCTGCAAAATAGTATCATTGAAGAGATTTCCAGATAAAGAAAAGGGAGGCGTCTGAGAAATAAGACTTTTTTAAAAGCCTAATCAATAGATTTTTTGCTGCCCAAATTAGAGAACTTCAACTACCAGTCCCATAGTAATTTCTCACAACAAAAATAGATCTGTTGCTGCCCAAATTAGAGAAGTTCAACTACCAGTCCCATAGTAATCTCTCACAACAAAAATAGATCTTTTGCTGCTCAAATTAGAGAACTTCAACTACCACTCCCATAGTAATCTCTCACAACAAAAATAGATCTTTTGCAGCCCAAATTAGAGAACTTCAACTACCCATCCCATAGTACTTTCTCACAACAAAAATAGATTTTTTGCTGCCCAAATTAGAGAACTTCAACTACCAGTCCCATAGTAATCTCTCACAACAAAAATAGATTTTTTGCTGCCCAAATTAGAGAACTTCAACTACCAGTCCCATAGTAATCTCTCACAACAAAAATAGATTTTTTGCTGCCCAAATTAGAGAACTTCAACTAACAGTCCCATAGTAATCTCTCACAACAAAAACAAACATTTTCTATCAGGATGAACTAGAACGGAGTTATCTTCTAGGAATCTGCTGGAGGTCTTTGTACCAAGCTGTTCAACATCAACTTTATCAACTTGCATTATTGAAAAACAAGAGCACTGCCTAGCAGGGCAACATATGCCCGTCAAAATTGGAAAATGCACAAGTTTCTCTGGGATAAAGTTTGAAATTTTTGTTGACTCGACTATGTCTGCCCCCTCCAATCATTGCCCATTTCCCTGCCCTGTCTGGAGTAAAGGGTAATTCACCTGTTTCCACATTTTCATAATAAGCGATCTGAGGTCTTTACAAAATAAAAAAGATACCATGCTCATGAAGCTGCATATTAAATTTCAAAAGAATCCGATTAAGTTCACGGACTGTAGAGCACAGAAAGCATAATTTGACTGATTTCTAAGTATGAAAAGGGCAATAACTCCTAAGAAAGCAACCGAACATGACCCAAATATGAACTTGTGCGAGATATTATGGCCATGAAGCTGCGTATTAAATTTGAAAAGAATCTGATTAAGTTGACGGTCTGTAGAGCACGGAAAGCATTAATTTGCTCGATTTCTAAGTATTAAAGTGGGAATAACTACTAGGAAAACTGTCGAACATGACAAAAATTTGAACTTGCACGAGATCTTATTCTGGTTGTGCAGTATGTCAAATATTCTTTAAATCCGATTGAAATCACACTCTGTAGAGCACGGAAAACAACTGTCCCTGGACGGACAGCGCCATAACATAATACGTCCGTTTTTCGAACGGGCGTATAAAAATTAAAATGATATTGGATAGGAGAAAGATACTGAAATCGCATGAGATGGAAAAGATACTATTTGATCAGTGTTCCTGCGAGCAAGGACTGATAAAATTCAAGACTATAAAAAGCTGTTTCTCGATATACTTCAGCATTTTTTCAAGACCTCCACAATAGCCAAATTCAAGGATTTTCAAGGCCTTATCTTCAGTAGTCTCAAGAAGGACCTCTGGTCATTACACCTTCCTCCCACTTCCCTTCAAGGAAAGTGGGAGGAGGGTATAATGACCAGAGGGTCCTAGCAAGGACTACGCTTTCATAAACTCCTGGATATAAAATTATATAGTTATGATTAAGTGCTTCATAAGCATTTATATTTCATGAATATTGAAGGCTTTTCAAGGCGTCCTGACACTTTTCTAGGATTTCAAGACCTTGAATGACCCTTAGCAGGGACCGATCAGGACTATTTAAAATACGCTCTAGCATCAGAACCTATTTTTTAAATTCACGCGCCAGATTTCAATTTACGGAGTCACACTGCTGTTTGTAACACACACTGCAGGTATGTAATAGTTCTCATCATTTTCATTTAGTACACTATAGCAAACATTAATCTTCACTGTGGTTTCTGATCAAGTCTTGGCTGCCTATTTAGGCAGCCAAGACTTGATCAGAAACCACAGTGAAGATTAATGCTTGGTATTTAAGACTTGAAGTATTAACTTAAGCACTCTACAACAATGATAAATGATAATCATATATATAATACATGTAAGAGTGTCTCTCTTGATTATCCATCGAAAGAATATCAAAATATGATCTGAGAAGTTACGCGCCAACTGAGAAGCCTATTTCTGAGATTTAAGAGCCAGGTTCTGATGTTTCAGAACCAAATACGCACTGGCGCATGCCCAGGTCGCTCCCTGCCTTAGTCAATTTTAAGACTGTGCCTTGAGTCCATGGCCTGACAGGAATCCTGTTTTTTTGTTTTTTTATTAGGGTTTAATGACACATTAACAGCCAGGGTCATATCAGGTCAGTGACAGTTTTACGGGTGGAGGAAGCTGGAGTACCCAGAGAGAACCATCGAGCATTGGCGAGCAGCTACCAGCTCCCCAACATCGTAACTGCACACTGCAGCACAGGCAGGGTTAGATTGGTTGAAGACATGTGCATCATCGACGTGCAGTACGCCTTAGTGCACAGCATCATCGTTCCCCCATGTGGACAATCTGGGTTAAGTGCCCTGCCCAAGGACAATGCAGGAGTCCGAATCGATAGCTCAGGCGGTCCCCACCCATCCGAGACTAACCGGGCTCGACACTGCTTAACTTTGGTGATCTGACCAGAACCGGTTAACCCAATGCCACCAAGCCCCCATATAGTTATGATTAAGTGCTTCGTAAGCATTTATACAGTACATGGAGAGTGGATTGTAACTATATCACCAGCAGAGTGAAGTTACCACCCAAACTATAACTTTCGTATTTGTATATATCGACTAAAAACCGGAGGTCCATTGGCTGAAACTTTGCTTGCGCTTGTTATGCTTTGCAACAAATTTGCAATTATTGCTTGGGTGGAATCTCCACTCTATGGGTGATTTAGTGATAATACACTCTACACGTACTGTATTTCATGAATATTGAAGGTTTTTCAAGGTCTCCTGACACATTTTACAGGATATCAAGGCCTTGAATGACCCTTAGTCAAATTCAAGGCTGTGCCTTGAGTCCAAGGCCTGACGGGAACCCAGTTGTTAAGTGTGAGGGTATCACAGGGCTTACCTTAATGATGCAGTTTCCACTAAGATGTTTAGACAAGTTCTTCTGGGTGACAAATCCCTCCCCACAGTGAGGACACTCATTCTGTGACTTCAGCAAGTGTATCTGTGACTTCATGTGACGATTAAGATCAGACTGTGTTACACCTTTGTAACTACATAACTTACAACAGTATTCACGAATTCCTGAAACAAATTATCAACACAAGGATTATGTATTGCCGATGCAGAGTTGAGTTTTTTGTACACATGTAAGGCTTGTCATTATAAAAAAAATCAAATCCATTGATATTTGTCATTATGCTAACGATCTGAAAACAAGCAAAAATTAACTAATTAAGGGCCATAACTCCACTCAGTACAGTTGAACTTCAAAAGTCAAGCATATGTCACCCAATAATACTGGATACAAGTTTGGTTCAATGTGAAAATACAAACTTTGGAGGGGGACATAGATGTTGTCCCTCCTTGGTCAAGCCCAGATATTACCGAAGTAACTTTCTTTGAACAAAACTGAATCTGCACCATTAAGGCCTCACAAAGTAGATCTTCTGTTTCTCAAGCCATTTTTTTGTAAAATTGCATGCTGGAGGGTGGTTTTTATTTTTATTTTTTATTTTTGTAATTATTTCTTTGCCATCAAATGTCATATTTTTTACCTCATTGTCTACAGAATAGCACGTGTGGTGATGTTTTTAGCCCTTCAGTGCAAGAAGGCTTTGCAATGCTAAATCATTGCATTGCAAAGTCTTGTTGCACTCAAAGGATAAATTTATCAATTTTATTAACTTGGGTAAATATCAGACATAAACCTTTTATTTCTTTAAAGTTTGCATTGGTTATAAAGAGTGAGCATGGGGCAGCCAAAATGGCCATGCGGGAGGGCCTGAGAAACAGATTTCGTAGGCCTAAAGGTGACGAAACCAACTAGAGGTACTGTGAGCAAGCTCACAAAGTGATACCCCCCGCACCTGAAATGTATAAGTTAGATTATCTCCCCTTGGAAATGTCAGAATGGAATTATATTGCTTCATGCACACACATCTTCATATAGAGTTCTTCCATTATGTAAAGTTTCATGAAAACGGTTTAAGAGGAGTTGTGCATATAAGGATGGACAGATGGACAGACGGATGGACAGATGGATGGACAGACAGACGGATGGACAGGGTGATTCCTATATACCCCCCCCCCCCCAAACTTTGATTGCGGGGGGTATAAATATCATATTGCAGACAGGAGTTCATGAAAAGAATATTGTTCAGTGTTTCCCCATTACTGAGAGTGTTAAGTGGGTGTCCCCACATGGCATCCCTTGAAGAAACTCCTTGGGTTCCCACAGGAGTGTATGTAGAGCAGTTGTTCGATTTTGTGGCAAGCTGTCACTCTTGTGCACCATCGCCAGGCCTGAAAATAAGCAGTCTGACATTTGCAGAATAAGGTCCCCAGAGGGTGAATTTGATAATGCTCTCCCATCAGTGGACCAATTTATCCTCTGGGTACCTCTTTCTTTTTAGTTTTGAGACCCTGATTCAGACTGAGGTTCACAGAGGGTAAATTTAGTGATGCTACCCTGCTTTGCAGGGTAGCATCACTAAATTCACCTCTGGGAACCTCATTTTGCAGATGACAGTCTGCTTATTTTCTGGCTTGACCATCGTACCTGCAACAATTTTCACTTTTGCGAGTAGACAACATGCCTCGGTTCCTCCAAGTGAGCATTTAACCTTTATCTAATGAATTGGCTGTATCTGCCGCATGATATACAAATGGTGCAGTAAAAGTTTTCTTAAATCAACACGACGATATCATGTGTCCCCTCATTGGAATTCGAGCAACAAGCTCGTTCCAACGATGGAGTCACATGATATGGTTTTGTTGAAATGTTTTTAAGCATCAGGGTAAAAAAATTAAAATAAATATTTATATCATGTTTTCTGTGGAGGAGTAAAACCTGTTTGTAGGAAATTGAACAAATTATACACGAAATTGAACAATACACCATGAATTACAAAGACTTCAATTTGTACTTTCCAAGAATCGGTACGCAAACATCATAATTCAACAAACTTCAAAGGTCAGTAATGCTACTCACAGTCTCTTGACTCATGCATTCCGAGGAAAATGCTTCTGTGAAGCTGAATTTCATATATACCTACCCTATTTACTCTATGTATTGGGACAGCTAAAAATAATTATTTTCACAGGTGTCCCAGTATACCAAATATCATCGTACTCAATTAAAGGAGGCTTATACTGAACATCTTGATACTCAATTAAAGGAGGCTTATACTGAACATCTTCATACTCAATTAAAGGAGGCTTATACTGAACATCTTCATACTCAATTAAAGGAGGCTTATACCAAATATCATCGTACTCAATTAAAGGAGGCTAATACTGAACATCTTCATACTCAATTAAAGGAGGCTTATACTGAACATCTTCATACTCAATTAAAGGGGGCTGAAACCAAACATCTTCATACTCAATTAAAGGAGGCTTATACCAAACATCTTCATACTCAATTAAAGGAGGCTTATACCAAATATCATCGTACTCAATTAAAGAAGGCTTATACCAAACATCTTCATACTCAATTAAAGAAGGCTTATACCAAACATCTTCATACTCAATTAAAGGAGGCTTATTCCAAATATCATCACACTCAATTAAAGGAGGCTTATACTGAACATCTTCATACTCAATTAAAGGAGGCTTCTACTGAACATCTTCATACTCAATTAATGGCGGCTTATACCAAACATCTTCATACTCAATTAAAGGAGGATTATACCAAACATCTTCATACTCAATTAAAGGAGGCTTATACCAAATATCATCGTACTCAATTAAAGGAGGCTTATACTGAACATCTTCATACTCAATTAAAGGAGGCTTCTACTGAACATCTTCATACTCAATTAATGGCGGCTTATACCAAACATCTTCATACTCAATTAAAGGAGGATTATACCAAACATCTTCATACTCAATTAAAGGAGGCTTATACCAAACATCTTCATACTCAATTAAAGGAGGCCTATACCAAACATCTTCATACTAAACAATCATACTCAATTAAAGGAGGCTTATACTGAACATCTTCATACTCAATTAAAGGAGGCTTCTACTGAACATCTTCATACTCAATTAATGGCGGCTTATACCAAACATCTTCATACTCAATTAAAGGAGGATTATACCAAACATCTTCATACTCAATTAAAGGAGGCTTATATCAAACATCTTCATACTCAATTAAAGGAGGCCTATACCAAACATCTTCATACTAAACAATCATACTCAGTTAAAGGAGGCTTATACCAAACATCATTATACTGAGTTAAAGGGGGCTGAAACCAAACATCTTCATACTCAATTAAAGGAGGCTTATACCAAACATCTTCATACTCAATTAAAGGAGGCTTATACCAAATATCATCGTACTCAATTAAAGAAGGCTTATACCAAACATCTTCATACTCAATTAAAGGAGGCTTATACCAAACATCTTCATACTCAATTAAAGGAGGCTTATACCAAATATCATCGTACTCAATTAAAGGAGGCTTATACTGAACATCTTCATACTCAATTAAAGGAGGCTTCTACTGAACATCTTCATACTCAATTAAAGGAGGCTTATACTGAACATCTTCATACTCAATTAAAGGAGGCTTCTACTGAACATCTTCATACTCAATTAATGGCGGCTTATACCAAACATCTTCATACTCAATTAAAGGAGGATTATACCAAACATCTTCATACTCAATTAAAGGAGGCTTATACCAAACATCTTCATACTCAATTAAAGGAGGCTTATATCAAACATCTTCATACTCAATTAAAGGAGGCCTATACCAAACATCTTCATACTAAACAATCATACTCAGTTAAAGGAGGCTTATACCAAACATCATTATACTGAGTTAAAGGGGGCTGAAACCAAACATCTTCATACTCAATTAAAGGAGGCTTATACCAAACATCTTCATACTCAATTAAAGGAGGCTTATACCAAACATCTTCATACTCAATTAATGGAGGCTTATACCAAACATCTTCATACTCAATTAAAGGAGGCTTATACCAAATATCATCGTACTCAATTAAAGGAGGCTAATACTGAACATCTTCATACTCAATTAATGGAGGCTTATACCAAATATCGAAGCATTACAGCTAGTAGTTCATAAGTTAGTTAACCCTTTGAACCCTTGTGGTATCTTCTAAATCAGATCAATGGCAGCAACTGGAAGAGTCCATATTCAGTGCCACATCCAGGGATAATTAGGGGATATGTGTCCATATATGCCACAGGCACAACCGAGGGCTGTAGGTGATAGAGTGAGCTGAAAGTAGGACTTGAACTGAAAGTAGGATTAACGTTTGTTTGTTTGTTGGTGGTTAACGTCACATATTTATGCACCATGGCTAATCGTGACACAACATGGAGATGAAGTCAAGTTTAGTCAATCGTTGATCTACATGTTGCCCATTTTAGAGGACTTTCACCCCAAGCATTGGTGACTGGGTCCTATTTTACTAGTAAAGCGGAACTGGTTTATCACAGTAAACAAGTGCTGCTTACTTCCCGGGGTTCCCACGGGGAAGGATTAACGTACTGAATGCAACATTTTTAAACTAGAACTATCACTGAAGGTGATTAATACCCCCGCTTTGGGTTTTTAGAGGAATGCACTTCTGATCATGTAGGCGAAGGCCATAAGGAAGTGTATACATAAAGATCATTTTTTGTTGTTGAAATTTGTATTCGCATGTGGCCTTCCACAGAACAGCACTGAATACTTAAAGAGCCCACACATATATGGTTTACATTTGGAAAAACACATTTACAATGTGCAACATGTATTCAAAATCGGTTCATTAATGTAGGAGGAGTTGCACACACAAGAATCCCATTTGAAAACCCATAATAAATCCAAGTTAAAGGGAGATAACCTGGTTAAAATTGTCGCAGATCAAATATTTGGGAATATGCGTATGTTCACTTTGTTGTGATAATGTTTGAAAGGTTTCGTCAAAATTGATTGATAAATGTAGGAGGAGTTGCACGCACAAGAATTTCATGTAGAAACCCATAATAAATCTAAGTTAAAGGGAGATAACCTAGTTAAAATTGCCACAGCTCAAAAATTTTGGAATATGCGCATGTTCACTTAGTAGTGATGATGTCTGTAAACTTTCGTCCAAATTGATTGATAAATGTAGGAGGAGTTGTGCACACAAGAATTTCATGCAGAAACCCATATTAAATCAAAGTTCAAGAGAGATAACCTGGTTAAAATTGTCGCAGATCAAAAAGTTTGGAATATGCACATGTTCACTTAGTAGAGATGATGTTTGAAAGGTTTCATCAAAATCGGTTCATTAATGTAGGAGGAGTTGCACACACAAGAATTTGTTCGAACGGAAAGACATAATAAATCTAAGTCAAAGGGAGATAACCTGGTTAAAATTGTCGCAGATCAAAAATCTTGGAATATGCGCATGTTCACTTAGTAGTGATGATGTCTGAAAAGTTTTGTCCAAATTGATTGATAAATGTAGGAGGAGTTGCGCACACAAGAATTTCATGTAGAAACCCATATTAAATCAAAGTTCAAGAGAGATAACCTGGTTAAAATTGTCGCAGATTAAAAAGTTTGGAATATGCACATGTTCACTTAGTAGAGATGATGTTTGAAAGGTTTCATCAAAATCGGTTCATTAATGTAGGAGGAGTTGCGCACACAAGAATTTGTTCGGATGGAAAGACACAATAAATCTAAGTCAAAGGGAGATAACCTGGTTAAAATTGTCGCAGATCAAAAATCTTGGAATATGCGCATGTTCACTTAGTAGTGATGATGTCTGAAAAGTTTTGTCCAAATTGATTGATAAATGTAGGAGGAGTTGCGCACACAAGAATTTCATGTCCGGAAAGACGTACGGACGGACGTACGGACGGACGGACGGACGTACAGGGCGATTCCTATATAGCCCCCACTTCTTCGAAGCGGGGGTATAAAGACATAAAAGTTTGAAATTACCATAATGCCTCCACATGCTTTATGCATACCTGTTCCATGCATTTTTTTTATCAAGAGTGCAATTGCCTAAGGCGTATTTTTAGTCGGCTAAAGTATCCTAGTTCAGGATTCAAGGGATTAACTTTGTGTTGGTTTTAACCATGCATAATTTTTGCTGAATTTCAACCGTTTTAGCAGACTATGCAATGGAGATTATACACAAATACCGTATTTACTCTATGTATTGGGACAGCTAAAAATAATTATTTTCACAGGTGTCCCAATTCTTAGAAAATAGGGAAAGAACACAGCCTGGTCTTGATATGATGCTGAATTAAGTTGTGTGTGATTCGTTTTCCATCACTATAAACAAAAATCGCCATCCAATTTTTTTTTATATTTTCATTTTTTGCTTCCAGAACATAGCTTATGATCCCTCATTGGAACGCGCGCATTGAGGGATCACAAGCTATGTTTTGGAAGCAAAAAATGAAAATTTTTAGTTACTCAAGAATTTTTTTTATGAGTGTCGTCTGCTACTAGCGACGGGCCAACTGAAAACAAATCTCCTGAATGTCCCAAACTTTGGAGCATAAAAAAATATAGTTTTCTGGAAAAAGTGTGTGTCCCAAATCATAGCGTGTCCCAAAACATAGAGTAAATACGGTACAATGAGTTTGGAAGCCTGGAGTTGGGGTGCCGAAACTGGTATACTGGTAACAAAAACATCCCGGATATGGCCCTGATATTCATCCTTCATAGACCAATTAATATTTTCAATGTGCAACAAAAAAAAAAATTTGGATTGGTCTACTCCACACATTCACTTGGCAGCCATCCTACTTATGACATTATGGCATGTCATGTTCCTTGGCCCGAAAAACGGCCCCTCAGGTTCAAAGGGTTAAGCTTGTTTTACCCCGTTACCAACAGTGACAAAAAGGGGGTCCCCATACGGAGCCCCAAAGAAATCAATAGCATTTTTATCAGCCCAATAGATTCCATTACTCCTTAGGAATCTTCATCCTAAGTAAATGTTAATTACAAAAATATTTCTCATCTAGTTCTTGATAATACAGTAGAATCCTCTTAATTGAATATCCATTTTGCCAGTGAAAATTATTCAATTAACAGGAGTATACAATTAACAGGGATTTGGTCAGGTTCCTGTGTTCTGGAGGTAAACTGAGCATTTATTCTATTATATCTTGTTTGACAGAGCTCATAGAGCTCTGTCAAACAAGATATAACAGAATAAATGCCTGTATTGGATGTAGTGAGGCCAAAAAGGTTGATAAATAAGGGAAATTTGGTGAGTGTCACAGTAATTTTTTCGATATATTACAAAAATTTATATACAATTAACAGGAGTTTACTATACAAACCATATGGAATTAACAGATCAAATTTGTACTGAAGGTATGGTAAATGGTTTTGTGTTTGAAAATTATATTCAATTAACAGGGATATACAGTTAAGAGATATCCAATTAAGTGGGCTCCACTGAATTGGCCATTAAAATTTTGTATATTTTTGGCTTCTGGTTTCCACAGATATCTATTTATTTATTGGTGTTTAAGGTAAAAAAAAAGTTCACTTATATCAAAACAATTACATTTCTTATATTAACCCTTTACCTAACGACAATATTGATATTAACCTTCTCCACCAGTAATGATGGTTTTAACCTAAACATTGTTTTTTCAAACTGAGTCATTTGAGACTACTATACCCACCTTTCTCAGGACATCAATAAACACACTTGAGTGATACAGTTAAAAGCAACTAAGACACTCTGGGGTCATGGAAAATCATGGAATCTCATCTGGAAAAGCCATGATTCTCCAGAATCATTAAGTCCAGTTGATCATGTTTCCAGTCACTAAGATTTTCATCATTAACAGGTAGATTGCTGAATTATTTTTGTAAGGTAATTTGAAACTTGAGTATCTTTTTCCAAAGATGGCATACTACCAGCAAGGAGAGCCTCAGTTTAAAAAAACTTTTGTTCATAAACAACTTTTTTGTTACACTTTATTGGAGAGTGCCTATTGGCACTCTCCAATAAATTGTAATAAGGCAATTTTATATGTCAACATTTCTTCCTAATGAGAGAAAACAGCAAACCTATACATAAAGTGTAAAGGCACTAAAGTGGCTTTCAGCACTTTTCAGTACAGCCATGGTCGTGGTATCTAGCACTGAACAAGTTTATTTATTGGGGGTTAATGACACTTTAAACCGCCAGGGTCACCCTGTGTCAGACAGTTTTACGGGTGGAGGAAGCCAGAGTACCTGGAGAGAACCACAGAGTAATAGCGAGCAACTGTCAGACTCCCTGACATACTAACTCCACACAAACAGGGTTACTATTGGTTGAAGACAAGTGCACCATCGACGTGAAGTACGCTTTAGTACACAACACCATCATGCCCCCATGTGGGCAACTGAGATGAAGTGTCTTTTCCAAGGACACAACGTGGTTGCCACAGGTGGGATCTGAACCAAAGACCTCTCGGTTTGCAACCTGCATCTCGACCTATTGAGCCACCACCCATGCTCCCTACTCAACCAGGTAAACAGGATATCCTACGCAGCAGGCAAAGATGAACCATAAGAACCTCTTTATTCAGTTTGCACAGAAATTAGTACTCTCTGTTTACTAACTATTTTTTCAAAAAGAAGTTAGAACTGACATGCATATTGGGAATAGTCCTGGTTACATATATGAAGTCCTATACAGTTAAAACTAGAAGTCCTGTCCTGAAATGCGCACAAATAGCACGCTGATCTGTGCGTTAATGTACGCGTTATGACCATAGTAAAGCTATCGAATTCTGTCCATATGGCCTGTGCACAAGCAATGTTTCAGCCAATGGACCTCCGGGTAACCCGGAGGTCCATTGGCTGAAACATTGCATGTGTTTGCTGTGAGTAACCAGGAGAACCTGCCGTGCTTTGGATGCCATTCGATATGGCAATTGCGCGCAATTCCAATGCGCAATTAAGTCTAGATAAGCGCACTATTCGTGACAGGACTTCTAGTTTTAACTGTATATGTTGAAGTACATATCTGGAATATCTGCTTGAATATTGCCAAGTTTCTCATCTGAATAAACATTCATAAAAAATTCTCACAACTAATGTAACAATGACAGTGAAGGGGTTAGCTATCACCTATTCTCGAAAATGCACAACTTTTCCAACTGAAACATTGAAGATTCAGAGAGGTGGTGATTTTACCTCTAACAAACAAAAATTGCATTGTTCATAATTAGTTCACGCTCGCACATTTTGTAGAACCTTTTAACTAGAATGACCTAAGGTCTAAATGTCTGATGTGTTGCAAATTCAACGTAGCCAATATTGAGTCACTTTTGTTACCCTTTACCCAACACAGACGACATCAAAATATATTATTGTAAATATCATTTTTTAAAATTAAAAAAAAAATTACAACAAAACCATATCATATGACCCCTTACTGGAATGAGCTTGACAAGCTCATTCCAAAGAGGGGTCACATGATATGGTTTTGTTGAAATGTTTTGAAAAATAATATTTTTTCAGCTGATGTGGCCGATTTGTTGGTTAAAGGGTTAACAATAGTGACTGTTAAGACCAACCATTTGAAAAACAAATGTTCCAAGGTAGGTCTGTGATGGGAGATAGGGAGGAAGTAAGAGAACAGGATCAAATTCCCAATTTAAACCAACAGAACATTACGGGTGAGTTGGTGTTGTCAGCATCAAACAAGGATTGATTGATTTATTGTTGTTTAAGGTCACATACTTCTGCACAATGGCTAATCATGACCACAACATGGAGATAAAGTCAAGGTCAGTCAATCGTTTATACCCCTTGTTGCCTATTTTAGAGGACTTGCACCCCAAGCATTAGTAACTGGGTCCTATTTTACCAGTGAAACAGAGCTTGTTTACCACAGTAAACAAGCACTGCTTCACTTCCCGGGGTTCCCACGGGGGATTAAACAAGGAAATACCTGTTATCGAACAGTATTTTGAAAGATACAAACACTTATAAGGCAAACTTCTAGTGTGGACAATTTGGATCTTGTGTGCAATGAATCAGCTGTCTGAAAATTAATCCAACAGTGAGTCTCTAAAATGCACTAAAATGCTCCATTTTCCTAAAAAAATTCTAGTCTTGGAAACCCCCCAACCAAAAACATGCCATCCCCCTCGGCACTTTGCACCTTGACAACAAGTGTTGGAAAAAATCCAAAACAGATTGTGGATTCATCTGATCATATTTACATGAATCTATTTGGGTTCTCATAAAAATTAACAAATTTTATACCCTGTAGTAAAATCTTGGTTATAGTTAAACCAGTGGTTAACATTTTTTGCAAGAAGACCGGAGTCCAGGTCTTTTAAAACAAATTTTCCTAAAGCCCAACGTGAAGTTTCCCAGATCTTTTATTCACATGACTATTAAATAATCCAGTACAGTAGAATCCTCTTAATTGAATATCCATTTTGCCAGTGAAAATTATTCAATTAACAGGAGTATACAATTAACAGGGATTTGGTCAGTTTCCTGTGTTCTGGAGGTAAACTGATCATTTATTCTATTATATCTTGTTTGACAGAGCTCTTAGAGCTCTGTCAAACAAGATATAATAGAATAAATGTCTGTATTGGATGTATGAGGCCAAAAAGGTTGATAAATAAGGGGAATTTGGTGCGTGTCACAGCAATTTTTTTGACACATTACAAAAATTTATATACAATTAACAGGAGTTTACTCAACAACCCATATGCAATTAACAGATCAAATTTGTACTAAAGATATGGTAAATGGTTTTGTGTTCGAAAATTATATTCAATTAACAGGGATATACAATTAAGGGATATCCAATTAAGTGGGCTCCACTGTACTAAAAGTCTACATCTAGACATAAGTTTTTCAACCTCACCTGAAAAATTAGTTAAATACATCCAATAGTATATATAGAGGATATCTACATTATTTTACGGAACATCAGGAATTATCTCATTCGTTGTGGTCCTGAGAAATCTATTTTTCACTCGTGCAAGTGCTCGTGAAAAATAAAGCTTTCAGCTTCACACAAATGAGATAATTCCTGATGTTAACTAAAATAGGGTAGATTTTCCGTTCATTATATGCTACATGACATTTTACTGTGCATTATTCAACCCAATTCGACTGCAAACACATAAATGTCAATTTCAAAACAATAACAATGATCAGCTGATCATTCTTTCAAGCCTGTACTAGCCAAATCACTCAAACATAAAAAAATAGTCCCACTTCCCCACGATAATTTAACCAACTAACTGTTTAACTCACGGATGAAATTTATTAATTATAATACTACAAATGAGAATATTCTCATATTTTTCGTTAATGTGAATTTTTAGAACACTTTAAATGTCAATTTACAAGGAATTTGAAAGTGAGTGCGCCGACTCATGATCATCCAAAAAAAAAACCCTCCTGGGTGAATCGATCAACAAGTTTTTTTTCAGGATATTTACCCAGTTCAAGGCTCAATATCACTCTTGTAGTCACTGTCTATACATCTAATCAAGCCTGAATATAAGCAACCTGTCATTTGCAAAATGAGGTCCCCAGAGGTTGAATTTGCTGATGCTATCCCATACAGTGGGTCAATTTATACTCTAGGTACATCTTTATGTTTTGGCTTCAGACCTTGATTCAGACGGAGGTTCTCAGAGGGTAAATTTTGTGATGCTACCCTGCTGTGCAGGGTAGCATCACCAAATTCACCCTCTGGGGACCTCATTTTGCAGATGACAGTCTGCTTATTTTCAGGCTTGCATCTAATTATTTTACATTATTGTATTATTATTATTATACATCTAATTTTTCAGCATAGAATCACCAGAACGGCTTGGAATAGCATGAACTTCTGGTACTGCTGGTAAAACCGGCACTGAAGTGCTTATAACAGTATTGAAGGTGAAGTGATGCGCCAAAGCATGACATCATCTAGGAAGCTACTGAAGGATATTCCTTGTTATCCATCAAGTCGATGTACTTTATCCGTTAAGCAGAACTGGTTTCCACTAGTGAACAAGGGCCACTGCCCAGACCCATAGGTATGTTTGAAGTACCGTATTTACTCCATGTATTGGGACAACTAAAAATAATTATTTTCACAGATGTCCCAATTCTTAGAAAATGGATAAAAAAACACACCCTGGTCTTGTTTTGATGCTGAATAAGGTTATGTGTGAATCGTTTTCCATCACTATTACGAAAATCCCCATCCAATTTTTTTATATTTTCATCCTTTGCTTCCAAAACATTGCGCTCGTTCCAATGAGGGATCATAAGCTATGTTTTGGAAGTAAAAAATGAAAATTTTTAGTTACACAAGAATTTTTTTTCGAGTGTCGTCTGCTTCTAGCATTAGGTAAAGGGTTGAAGACTGTCACAATGTAATGTTAAAGAGTCTTCTTCATGCCAGTCAGGACTGTAAATATTAAAACTTAGGATCAGATTTAAATAAAAACAACACAAATCATTATGTATTATCAATCTTTTATAGTTTAAAAAGGAAAATTAAACACAAGCTTAGCTTTAATATTGAGCATTTTGCAGTTTTCAGGTGACTGGGCCAAATGGAAACAAGTCTCCTGAGTGTCCCTAACCTTGGAGCATAAAAAAAAATATATTTTTCTGGAAAAAATGTGTGTCCCTAATCATAGAGTGTTCCAATACACAGAGTAAATACGGTAACCTTAAAGGTACAGTGGAGCCCACTTAATTGGATATCTCTTAATTGTATATCCCTGTTAATTGAATATAATTTTCAAACACAAAACCATTTACCATACCTTCAGTACAAATTTGATCTGTTAATTACAGATGGGTTGTAGAGTAAACTCCTGTTAATTGTATATAAATTTTTGTAATATGTAGAAAAAATTGCTGTGACACGCACCAAATTCCCCTTATTTATCAACCTTTTTGGCCTTATACATCCAATACAGACATTTATTCTATTATATCTTGTTTGACAGAGCTCTAAGAGCTCTGTCAAACAAGATATAATAGAATAAATGCTCAGTTTACCTCCAGAACACAGGAAACTGACCAAATCCCTGTTAATTGTATACTCCTGTTAATTGAATAATTTTCACTGGCAAAATGGGTATTCATTTAAGAGGATTCTACTGTATTGTGGGACAGAAAAATTTTCTAAGTCAAAAGAGAGAAAACAGAACAAATTTTCCAAGTCCAAAAAGTAACAAAAAGTGCCATAACTCTGGGAAAAATCAATTGCCAGAACCCATTACTTGTACATATTCGTTCCCTCATGTGGGTCTATCAGCATACCAAAGCAGATCCAAGTCCGGCCAATGGCTTTGAAATGACAAGGCAAAACGTTTGTGCTGATGGACAGGGACAGATGGGTTCACTAGATACTCTCAAATCCTCCTTTGGAATTCAGAGGCATAACAAGCACAACTCCACCACGAGTGTTTCCACGAGGAGAAAATGTTGCAATGACTGTCTTCCAATTTGCATTATATTTATTTATTTATTTATTGGTGTTTAAGGTCACATATTTATGCACAATGGCTAATCATGACCGTGACAGTTTTACGGGTGGAGGAAGCCAGAGTACCCGGAGAGAACCACCGAGGAACGACGAGCAGCTGCCAGCTCCCCAACATCGTAACTACGCACTGCAGCACAGGCAGGGTTAGATTGGTTGAAGACATGCGCACCATTGACGTGCAGTATGCCTTAGTACACAGCGTCATCGTGCCCCCATGTGGGAAATGGAGATGAAGTGTCTTGCCCAAGGACACAACGCGGTTGCCTCAGGTGGGATTCGAACCGAGGACCTCTCGGCTTGCAGCCTGCACCTCTACCTACTGAGCCACCGCGCATTAGATAGGGAATTAGGAAATAATGAGATTAATATAGTGTTGTTTATAAGACACGTTTGTTATGATTGAGAAACTTACCTTGATGCCTCATCATGTGCACCTTCAGTTGACTGTTTGTTCTCGCATAATAATCACAAAATTTACATTTATATGGTCTGATGTCTAAAACGGAAAAAAATAATTTCAGTCTTGTTTGTTGTTTTCTTTATTTATTTGCATTCAACACAGGGCTTAAATTCATCTGAGAATCAGAATAGATTGACACAAATGTTTCCTGCAAAGAAAACAAGGTGCAACGCCACCGAAATCTCCTGCTGAGAAGTGAAATTTCTAAATCCAAAAAAAGCCCACAACTCTAGAAAAAATGATTGGCCAAAACTGATTACTTGTGAATATCCTTTCCTCCATGATGGTCTATCAGCATACCAAAGGTCATTTAATTCCAATATCCACGGACTGAGATATGAAGGTCCAAAAGATCGCCAGACAGCCGGATGGCAAAACAGATGAACAGAACTCATTTCTATATTCCCTGCATACCTCAAGTATCAACTTGGATTACCGCAGAATGTGCATTTAATTTGTGTCACAAATTCTGAAAGTGTCCTTCAAGACCTGGAGAATGCTACATATTGTTTGCTCCCTCATAAGGTAACACTTTTAACCCTTTACCTAACATGAAAAGCAGACGACACTTGCAAAAAAAATTCTTGAATAACTAAATTTTTTCATTTTTTGTCTCAAAAACATAGGTTATGACCCCTCGTTGGAACGAGCTTGACGAGCTCGTTCCAACGAGGGGTCATAACCTATGTTTTTGAGACAAAAAATGAAAATATTTTGAAAATTAATTGGCGATTTTTGAGAATAGCGCTGGCCGGTTTTGGCCGTTACGTTGGGTAAAGGGTTAACATAAGTGTCTTATCAAAATAATAGCTATTCAAGAATTTTTTTTGAAAGTGTCGTCTGCTTTTCATATTAGGTAAAGGGTTAAAAAAAAACGCCAAAAAACAATGACGTCCCCATTACATCCATGGCAAAGCGTCTTCGTTTGCACGCACGGATACATGACCCAATTGTTGATTGCATAATTCACTTGTGAAATTATCGTTTATAATCAAACCCGGAAATCCCAGTAAATCACATTTTGGAAAGTAATAAAAACATTTTTTCTACTGCTGAGCAAACAAGCAAGTGTAAAACCACCGAAGTGGCATTCAATACTTTTCAGTTGAAGCCATAGCTATAGTGTGTTCATGCATGGACATCGATGTGTCAAAAATCTTATATGTTTTGGATGCCTAAAAGAAACATGATCATCCATAACGTAGTGGCCAAAACCAGCCAGCACTATTCACAAAAATCACCATCCAATTTTCATTATTTTTTCACTATTTTTCTCAAAAACATAGCTCGTTCCAATGAGGGGTAATAAGCTATGTTTTTGACGAAAAAAATTAGTTATTCATGAATTTCATTTGCAAGTGTCATCTGCCTTTCTTATTAGGTAACGGGTTAACAGAAGTATATTTTTGGGAGGTATAATGACACTCTTGACAGAAAGGGTCACCTCGTGTCGGGCAGTTTTATGGGTGAGGATGCCAGAGTACCTGGAGAGGATCACTGAGTAGAAGCAAGCAAATGTCAGACTCCTCAAAGTACTAATTCCACACAAGTAGAGTTAGAATTCATTGAACATGAGTGCACCATCAATGCTTAGTATGCCTTAGTACACAGAACAACCATGCCACCATGAGGGCAGTTGGGATTAAGTGCTTTACCCAAGGACAAAAAGCAGTTACCCCTGGCAGGGATCGAATCAGAGAGCATTTCGTTTAAAGTTCAATGCTGTAACCTCTGAGCCACCATGCTCCCAAATTAACAAGAGTATTCAATTGACAGAAACACGGCCATACTTCTATATTCTAGAGACAAAATTAGCATTTATTCCTTTAAAATAATATTTTTGATGAAGCCAGTGGCAAATAGATTCAAAATACAAATCAACCAATCATTATGCAATCCTTTCACTGGTGTGTTTATTGAACCGTGAAAACAAACTCTACTACCACAGGATTTTTTTTCACACAGAAAACTTTTTTTTGAAACAAGATTTTAATGACCGGAAAAAATAAATAGAAAATTTATCACCTTACTTTACAGCCACCGTGGACTGATAACTTTCCACGGGTGGGCAACATTTCCACGGACACAATAATATTTAATTCCAAACATAAACAAGAGCGCACGTATTGCTGAAGCAATACAATGTCCCCTACCGGACTAATGAGCATTAATAATTATACAAATGTTATAACCTAGATGTGATCAGCATGAATTCCGTTGAAGCGTTTCCAAAAAAAGTCTGGAAAACTGATATTTTGGCTCTTTTCCATATTTCCAAGGGCCATAACTCACACAAGAATAATGCAATCAGCATGAAACTCAAACTTGATCTGTAAGTCATCGTTCTATAGTAGGTTCCCAAGAATGAAATCATTCGGTTGAAGCATTTCCAAAAAAAGTCTGGAAAACTAAAGTATGACTGACAGACTGACTGACAGAATGACGGATGGACAGAGTGCAAATGAAACTTGATCTGTAAGTCATTGTTCTATAGTAGGTTACCAAAAATGAAATCAGTCCGTTGAAGCGTTTCCAAAAAAAAGTCCGAAAAACTGATATTTTGGCACTTTTCAATATTTCCAAGGGCCATAACTCACACAAGAATAAGGCAATCAGCATGAAACTCAAACTTCATCTTAAGTTATCGTTCTACAGTAGGTTACCAAAAATGAAATCATTCTGTTGAAGCTTTTCCAAAAAAAAGTCCGGAAAACTGATATTTTGGCGCTTTTCCATATTTCCAAGGGCCATAACTCACACAAGAATAATGCAATCAGCATGAAACTCAAACTTGATCTGTATGTCATCGTTCTATAGTAGATTACTAAGAATGAACTCATTCGGTTGAAGCATTTCCAAAAAAGTCTGGAAAACTAAAGTATGACTGACAGACTGACAGATGGATGGACAGAGTGTAAATGAAACTTGATCTGTAAGTCATCATTCTATAGTAGGTTACCAAAAATGAAATCATTCTGTTGAAGCGTTTCCAAAAAAAGTCTGGAAAACTGATATTTCGGCGCTTTTCCATATTCCCAAGGACCATAACTCACACAAGAATAATGCAATCAGCATGAAACTCAAACCTGATCTGTAAGTCATCGTTCTATAGTAGTTTACCAAAAATGAAATCATTCCGTTGAAGCATTTCCAAAATAACTCTGGAAAACTGATATTTTGGCGTTTTTCCATATTTCCGAGGGCCGTAACTCACACAAGAATAATGCAATCAGCATGAAACTCAAACTTGATCTGTAAGTCATCGTTCTATAGTAGTTTACCAAAAATAAAATCATTCCGTTGAAGCGTTTCCAAAAAAACTCCGGAAAACTAAAGTGTGACTGATAGACAGACGGACAGACTGATGGACTGACAGAGTGACAGACTGACGGATGGACAGAGTGCAAACCTATAGTCCCCTCCGGGCGATGCCGGTAGGGGACTAATTATAGGAGTAATCATCATAAATTTAATTAACGAAGTACCAGGTACAACCCAGTGCTTCAGTAATGAAAATTTTGCTGATTTTTTTATCCTGGAAAACGAATGCACAGGTATCACTGCCCATATGTGGATTACGAATAGTCCCCTGCGACTGTACTGTATCACCATTAATTAGCCCTCCTCAAGCTTACAAAAGCTAAAAGTGGCAAAACAAAGTTGTACCATTAATCAATTTTGCCTTGTGGGCTTTATACATTTTATTTGGTGCTGCTAACCAGGTCGTCTCTGTGAGACAGCTACACTGCCCTTCCCAAACCTCCGGGCCTTGGTAAGGCCCGGAGTTGTGGGAGGGGCAGTGTGGCCATATTGCACAGAGACTACTAACACAGCAGAGATCTGAAAACCTGTGGGTTTTAGTAATAGACTGTTGTGGTAATCATTATTTTCTAAGGCTAGGAGAGCTAGTTTTCGCCCTCCTCATTTTAAGGCGAGCAGTAGGCGAGCGAATAAATAACTCTCCTGAAAATGCCAGTCCTGCACAACACGTCTAATATGGGAATGACATCAGATTCCCGTCAGAAGTCAACACTGAAACATTATGAGTTGATTTCAGAAGTAGAATTAACCCTTTACCCAATGCAGACGATATCAAAATTTATTATTTTAAATATCATTTTTTCAAATTTTTCAAAACATTTCAACAAAACCATACATGTGAACCCCTCGTTGGAACGAGCTCGATGAGCTCGTTACAGCAAGGGGTCACATGATATAGTTCTGTACAAATTTTTTGAAAAATAATATTTTTCCAACTGCTGAATTTGCATATTACGTGGGGCGGATGCGGTCGATTCGTTGGGTAAAGGGTTAAATTAATTTTCTCTTATATTTCATTAACTTTCTACCTAATACAAATGACAGATTGCATTCATAGAAAATATTTCCAGAATAACTAAATATTTTCATTTGATGTCTTGAAAACATAGTTTATGACGTCTCATTGGAATGAGTTTGTTTCAGAGAGGGTTCGTAAGCAATGTTTTTGAGACAAAAATATATAAAAAAATGCCGCTCAGGATCACAGATCCAATGTCGAGTTGTGACCTTGACCTTTGACCAGGCGAGTCCAAGGTCAATAGGGTTCTTCCTCGCACCAAGGCCAACACACCTATGAAGTTTCATGACTCTAGGTTGAACCACTATCAAGTTCTCATCCGGAAACCAATTGTTGCGATATACTATGTTCAAGGTCACTGTGACCTTGACCTTTGACCTGGTGAGTCCAACATCAATAGGGTTCTTCCTCGCACCAAGGCCAACACGCCTGTAAAGTTTCATGGCTCTAGGTTGAACCACTATCAAGTTATCATCCGGAAACCAATTGTTGCGATATACTATGTTCAAGGTCACTGTGACCTTGACCTTTGACCTGGTGAGTCCAAGATCAATAGGGTTCTTCCTCGCACCAAGGCCAACATACCTATGAAGTTTCATGACTCTAGGTTGAACCACTATCAAGTTATCATCCGGAAACCAATTGTTGCGATATACTATGTTCAAGGTCACTGTGACCTTGACCTTTGACCGGGTGAGTCCAAGGTCAATAGGGTTCTTCCTCGCACCAAGGCCAACACACCTATAAAGTTTCATGACTCTAGGTTGAACCACTATCAAGTTATCATCCGGAAACCAATTGTTGCGATATACTATGTTCAAGGTCACTGTGACCTTGACCTTTGACCTGGTGAGTCCAAGATCAATAGGGTTCTTCCTCGCACCAAGGCCAACACACCTATGAAGTTTCATGACTCTAGGTTGAACCACTATCAAGTTATCATCCGGAAACCAATTGTTGCGATATACTATGTTAAAGGTCACTGTGACCTTGACCTTTGACGTAGCGAGTCCAAAATCAATAGGGTTCTTCCCCTCACCAAGGCCAATCTACCTATGAAGTTTCATGAATGTGAGTTGAACCATTATCAAGTTATCATCCGGAAACCAATTGTTTAAGATTTACTATGTTCAAGGTCACTGTGACCTTGACCTTTGACGTAGCATGTCCAAAATCAATAGGGTTCTTCCTCCCACCAAGACCAACCTATGTATGAAGTTTAATGAATGTGAGTTGAACCACTATCAAGTTATCATCCGGAAACCAATTGTTTACGCCCGCCCGCCCGCCCACCCGCCCGCCTGCCCACCCGCCCGAACGCCCGCCCGCCCGCCATTCACCAAACTATAAGTCGAGTTTGACTTCGTCACAACTCGACTAAAAATGCTGATAGGATCACCGATCCAATGTCGAGTTGTGACAGCACAAAAGTGGGTTTAATCATTATCAACTTATCGTCCCGAAACCAATTGTTTACAATTTACTATGTGAAGGGTCACTATGATCTTGACCTTTGACCCAGTGAATCCAAAATAAATAGAACTCTTTCTTGCACCAATGCCAACCTATCTATGAAGTTGCATGAATGTAGGTGGAACCATTGGCAAATTATCATCTGGAAACCAATTGTTTACGATTTATTATGTTCAAGGTCACTGTGACCTTGGCCTTTGGCCTAGTGAGTCTAAAATAAATAGGGGTCTTCCACTCACCTATGCCAACCTACCTATGAAGTTTCATGAATGTGGGTCAAACCATTATCAAGTTATCATCCGGAAACCAATTGGTTACGATTTAGTATGTTGAAGGTCACTGTGACCTTGACCTTTCACCTAGCAAGTCCAAAATAAATATGTTTCTTCCTCTCACTGATGCCAACCTACCTATGAAGTTTCATGAGCGTAGGTCAAAACATTATCAAGTTATCATCCGGAAACCAATTGTTTACGATTTACTATGTTGAAGGTCACTGTAACCTTGACCTTTCACCTAGCGAGTCCAAAACAAGATCAATAGAGTTCTTCCTCACACCAAGGCCAACCCACCTATGAAGTTTCATGAATGTAGGTTGAACTACTATCAAGTTATCATCCGGAAAGGAATTGTTGCGATTTACTATGTTCAAGGTCACGTTGACCTTGACCTTTGACGTAGCGAGTTCAAAATCAATAGGGTTCTTCCCCTCACCAAGGCCAATCTACCTATGAAGTTTCATGAATGTGAGTTGAACCATTATCAAGTTATCATCCGGAAACCAATTGTTTAAGATTTACTACGTTCAAGGTCACTGTGACCTTGACCTTCGACGTAGCATGTCCAAAATCAATAGGGTTCTTCCTCCCACCAAGACCAACCTACGTATGAAGTTTAATGAATGTGAGTTGAACCACTATCAAGTTATCATCCGGAAACCAATTGTTTACGCCTATAACGCCCGTCCGCCCGCCCGCCCGCCCGCCCGCCCGCCATTCACCAAACTATAAGTTGAGTTTGACTTCGTCACAACTCGACTAAAAATAACATTTGGACGACTATTTTTGTGAACAGTGTTGGCCAGTTTAGTTGCAGTTAGCTAACAGGTTAAATTACTACATGTGATCAAAGGAATCTCAAATTTGTGACGATTTGACATGAAATTTCTGAACCTTGTTCAGTAAAATCGACCTGATCCTTAGTTAACCTCAGCTCAGATCATGTTTAGTGAACTCAGTACAGAAAATTCATATGAAATCATGACTCAGTAGAGATCCACTATTTTAAAATAAAGATTTACATTTGTTTTTAAATTAACGAAGGACATACAGTTGAAACTAGAAGTTCTGTCACAATTAATGCAGAAAATGCTCATTAGTTAACATACTTTTTACCGCAGAAGAATGAAGTAGTTTGAAAACACAAGAACATTTGTGCTGTGCAATGTAAAATGTAATGCATTATTAGCAATGTCAGTAGTGAAATCACAAACTGAACCGATCAATCAGAAAGAAAATATTGAGTCTGCTGTTTGTGAAGGGTGGATTATAGAGCTGTAGGTTAACCAAAACCGAACTGAGGTTTTTTTTTTTTTTTTAAAAACTGAAACCGAAACCGTCGACATCCCGTAATCTAAGGTTTTTCGTTTTTATTAAAATACTCTCTTGCTGTAGAAAATCACAGAATGTAGCCATCTCAGAGTAGTGAGGGTACCCAGACACTGCCATTGGCAGTGTCTGGGTACCCTCACTACTCTGGGATGGCTACATTCTGTGAATTTCCGACATTTTAGCTTAGTTGTGTTCGCAGCTTTCCTCAAGATGTCAGACCTCGAAAAATGGCCAAGCACAATAAAAGTTCTATATATTTAGGTAATTATTATATTGGCCTTCTTGATTCTTCACGTATTATAGCTTATTTCGGGCATTCATTGAGTTTCATTCAATTTCACTGCCATTCAGTTATGATTCCAGACATATAGAATGAGTTTTATTGAATTTTATTTGCCCTCATGAACAAACCGAACCGAACCGAGGTTTTACTCAACTTGAAAAACCGAAACCGAACAAGAAACATAAAAACCTACAGCTCTAGTGGATTACTACTAAATCGATGTGGGTTAGATTTTTCACTTAGCAATTATTTGCAATTTCTGAAGACAAAACACAAGAAGTACATACATACTTTCATCACATGGACCACCGGGTTGCACCCGGTGGCCCATGTGATGAAAGTTTGCAAGTGTTTCTTGTGCTGTTATGACCAATTATAAATACTATTCAAGTTGAGAATATATGGCGCTGCAATTAAGAAGTAATCCACTCTCTTCATTCTATATATACAGTTGCATTTTAATATCTATTATTACCACTTTTGCCTAGCATATTAACGATGTTTTACCAGGCGTTGAAACCTCGTAATGCTCAACTACTACAAGTCATGTGATGTGTTGGGCCATTATTGACTATAATGGCCCGACAAGTCAATAACAGCCCGACACCTCTAAATATAGTCAATGACGTCACATCTCTCAGTCGATCGATGATATTTTTTCATAGATTTCCATTTGGATGGAAATTCAATGTTTAATTTGTAAACACAGTTAACACATTTGTTTCAAGTGTTTCCCTTTGTGTGACGGATAGATAATGTATCAAATATAGGAAGCGATACACACCAATAGGTACCAGGTAATGACATCTCTGATGAATAAACTCTTTGCCTAAAGTTTGTATTTCAAAGATATATTTCATCATCTAACTTTCCAAATTACACGGTAGTCTGATCAAACGATAGTCATGTTACCCAGTTTGTTTGTCAACAAATCAGACGATAGTTTCGCGGTTTTGTTTAATTCAAAAATGTCAAACCTCATTTATTTATCTTACTTCCCATATAATTTGATCGCAATGTACCTGATGTACCAAAGTGTCAATAATAGAAATAACATGACTTTGTCAGGCATTAAAGTGTATCAACAGCTCAACAGAAATGGTTAACAGCCCTTGAGCTTATTAGCAGCCCTCGACTTCGTCTCGGCCCGCTAATAAACTCTAGGGCTGTTAACCATTTCCGTTGAGTCGTTAATACACTGTAATGCCCTTCAAAATCATGTTATTGTTATATTTATGTTTTTACATGTATAAGTCTCCCAGTAGAGTTTAGGAATGATGTTAATGATCTCTATTTACTAGTAAAGAATTGTACACTGTTTTTCTAGAGGAATTGAGTTACGCTAATCGTGCAGTTTGACAGGGACAAAAGTGCACTTATTCAGCACGATATTAGTTCAAAATAGTACACAATACAATCACAGGCCTTCTAATTTCAACTGTATTTTGCCAAACTTAATCACATGTATCCAAGGTTTACTTTCATAACATTGAAAACAATTCCAGGCATGCAGATTTCTGAAATTCAAAGAACCTGAAAATAGGTTCCTTGTATTTGATGTCTGAGAACTCCACATAACCTATGTTTGGGTTCCAACAAGAGCTATCAGGAAACTATTTTTATTTCTTAATGAGCCTGATTTCCAGTTTAACACCTGCAAAGGTTTTAAGATGGACCTAGAATATGAAGTGGACTGCTATAAATGAGAGGGAGAATACATTTGATGAAATAAATGAAAGTGTCATTGACACTGTAGCTCAACTTGTTAAGACATGTACATGTATAGTATGGGACACAGCAATGACAAACATCTAGGTAATGACCTGATAACAAAGGTACATATCAAGTACATAAATACTGACCGTAGCCTGTAACAAATGTATAGGTAAAGTATTGTAAAGGTGGGTGACAGTCAGATGCTAAACTAGAAAAGAAATCTTTGAGTCCCTGAGTGGGTCTGACTGAACCCCAAAATATTTGTTCTCATAGCATGAAAATTCTTCAAACGGTTTAGAAGGAGTTGCGCTTACAAGGATGGACAGACGGTATAAGTTAGATTATCTCCCCTTGGAAATGTCAGAACGGAATTATATTGCTTCATGCACATCTGCATATGGAGTTCTTCCATTGTGTAAAGTTTCATGAAAATTCTTCAAACGGTTTAGAAGGAGTTGCGCTTACACAAGGATGGCTGAAATGTACAAGTTAGATTATCTCTCCTTGGAAATGTCAGATCGGAATTATATTGCTTCATGCACATCTGCATATGGAGTTCTTCCATTGTGTAAAAGTTTCATGAAAATTCTTCAAACGGTTTAGGAGGAGTTGCGCTTTCAAGGATGGCTGAAATGTATAAGTTAGATTATCTCCCCTTGGAAATGTCAGAACGGAATTATATTGCTTCATGCACATCTGCATATGGAGTTCTTCTATTGTGTAAAGTTTCATGAAAATTCTTCAAACGGTTTAGGAGGAGTTGTGCTTACAAGGATGGACAGACAGACAGACAGATGGACGGACAGATGGACAGGGTGATTCCTATATACCCCCCCAAATTTTGTTTGCGGGGGGTATAAAAAGTGATTTTGTTATTGTTTTCAATTATACAGTTTTGAGTGTTTGGCTTCACATGGTTTTGATGTTTACAAGTAGCATGCTGAAATTGGGTGCATTGAATTCTGGTAACCATTAATCAGAAACTGTTTGTAACATGCATGCTCAGCAATCTGGATGGACTGAGATTGACGAAATGAAGGCACCATTGTTACTGTTATGAATCAGATGAGATTTCATCATTTTGAAATAATACAATTTTATTTAGTCTTGGCAGAAAACTTTAGGTGTGTTTTAAGAGCCCCCTGATGAAAAGCAAAATGCTAAAAAAAATTTGTGTGAACCTGTTTTTCGTTTCTGGTGATCAGGCCCTAATGGAGTATGCATGGAAATGGAACAAGTGTTTCCATGAAATCTGCATGCCTGCAATTCTCCATATTTCAAACTCGGGACATATTGAGTTTTACAAGATTCATATTTCCTCTATAATATATAGTTTAGCATTTAATGAAATGAGTCATTCCCTACTGAGCAAACAAATTGTATCGTAAAAAGAGGATATGGAATGAGTGTCTAGTTATGAAATTATGAAAATGCGGCCCAGTTGTATTTTGTTCAGCCAATCAAATTGTCTAGTTTTGAAATTGTTATTGACTGATTAATATGAAAACAAAATATCAAATGTTTTAAAGTGAACAAAACCGACAAGTCATATGATAAAACAAACTATACAAGTGTCTTCAGAATAATTTCAATTCCTTATCCACAAACAAACTACCTTTGTCTACTGAATTCTAAGATATCATTACCTTCATGAAAGTCCATATGCCGATTGATGTCAGAAAAGGAAACAAAATCCTTGTGACAAAATGGACATCGGTACACAACACGACCATCTGGCAGAGATGTTGGCTTGCAGACTTTCTCACGATCTATTGGTGAATTGATTACATGTAGCCTGTAAACACAAAAAAAAAGTGTGAAGTGTAAATCTACTATTTCAACAAAAGAAAACTTAATTTATAATCTCTTTTTTTGAAGACCACACAACAGGCCCGGAATAACCTAGTGCCCCCCAAAATCAGTCGAGTATAACACCTTAAATAAAATTTACTTTAGCAGTGATAGACATGCAAACATCTTCAAAGAAATTTCCTCATATTGCACTAACAAGCCCAAATATTAAACCAGGAACTCAATTTGAATAAAACTATCCCCCCCCCCCCCCCTCCTGCTGGATGCTGTATACCAAATATCAAATATTCTGATCACTGGTTCTGGAGAAATGTTTTTTTTCTTTAAATATGCTGACTCAGCATTTTCTTCAATGCCACTGCCACCCCACCCCCTTACAGAACACCCTGACACAAGGGATGGAAATTTTTTTTTTAACCATTCAATTCTGCTGGCCCTAAGGATGCTTCGTATCAAATAATAGTTCTCTGTTCCATGTGGTTTGGGAAATACTGGCATTTGAGAATATTTCTATTTTTAGCTCCTGGGGTTCCCACGGGGCACAGGAAATTTTTTTTTGCATGGATCAAGTACTCATGACCCAATAATACCAAAAACAAATTTAGTTCAAATTGGACTATCGGTTCAGAAAATAGAAATTTCAGGCTGGGCCAAAAATTTTACTCCTCCTATTACAAAAGCAAATATTGCTCTACAAACTTTGTTTGAACAAAATTGATTATACATGGTACCAACTGGTTCATGAGAAAAAGACTGTTTAAAAATTTTGGAACATTTTCCCCCAGCCCATCCCTTTTGGGCTGGGCATGGTGAGTTGAACAAAAATGCTATGACCCTTCGGGACCATCACTAACACAAACTTTCACTTGAATTGGCCCAGTGGTTTTGGAGAAGTCCAAAACATGGTGTTTACAGACACTGGACGATGGATGGAGAGCGATTAGATAAGCTCAGCTTGACTACGTCAAAGTGAGCTAAAACAGTTGTTCATCTTATATTGCACAAAGTTGAAATTTGGACTCACATAGGGAGCCCAAATATGAACTCAGTAACATGGTTTGAATAAACTTGAATCACACTCTCCTAAGGGTGTTGTATATTAAATTTCCAAAGATTTTGATAAGTTGTTCCAGAGAAGAATATTTTTGAAGTTTATGTCCAAATATAGCACGAGTTCAAATTCAAGCTCCCAAAGTGGGCACAAATATTAACCCAGGGCCTTGATTTTAACAAACTTGAATCCTCCCCCATAAGGATGCCATATACCAAATATCAAAAGAATATGATCTGTGGCTGTGGAGAAGATTTTTTAACAAGAAGAATGTTACTAAGGTAACACATCCCCCCTCCCCCCCTTGTGACCTTCACCTTGCAGATGTGGCAGAAACTATTATACGCGACACACTTGCAGAGTGTCCTTAACATTTGTAAAGTTTAACAACTGTACTATGATTCGTTTCTGAGTTATGGCTGAGACACGAATATTGGCCGATTTTTAGTGTGACCTTGAAATGTGACCTTGACCTTGAAGGTACGAACCCGGCTATGGTGTGTGACACATCCTCCCATGGTCCTTTATAATTGTGTGAAGTTTGATGACTGTAGCCCTAATAGTTTTGGAGTTATGCTTGAGACATGATTTGTGACCCTGAACATATGAAGGTCAATTGTGACCTTCACATTGCAGATGCAGCGGAAAGTATTATACGCGACACACCTTTGGACTGTCCTTAACATTTGTAAAAAGTTTAACAATTGCACCATGATTTGTTTCTGAGTTATGGCTGAGACACGAATATGGACCGATTTTTAGTGTGACCTTGAAATGTGACCTTGACCTTGAAGGTACAAACCCGGCTATGGTGTGTGACACATCCTCCCATGGTCCTTTATAATTGTGTGAAGTTTGATGACTGTGGCCCTAACAGTTTTCGAGTTATTGGCTCGTACACACACACGGACACACGCACATTTCAATCACTATATGCCACCAGACTTAAGTCGGGGGGCATAAATTTATTCCTCATTTTGCATGAAGTTCAAATTTGAACTCAGGGACTTTGTATAAACAAATTAGAATCTGACCCCTCTCTCCCCCTCCAAATATCCAAGTAATCTGATGAGTAGTTTTGGAGATGATGATTTTCAAAGAATATCTATTATATAAAAGAAGAGCGTGTGACCAAGCCTGAAAATAAGCAAAATGAGGTCCCAAGAGGGTGAATTTGGTGATGCTACCCTGCACAGCAGGGTAGCATCACAAAATTTATCCTCTGAGAACCTGTCTGAATCAAGGTCTGAAGCCAAAACAGAAAGATGTACCTAGAGTATAAATTGCCCCACTGTATGGGATAGAATCAGCAAATTCACCCTCTGGGGACCTCATTTTGCAAATGACAGGTTGCTTATATTCAGGCTTGTGTGTGACTCAGTCCATGTTCATGTCCAACTACAAATTCAAGTTTGATAACCTCTCTTGAAAAGCAATGCTGCTACAAATATTGTATCACATGACCGGGGCTACCCATCCTGAGACAGGTTGCCACACTGGTTCCTCATACTGCATTAAGTTAAAATTTGGGCTTTAATAGGGAGCCTAAATATGAAACCAGGGACTTGATTTGAACAGACTTGAATCTGACGTTGTTGTAAAAGATGGTGATTGTTGGTTCTGGAAAAGATTTTTTTTTAATTTATAAAACAAAAATCTGGGTCCTAACATATTTATGCCATTTCTGGAGCATCCTGTGGGTCTGGCAACTTTATTTGAACAAACCTGAATTTATATGTGTCATGGAGCATGCAGATCAAATTTGGTTTAATTTGGTTCAGTAATTTTTTAGAAGTTGATAATGTAAATTTATGCCAGATGGATGATGGACAAACAGACGGACATACAAACAACAGATTGAAAGTGATCACTAAAGCTCCCCTTGAGCATTGCTCAGGCAAGCAAAAAATGAAAGTGTCAATGACACTGTAGCTTAACTTGTGTGTTGTGTTTGATGAAAAGGATAATGTTCAATGTTTATGAAAGGATTATGAAATAAGACAAGAATTGTGATAATTGGGAATATGTTCATTTCTGTTCCCTGTATGCTATGTTTTTGATAAAAATAATATGAGGTGTACACTGTACTAAAGAGCTGAGGGGTGGGTTAAAATGACCACTCACAGTTAATGTATGTGGCCCTCACAGTTAACGTATATCAACAAAAGTTACTAAGTTACAGTGAAATTATTCCAAAACGAGTCATCCTATCAAGTTACATTGAAATCCCTTCATAAATATGGCCTGTAGACTGTGCTAAAGGTTTTTGGGCTTCGGCCCCAGTAGCCATCAGTTTCCCAATTGCGTCCAAAGGGGGCGTTCTCATCTGGACATTATTTGGAGTCATCCTACCAAGTTACAATGAAATCCCTTCATAAATATGACCTGTAGACTGCGCTAAAGATTTTTGGGCTTCAGGCCCCTGTAGCCATCACAGTTGCCCAAAAGGGGACTTTCTCATCTAGACATTATATGAAGTCAACCCACCAAGTTACAATGAAATTCCTCAATAAATATGACCTGTAGACTGTGCTAAAGGTTTTCGGGTTTTGGGCTCGGGTAGTCATCATGGTTGGCAGATCATGCCCAAATGGGGAAATTCTCATCTAGACATCATAAGGAGTCATCCTACCAAGTTACAATGAAATCCCTCCATATTAAACATGACCTGCAAACTGTGCTAAAAGTTTTTGGGTTTCGGGCTTGGGCAGCCATCACGGTTGACAGATCATGACCAAAAGGGGACGTTCTCATCTAGACATGACCCCGAACCTACATATCAAATTTCGTGACGATCAGACAAGAACTGCGGGGTGTAGCCTGTGCTAAAGGAAAATGTGAACAGACTCACAGACTAACAGACTTCTGCACAAGTGATGGCAATAGCTTATCTTGACTTTGTCAAGTTAAACTAAAAATGTGGATGGTCCTTGGATAGGCAATGTTATGATAGGTTAAAATACAAAATATCTCCTTCTGGGAGCCTCGGAAAGAGATGACTTCGCTCAGCTGGTATGAAGTATGATACCTTGCAATATTGGGAAAACAAACATGGTTATTAGGGGGGGGGGGGGGGGGGGGGGGGGGGGGTGGTCATTGGTGCTTTTTCACAACACAGCCATGTAAATGTAGGACATGCTGCTGATAGCAAGTATACAGGGTTTTTTGGTATTGGGATATTAGCCCATACGACTGGCCAAATCACAAATATCGCCCAAAGAGTGGATTATTAACACGTCCAGGTTTCCACTTTACTGTAGGCTGTACTGTATGTAATTAAAATGTTAAAATGCATGTCATTATCATAAATTAAGTGAGAACATACAGGAACGTAATAATATCGCAGAATGCACAGTAAGCAGCGATCCTACAAAGCTGTTTTTAGCAGAGCAAAACATGACTTTCTTAACCCTTTACCCAATGAATCGCCCATAATCGCCCGCGTAATATGCGAATTCAGCAGCTGAAAAAATATTATTTTTCGAACAATTTCAACAAAACCATATCATGTGGTCCCTCTTTGGAATGAGCTTGTCGCGCTCGTTCCAAAGAGGGGTCACATGATATGGTTTTGTTGAATATCTTGAAAAAATTTAAATGAAAGAGTCAATAACTCTGTAGCTCAACTTGGATATGACAGGAATTAGTACTTGCTGTGACCAAGACAACTGAATAATGAATATGACAGGAATTAGTATTTGTTTTGGCCCAGTCAACAATAATAAAAGAATTACAAGGTGACTGTAATGGACTACAGATTAAGACCAATCATTGTAGATTATTATTTTTGTGTGGAAATTTTCAGTACCAAACAAAATATTTTCAGACTAAAATTTTTTCTTCTTCTTCTTAAAATTGACCAAAATGCATCAAAACACAAAAAACTAATTTCCGGATTTTGGTCCAAAATTTTCTAAGTCCCACCCGGACCCCAAATTTTCAGTGTAAAAAATTTTTTTTTTTTTTTGTCTTAAAATTGACCAAAACGCATAAAAAACCAAAAAACTAATTTCTGGATTTTGGTCCAAAATTTTCTAAGTCCCACCCAGACCCCTAATTTGCATAATTTATTCACGAGAAAAACTCTGTATTATATGTAATGTATCCCATGGTACTAAACATTCATACAAAAATTTATTCAAATCAGATCTTTCATTTGGAAGTTCTGCGCAAAAATCTGATTGCACTTAATTTTGAACAAAATGGCTGCTAGCGGCCATCTTGAATTTCAGACTGGACCCAAAAACACTCCTTCTCGTCCCACAGTGATAACAAAGGTACCCAAGAAGTTTCGTGAAGATCGGTTCATAAATACGGCCTCTAGCCCGAGCCGTATTAGGATTTGCACTCACAGTGCTGAAAGTAACACTAAATAAATCAAAGTTAGCCTAATTTGCATAATTTACGCACAAGAAAAAAAACTGTAATATATGTAATGTATCCCATGGTACTAAACATTCATACAAAAAATTATTCAAATCAGAGCTTTCATATGGAAGTTCTGTACAAAAAACAGATTTCGGCATCGTCGGTACAAAATGGCTGCTGGCAGCCATCTGGAATTTGGGACTGCACCCAAAAACACTCGTTCTCGTCCCACGGTCATAACAAAGGTACCCAAGAAGTTTCGTAAAGATTGGTTCATAAATACGGCCTCTAGCCCAATCCATAGCAGCTTGGCACTTACAGCTCTGAAAGTAACACCAAATAAATCAAAGTTAGTCTAATTTGCATAATTTATGCATGAGAAAAAAACCTGTATTATATGTGATGTATCCCATTGTACTATACATTTATACAAAACTTTATTCAAATCAGAACTTTCATACAGAAGTTCTGTACAAAAAACTGATTTTTGCATCATCGGTACAAAATGGCCACTGGCAGCCATCTTGAATTTCGGACCACACCCAAAAACACTCGTTCCCGTCCCAGGGTCATAACAAAGATACCCAAGAAGTTTCGTAAAGATTGGTTCATAAATACGGCCTCTAGCCCGAGCCATAGCAGCTTGGCACTTACAGCTCTGAAAGTAACACTAAATAAATCAAAGTCAGTCTAATTTGCATAATTTACGCACGAGAAAAAAACCAGTATTATATGTGATGTATCCCATGGTACTAAACATTTATACAAAACTTTATTCAAATCAGAACTTTCATACAAAAGTTCTGTACAAAAAACTGATTTTTGCATCATTGGCACAAAATGGCCGCTGGCAGCCATCTTGAATTTCGGACCACACCTAAAAACACTCGTTCCCGTCCCAGGGTCATAACAAAGGTACACAAGAAGTTTCACAAAGATCGGTTCATAAATACGACCTCTAGCCCGAGCCATAGCCAATTGTTGACGTATAGACAGACGGACAGACGGACGGACGGACAGACGGACGACGGGCCATGACAATAGCTCAAATTTGACTTCGTCAAAGTTGAGCTAAAAATTATATTTAAAATAATAAATTTTGATATCGTCTGCGTTGGGTAAAGGGTTAACCCTTTTTAACCTAACTTAGATGATATCAGTCCTTTTTTTAAAATATTTTTTCAAAAATTTTCAACAAAACCATATCATGTGACACTTGTTGGAGCGAGCTCGATGAGATCATTCAAAAGAGGGGTCTTATGATCTAGTTTTCTTGAAACTTCTTAAAAGATTTTTTTGTCCCCAACAAACCGTTGTAGGTATGTAAAAGGTTAAGAGTCAGAACTATCTTCCTATTCCTCTCCCCCAATTCAAAACATACAATTAGAAACTTACCTTGAGTGTGTCCTTGAAAGGGAGGTAACTTTCCGGCTGTCCAAACTCACACTCTTATTGACACTATCATCGTTAGACTCTGTACTATCCTCCGTTTTGGAAGCTGCCCATATTTTCCAGTCTTTGTAGCTGTTAGGAGAAGTCGATGGTGTCCAAGCAACTCTGGGAAATCCTACAAGATTATCTCGATCAACAGGTGAGGAAGAGGATTTACTTGACCCAGAACTTGATGCACCCATCTTACTTAAAGGTTGTGCATGATCTGGAGGAACCTGAACTGTTATTGGGACACTCATAAATTGATTGATAGGGTATGCAGGTATTGCAGTAGTGGCTGGCATAATTGTTGGCGATGGGAGCATTAGTGGGGAAGAGGATGTATTAACATGTGGGAGAGAGGAGGTTGCTGTGAGAGCGTTAGCTAAGAACACAGAACTGAGGTGATTCATGGCTGCTGCTGTAGCAAGTGAAGCTGCCGTCATGTTGGGTACATTTGTCTTATCACCATCACTAGTCTCAACTGGTGACATTTCTTGTTTAACATTTATATTAATTTGAGTATTAGTGTTATTATTCTCTATTTTTACTGGCTGAGAACATTTACGTCTAGACTTAGCAGCCAGACCATCCTTACAAAACGACAACAAAGATCTCTTAGGAGCTGTCATAATACCATCACCATCACCATTATCAGAACATGTCTCAGACACATTTGCCTCTGAACCTGTCTGGGATTCATCTCCATCAATTTTATCACAGCCTTCTTGATCTGTAAGAGGATCCGTTGGCATGACAACAGTAACTTCTTCATTTATGCCTTCCTGCTGTAGAATTTCTTTAGCTTCCTCTATAGCCTGATTATCCTCGGTCTTCTCTTCATCTGGAGGATCTTCATTCCTATCTAATGGTTTGTTTTTCTGCAGTTTCTTAGAAGACATAACATCTGAAGCTGCCCTGTTTGAAGACAAGAGACTTGCCAGAATAGCTTTTTTACGAACCTTCTTAGCTAGATCTTTCTTGTGGTTATGTACACAAATTATATGACTTCTTAATTGAGAGAAGTCTGTAAATGTTTTTCCACAATCTTTACAAACATTCTGTGAATGTACAAGTCTCTCATGTTTCTGAAGACTAAGTAATCTAAAGAAACCTTTCCTACAGAAACGACAAACATATGATCTATTAATTTTACGATATGCTGTATTATTAGCAAACACAGTTGTTTCTTCACGTTTTTCCAAGTTTGCATTCTCAACACGTGGAGGTGTTGGTAAAACTTCTTTAGTGTTAACACTATCATTATCACGCTCATCATCACTATCTGCACTATTTACTGCTTTTTGTTGAGGTATAGCTTCTAACATTTTATCTGTTGTCATTCCATCAGTTTCGAGATGCCGCTTAATGTGTGGCCGTAACTGTGATTTATAAGGAAAATGAACATTACAGAAAGGACACTGGTATGTAACAATCTCACATTCAACATGAGTTGATAAATGACACTGCAAGCGGCTCATAAATTTAAACATTCTTCCACATAAATAACATTTATATAAAGTCGTCTCTTGCTTTGTGTTCAGATCAATACCATCAAGTCGTGAGATAATAACGGTTTCATTTTTAATTTTAAAGTGATTCTTCAACATTTCTTTGTTTTCCTGGATGAATGCTCCAATACTGGAGTTCAGTTTTAATCTTTTGGGCGACGACTGACCCGCCAGTATTTCTGTTGTATCAGTCAGTGGTTCGTGAACACTATCAACTAGTATTGATGTTTGGTCAGGTAATACTGTGTTGCTTTGATATGGCTGGCTCTGTACTGTTTGAAATGCTGGTTGAAACTGATAGGATCCCTCCTTTGGAAGAGTACTTACCATATTGGTTGAGGACAGGTCAATCTCAATATTATCTGCGGAGTTTCTGAAAACAGATGCATTACTGCCCATAGGGAGTGGCTTACCAACTGTAACAACCTCATGGTTATTTTCATCAATAGATTTATATAGCTGATATGAATGTGCTACACTATCACTGGGACGTTCTAGATCACAGAATGGGATTTTATCTTCACCTCTATCCCGTGGAGAGAAGGAATGTCTTGACTTCTGTCTCTGATATCGCTCTTCTAATCCAGGACTCAGTTCAACATCCATGTGATGTGCTGCTTTCTGGTGATATAACATGCTACCTTTTGCTTTGAAAGATTTCCCACAAACCTGAAAAAAACAACAATAATTATTTTTTCGGTAACACATACAGTAAAACCTGTCTTAAGAGACCACCTGTCTTGAGAGACCACATCTGCCAGGCACAGATCGGTTTTACTCTATAATGGACCTGCTATGGGAGACCACCTGTCTTGAGAGACCACCTGTCTTGAGAGACCACTGTGACCTTGTACCGACTTGTATTTTTATGCCATAATGGACCTGTCTTGAGAGACCGCCCCTTTGAAGACTGAAACCATGACAAAAACTTTTTACCTGTTCTGGAATTGGAAAATCCATTGTGGTTATACTAACATATTTAAAAGTATTAAAAGCTCTTAACTGGGTTTCAATTGCTATTCAGTTACATAACTCATTAAAGATTGAGATATTTTTATAAAACCCCTGTCAAAAGATTAGGATTATTGCTGAATAAACAATTTCATGCATACCTAAAATGTGATAGATAGGATTATAAAAATAAATTTGTGTTGAAAATCTTCAATGAAGATTTTCAACACTAATTTATTTTTATAATTTTTATAACGGTCCATTTCAACTTGTTACAAGAACTTCAAAAAAAGAACAACTACAAAGTAATTACAAAAATCCATTCTTCTCCATTTCTGAATTTTGTGGTTGGTTATTCACTGACTTGAGAAAACCTGAAACCTGTTATGAGAGACCACCTGTCTTGAGAGACCACTTTTGTGTGGCCCAAAGGGTGGTCTCTCAAGACAGGTTCTACTGTATGGCCTTGGCATTGTGTGGATTTTTCACAATCTTCTATCTATTGGTGTTTAACCCTTTACCAAACATGAAAAGCAGATGACACTTGCAAAAAGAATTCTTGAATAACTAATGTTTTTCATTTTCTGTCTCAAAAACATAGGTTATGACCCCTCTTGGAACGAGCTCGACGAGCTCGTTCCACCGAGAGGTCATAACCAATGTTTTTGAGACAAATAATGAAAATTAATTGGAGATTTTTTAGAATAGCGCTGGCCGGTTTTGACCGTTACGTTGGGTAAAGGCTTAACTGGTTGAGTGCTACATTACTTTTGACAATATCAAAATTACTTCATCAAAATTTGTTTTATTACAAGTTATTGAAGAATGCCAACGGGCACTCTTCAGCAATTTGTGATAAAACAAATTTATATAAACAAAATATTATTTGTGTTTGACTGAATGTGAAACATGAGCAAGGAAAGTGTTGGATTTTACTATGGCACCCTCATTATTGTGAAACCTCTGGTAGTGGCTTCTTGCACTCAACCAGTTAAGAAGTTAAGAACACATATTTCAGCAGAATGGCTAATCATGACCGCAACTTGGAGAAAAATCAAGTTTAGTCAATTGTTTGTGCCCATGTTAGAGGATTTCACCCCAAGCATTGGTCGCTGGGTCCTATTTTAGCAGTGAAACAGAGTTTGTTTACCTCAGTTAACATGCACCGTTTTCCTTCCCCAGATTCCTACAGGAGGATTTTTCACAAACTACACCTGTACATATGATAGCTTGGCAGTAATTCTTAGCAAAGTCTTGGCTGCCAATGATAAAATACCACTGTCAGGATTATCTTTTAACCCTTTACCTAACCTGAAAAGCAGACGACACTTACAAAAATAATTCTTGAATAACTAATTTTTTTTCAGTTTTTGTCTCAAAAACATAGGTTATGACCCCTCGTTGGAACGAGCTCGAGGAGCTCGTTCCAACAAGGGGTCATAACCTATGTTTTTGAGAAAAAAACTGAAAAAAATAATGAAAATTAATTGCCGATTTTTTAGAATAGCACTGGCCGGTTTTGGCCGTTACGTTGGGTAAAGGGTTAATTGTTTGAAATACTTTATGATTGCATAACAGAATGCATGTTCTGAGAACTCAAGTTTATCAGAGTTGGACACAAGGTGGTAAAGGTTGAACTCGCAATATCAAATTTGCGAATTTATCTGTAATGATTGTTTGTCTCGATTGAAATATGAATGAATGAAACTTTATTTTGCACCATACACAAATATAAATAGAGAGTAATCGCTTGACTAGATTGGTTACGTGAAATAATTCATGAGAGGTGAGGGACCTTGTACAAACACGAGTGCACGAATGTGCATGAGTGTTTTACAATATTGTCCCTCGCCTCGAATGAATTATTTCACGTAACCAGTTCAGTCAAGTGATTACTCTGTTTATTACTTTTCATTATTAACGATAATTATATTATTTAACCCTTTACCTAAATTAACAGGAAAAACGGGAAGGTTTTCTTAAAAAAAGCCAATTAATTTTCATTATTTTTTCATTTTTTGTCTCTAAAACATAGGTTATGACCCCCCATTGGAATGAGCTCATAGAGTTTGTTCCAATGAGGGGTCATAACCTATGTTTTTGAGACAAAAAATGAAAATAATAGTTATTCAAGAATTTTTTTGCATTTAGTGTCGTCTGCTTTTCATGTTAAGTAAAGGGTTAAATAAAACAACAGCTGGGCTTTCGTCCAGTGCATACCCCCACGTGGTGTACCGCCTAGTGTGGGCATACCTATGGCCAACAAATATTATTTATGAATATTCTCGTATGGACTGAGGGACGGATGCACAGATGGACGGACGCAATCCAGTATAACCCCCCCGCCCCCCCTCCCACCATTCCATTTTCTTCTAAAGGCCTTTGTCATAGGCAAACTGCATTCCATATTTCACTGGAATCCGATAACCCATACCTGAGATACAGGCTGAACAGACAAATAATGTCTATTTCCTACAATTTCTAAGTCAAAAAGGGGGATAACTCTAAAAAGGAGAATGTGAGAAATATTGTTGAATCCTTTTTTTAAAGCCTATACCATAAGCTGTGTTCATGGCAAATTTCATTGCAATAGAATATTCGATACCCGAGATACAGGCTGAACAGACAAAATTTGGCTCGGACGGACACAATTTCTGATAAAAAAAAAAATAATAAAAAAAAAAAATAACTAGTGTGGGCATACCTATGACCAACAAATATTATAAAAAATAATAATTTACTTAAGTTATGAATGGTCTCGGATGGACTCACACACGCACGCACGCACAGACGGACGGACGCCTAGACGAACGCATGTAATCCAGTATACCCCCATTTTCTTCGAAAGTGGGAGAATAAAAAGAAAAAACAATGAAGTCCCCATTACACCCACGGCAAAGCATGTTCGTGCATTTGCGCGCTCGGATACATGCCTCAATTGGTGATTGCATAATTCACTTGTGAAGTTTATCGTTTATAATCAAACTGGGAAATCTCAGTAAATCTCACTTTGGAATGTAATAATATCAATTAACAAATAACAAGGCTAATGTACACTGCATGTAAATATAAATTTAAAAGTACATTTCCTTTCTTATTATACCTACCGCAATTGTTTACTACAGGCTTGCACTACAGTGGAAGACCCTAACTCAGATAAAATACTCTCTATTTTAATCTTTCCCAAGAGATGTGGGAAAGAAAAGTGGTGTAAAAAACACCAAGAAAAAATAAGCCAAAACTGGGCAGAGCGCCATCGGCGCACACCCAGTATGTGACACTCTTCCTTTAGTACAAATTCACGACTTCCGTTAACCAATGCGCAGTGCATCATCAATTCATCATTCTTTTGAGTCTGCCAACATAGGAGTTATGTGATCAGCGGTGAGGAAGGATTCTTACCCGAATAAGAAGATGGGAGGGCCTTCATGTAAACAATTGTGGTAGGTATAAGAAAGGAAATTTACTATAAAATTTATATTTCTTATCAACCTACCTTACAATTGTTTACTACAGGCTGAATAGACAATAGGATGGAGGGAATCACATAATCAACACACACATATAACTCAATTGCACTGGAACCGTGGACAGAGGAAGAGATCCCTAGTCCTATCAAACCATAGCATCACAAACATTAGTAAAAGACAATGAAAGATGAGGCATATGGTGATGTGCGACGCACAGACAGAAAGGGCAGTAACAGGAACTGACCCTGCAAGAAGCTGAATGGCTGGGATAAACAACAACTTGAGCAGAAGAAAGAGGGCCCGTAGGACAAAGGTCCTCTGTCTGCTCCTGCAACTGTCGCAGATAAATGGAGAAGGTAGCATTTCTCCAGTAGGCTGTCAGCATAACATCCGATAACTTGACGGAGTTAGTATAAGGCCCGAGAGGAAGACAATGCACGCACCTCGAGGCAGAAAAACGATTAGTAATACAATCGCCAGTAGCTAGACGAGCGGAAGCTGCACGAATAGCAAGAAGCAAGACAAATCCATCGAGAAATGGATTCAGGAGAGATCTGGCATGTGAGAAAACGCATATCCATCCGGGATAAAAGTGCAAAAGCCCCCCCCCCCCCCTCCAAGCAGAGCAGCAGCCAAGAAAGTGTCCATCTTGGAGTAAACTGCAAAGACCTCGGTCTTTTCAAGGAAAAGAGCTCAACAAGGTTGGAGAGGCAAGGATGAGTGCCGAAACAATGCGGTACCACATATGAAAAAAGGTCTCCGAAGCATGGACTTGTACCCATCGTTGGAGACCCCCAGAAACAAACATATACCAGAAACTCTGCAATCGGTGTGATTGAAGGAGTGACACAAGAAACAGAGTGATCGCACACCATCGACAGAAGAACCTTCTACTGAGCCACAGAGGCGAAACCAGTGGAGTGAGTGCCTCCTTGAAGAAGAAACGCAACTCCACTGCCCATCTCTAAAAACCACTACGGAGGAAACAGGACCTGATAAAAGACATGCGCGAAAGCACAATGAAGTCGGGTCAACTGGAAACCTCCTCGGGCGACTTTGGCAAAGAAAATCGCGACGTAGAGGGAGACATGCCGGAACCGGTGCTAAGACAGGAGCAGATTGATCCACACCCACTGAGGAGACAGGGGTGTGATCGAAAGGATTTGTCAACTGCAGGTTCATATCTGGGCTAGAACCTGAGGCAGAATCGGAGCCAGCAGGAAGGCATAGCCGACAAAACCATCCCAAAGGAGGGCCAGAGCGTCCACGGCGAAACCAGAGCATCTGGACACAAAAGTGTCCACCTGATGGTTCCAATGAGTCGCAAAGAGATTGATGTGGGGAATACCCCAGAGATCGCAAAGAGACTGGAACACTGCCATGTGGAGCATCCACTCAGTGGAAAAGAACCTGCCCCGTCGGGACAGGGAGTCGGCTAGGAAGTTCAGACGACTGGGAATGTGACAAACCACCACTCCGACGTTGACATCCTAAGCGAGCAGTAGAAGATCCTGAACCAAAACGTTAGGGCTGCACGGTATTCGGATTTTGTTACTGGTAAAGGTATTGAAAACAATACCGCGGTATACCGGTATACCGTGAAACAGTTCAGATTGAAAACAAAATAAAACTGCAATACATGCACCTTACTTTTATGAAAGTGCTTGATAAATGTGATGTACAACTACAAGGTCCTAGGTGAAAAACAACTCATGTAATTCGGTACGTTCTAAGTGCTGAGTTTACTCTGAATGTAACAGAATTTTGGAGTTCATTAATTCGTTGTTTGTCGGCAATCTGACAAAAAAATGTTTCAGATCACACATATTCACAATTGCGAAATGTGCAACAATTTTTGTCAAATATGACAGACGTGTGACGCCATCACTGGGAGAAAACATTGTCGGCTGTGATTGACACCTGCAGACTGTCATGAAACTGAAGAGTGATCACGTCTTGGAGGCGTGCTTAATATCAACAGACCGACTGGCCTGACTATGACAGCTGACATTTGACATTGTCATCTGAGGAAGTTTACTGCAGGAAGATAGGAGAAGGGGAGGAGCTACTACGGGTTGTTTGTGTAACCAGGCCCTTTGAATTCCATCAACTGGACACACGTTTTGATAAAAAAAAGTTTTGTTTCCCACTGTTTTTCATGAAGCCACATATACGCAATTAGCACAATGACTGGCTCAGTAATTAAACGCTTATCAGTCAAGAGAGGTTGACCATGTTTTTACAGGAATTAAATTGACAAAGACAAATTTACTTGTATCCGAGATTCAGATGAAAGCCAGTAAACCCAATGATAATTTTATGGCTTAATTTCGTATTAAACAATAGGTTCAATAACTTTTTAGAAATGGATTATTGTCGTTCTTCCATTCAAATCACTCATTGTCCCAGAGCAGTAAGTAATACTTCTGTCTATTGCTCCAGAAGTATCTTTTTTATTCATGATATCCCTTGCATTTGACATGTGTTTGCCCTATTTTCGCGCATTATTTATATTTTTATTTCAAGAAAACGCGAATTTCAAATCATAATACCGGACCCAAAAATTGTATACCGTTACTCATGGTATACCGGTATTCATTTTTGATGGACGGTTTTTAGCCGGTGACGATTTCAACACCGGTACCAACCGGTATACCATAATACCGTGCAGCCCTACAAAACGTACATGGGAACATAGTGCGTTCCGCCCTGGTTCTGAATGTATGTAAACAACCTCCGTAGAATTGTCAGACCACAGACAATCTGAAAAGCTGGGAATCCACTTTCGGAAACACAGAAGAAGAGCAAGAAGCTCCTTCTGGTGAACATGAAGAGCTGCTAGATCCTGGTCCCATGACCCGTGAAGGAAAAGACCTAGAGGATCCCAACGTCACACCCCATCCGAGATCGCTGGCTACCGTCAGAACACGATCGGACATGGGGAAGTCCAACGGAACTCCCTGCATAATCCACTGAACATCTGTCAGGGGAGAAGGTGACAAGGAAGAGACTCCGGTAACAGAAGCACCAGAACCAGAGGATCGATAATCGGCCTCCAATGACTGAGCAAAAAGTGTTGGAGAGGTCAGACATGCAGTTGACCAAGAGGAATGAGATCCGTCACCGAAACGCAGAGACCAGGCAGTCAGGGAAGACTCCGAGCTGGTGAAGTCCATCCCAGATGACAAGACGAAGAAGGGACCAGGTCCGACTTCTCTCCGTTGACTATGAACTCTAGTGATGAGAGTAGGCTCAACAGTGTGACGACATCAGACTCCAGAAAAGCAGCATTGGATTGCCTCTGGAGGATATCAACTAGACAAGACGAAGAAGACTAACACATGCAACATCAAGCAGGTGAAGGCCCAAGGATCCAGGCCAAGGCCAAAGGGAATGGCCTTAAACTGGAAAACATCCTGGGGAATGGAGCAGAGAACTGATCTGAAAGCCTCCATGCTGAACTGAGGAGCAATGATAGACTGCGTCAGAATACTCAGATCGATAACCTATCTGAGTGGTCCATCCTTCTTCGGCACCAAAAACATGCAGGAACAAAATCCAACTGAAAGAAACTTCTTGATGACCCCGAATGTCCCCTTTGACAGGAGATCGCCTATCTCAAAAGTTCCCAACGTGTAACGTTGAAAGGGACTCATGTTGGAAGAGGAACGCCTCTACTGAGTGGAGTGCCTCAACCTGGGACAAAATCGAGGTGACTACTGCTGACGTCTACCCCACCCTGTGAGTGAGTAGAAGTGGCGGTAGGAGGATCAGTCCTTAGCTTCGCTGAGGAAGCAGAAGGGTACTTGTTAGGCTTTGGACGGCGCCTGCCTCCAACAGAGGGCCAATCAAGCTGACTAAGCAGCAGCAGATCAATGGAATGACAAAGGGAGCCATCCCGGACCTTCACCACGAAACCATGGAATAGTCGCGGTCCCGTCGAAAGAGGCAGATCGAAGAGCAGCGCACTGCCCCTCAAGAAGGGGACATCTTGTGGCCAGCACAGCGTACCTGCGAACTAATTCCAAGCTAGCCACGTTACAGGCATGTGTGGGAGAAGATGCATGAGCGCCTGAAACAGCACACACAAAACAAAACCTGTTTGTCGTCAAACTCATCAGGGAGCAGATAAGCAGAAAAGCAGAGACGACGTGATCAAAGAGAGAACGCATTCCAGCATCCCTCCCGATAAGCCCAACCTGGACTCCAGAGTCTCCATATGGCTGAGGAGTTGGAGGTCCCGATCCAAGACCATCAAAGTCTGGCAGACTGATGGATTGGCAAAATCGTAGGAACGATAATGCACCAGAGGCAAAAAGTGTCAACCTTGATGAAGAACGACGTCTTCCTAGACTTGGAACTCAGCTTAGAGTCCAAAGCGGTAAATGCTTCAACCACCTGTACTGACAGGCACAGTCGAAGGCGCCCAGAAGCATGTTGCTCCACAGGCTGTAAGCGTGCGACTGATGATCGCAGCCGGGCTGACACTGTTGGCTGGTTTGACGGTTTGAGACCTGGAAGGAACCCAAACACAAAGTCAAGAGCTGCCCCAAGTCAGAAGACTGTTGGTTCTCGGCGTCAGGAATGTCAGACTCATCCTACGACTCAGAAGACACATTGCCCATCATGGGCAAACCAGCTGATGCCTCTCATGGTGTGGGCACACCATGGGATCAGAAAGCAGCCTGTTTCCAATCCCAGGAGGCGACACCACAGGGGGCTCCCAGAAAACCACTCATAGCCTGGCTGGAAGCAATGGAAAAGGCTCTTAGAGAGAACCTAAGTGAACAAGGAGAGGGCCTCCCTAAGCTCACTGACTGTCGGAACGGAACAACGTGGGAACGAACAGACAAAGTGGCTTCACTCCTGGCCCATTTACCAGCAAAGGGTCACGATCCTCAAATACACCCGACGCGAGGCGACGGGCTGCAGCCGATAACATCTGAAGGCAGATGTGTAGTGGGGTATCACATACCCCGAGGATCAAGAGGGGAAACTCCGGAGAGTCGCCGCGGCCTCTGCAGGACAGAAGGTCCAGGTGGCACAAAAAGCATTGGTCACACAAAAATGGGGCCAGAGTGCGTGGACGGAAATGCCACGGAGCTCATGGTGACCCCACCATGAAATCCGAAACCAATGAGAAAAGCTGAGGTACTCGACGGCTGAGAGACCACAGTAGAGGGTTTGGCCGGCAGACTCTTCCAACTTCGCCAAGTTGAAGTCAGGGAAGGCTGAGGTCCATACCCCACGACTACACTAGCGGACATCCTTGCAGAGCCCTGCAGGGATAAAACTGCTGTGCTCAACGGATGAGAGGATACAGCATAGGGGGTTGGTCAGCAGCCACTTCCGACTTCGCTGAGTTGAAGTCAGGGAAGGCTGAGGCCGATACCCCACAACCACACTAATGGGACCAGGGTGCGTGGACGGAAATGCCACGGAGCTCATGGTGACCCCATCATGAAATCCGAAACCAATGAGAAAAGCTGAGGTACTCGACGGCTGAGAGACCACAGTAGAGGGTTTGGCCTGCAGACCCTTCCAACTTCGCGAGTTGAAGTCAGGAAAGGCTGAGGCTGATACCCCACGTCAACACTATACCAGACACCTCTGCAGACCCCTGTAGGGATAAACTGCTGTGCTCGACGGCTGAGAGGACACAGCAGGGGGTTCAGTTGGCAGCCACTTCTGACTTCGCTGAGTTGAAGTCAGGGAAGGCTGAGGCCGATACTCCACAACCACACCACAGACATCACTGCAGACTCCTGCAGGGTTAAGCCGAGGCCGGCTAAAATGGTCACCACTGACGTTGTAGACGGAACAGCAGTAGCAGCAGATACGACAGGAGCTGTTGAAACTGGCAGAAAAGGGGAGAGAGCAACCTAGCTCGGCCTCTAAAGCAGGAATCACAACCCCTAGTGACAGCCTCAGATGTCGACTGGAGAGGGTGCATAGTCCCGGAACCAGATATCTCTTCACCAGAAATCCAACAGCTCCCACAGTATCCACCACGGTAAAAAAAACTGCACGTCCCCCACGGATTGTTAATAACTCTTACCAAACGTGGTCGTGTCGGGAGGCCCCGAAACGACAGCATTGCCCACCCCCATGTGTGCGGGAGGAGTTGCACATCCCCCACGGAGGGGGTGTAACTCTCACCACACGTGGTCGTGTTGGGAGGCCCCAAAACGACAGCATTCCCCACCCTCTGTGGGTGCGGGAGGAGCTGAACATCCCCCACAAAGGGGGTTTAACTCACACCAGATGTGGTCGTGTTGGGAGGCCCCTAAACGACAGCATTCACCCCCTCCCCCCCCCCCCCCCCGGGGGGGGCTTGAGGAACAGCCACAAGAACGCACCAAAAGCGAAGGCAAAAGGAATTGCCCTAAAGGAACCGAACTGGAAATAACAGAGGTGAGAGCAGTAGAATAAAAAGGTGAACTCAACAGATACATAAAGTAGAACACCCCCAACTACGAGAGAAGGTGGCAGAAAAAATAACCGGTGGGTACACGCCAGAACCCAGACGGCAGACAGGGGCCTAAAAAACAGAAATTCAGCCCTCAACAGAGTGAAGAAATCCTGACCATACAGTCCCTCATTGACACCAAACTCCAATAATAATAATAAAATTGATCAACCGTAAAATTTTATTTCCGAACACGATGTCGAAAAAACATTCGCGAAAATGGAATATATAAATAAAATTCAATGAGAATGTGGTTGAAAATATTAATGAGAATATATAAAACACAGTCCTGTTAATATGAACTTTGGTAAAACCAAGAAGCGCGCGCAACTCACAGTGTTTTTCAAATTATAATGACATAAACTTAACAAAATTTAAAACAGTGTTTAAGGGGTCGTCCAACAAAACATTTTGCATTGTGAACTAATGCATGTACAAGCTGTCTTGGAGATTTATTTCCCCCTAAAAACATATCAGACCTACAATATAATATGAAATTTAGGCAAACCTAAAAGCGAGCGAAAGTGCTGCATTAGGCCTAATGTGCTGCAGGCCTACATTTACTGGTAAAGAATAGGGGACCAACCAAATCTCGAGATAACTACTTTTATCTGCGTTTTGCTTGGAAGATATTTTCCAATCCTCTGATTGAAAGATAATTTTATCATTGCTTTGATTGGAAATATATTTATGGCGTCGTTGTTTTCCGCAATTTATCCGATGAGTTACAGAAATTGCTGCGTTCATTTTTATTTTTTCACAAATAGCGTGCAGCATTTATTGTTACTATTACCAACGTTTAGTAACCACTACAAGAAAATAGAGCAAAAAAGGACGATGATAATATTCCAATGCAGTTTTACTGAAAAGGCCATCTTTAAAATAATAAGACTGAGTATCACAAATGTAGTTTCATGATTCGGACCAGATTTTTATATAGGACGTTTCGTACCCAGATCTATGGACGATTCTGACCATATTTCTGGCCGATTTGGACCAGACTATTGGATGATTTGGTCCATGTTTGTGGACGATTTGGACCAGGTTTCTGGGCAATTTGCCCAACAGACACACAAACTACACAAGCCAGCACAGACATACACACTTCACAAGACAGCACAGACTTGTCGTTTGAAGTAAATAGGCCTAGAGCTTTATGTGCCAATTTCAATAAGCCGTTTTCATTAATATCACTGAAAAAAATACCGACGTACCGGTATTGTTTGTAGTTATCGCAACAGATAATTCTGAGAGTAATTATGAAACTGCTAATCCTGTGCTTCTGGATTTTTGCAATACATTTTGGGTCCGCATACCGAATTTGGTCAAAATCGGCCCTGCAGTTAGCCCGTTGCTAAGGGGGAGCTCTGGTTGCTAAAAATACCAACGTACCGGTATTGTTTGTAGTTATCACAACAGATAATTCTGAGAGTAATTATGAAACTGCTAATCCTGTGCTTCTGGATTTTTGCAATACATTTTGGGTCCGCATACCGAATTTGGTCAAAATCGGCCCTGCAGTTAGCCCGTTGCTAAGGGGGAGCTCTGGTTGCTAGGGAAGTCACATGACGTCACTGATCTATCTGTTTTCATTTTCAAAGCATTCTGGGACCGTATACCGAATTTGGTCCAAATCGGCCCAGTAGTTAGCCCGTTGCTAAGGGCGCGCTGTGGTTGCGAGGGAAGTCCCGAGACGTCAACATTGATATGTATTTTTATTTGCAATGCATTTTGGGTCCGTATACCGAATTTGGTCAAAATCGGACCAGTAGTTAGCTCGTTGTTAAGGGGCACTACGGTTGCTAGGGAAGTCACGCGACGACACCATTGACCTGTCTGTTTCATTTGCAATGCATTTTTGGGTCCATATACCAAATTTGGTCAAAATCGGCCCAGTAGTTAGCCCGTTGCTAAGGAGGCGCTCTGGTTGCTAGGGAAGTCACGTGACATCATCATTGATTATCTGTTTTCATTTGCTATGCATTCTGGATCCGTATACCGAATTTGGTCAAAATCGGACCAGTAGTTAGCCCGTTGCTAAGGGGGCGCTCTGGTTGCTAGGGAGGTCACGCGACGACACCACTGACCTGTCTGTTTCGTTTGCAATGCATTCTGGATCCGTAAACCGAATTTGGTCCAAAGAGGCCCAGTAGTTAGCCGGTTGCTAAGGACGCGCTCTGGTTGCTAGGGAAGTCACGAGACGTCAACATTGATATGTCTGTTTTTATTTGCAATGCATTTTGGGTTCGTATACCGAATTTGGTCAAAATCGGACCAGTAGTTAGCCGGTTGCTAAGGGGCGATGTGGTTGCTAGGGAAGTCATGCGACGACACCATTGACCTGTCTGTTTTCGGTTCACTTCCTTCCAATAACACGTAGTGTTGGTTTGAAGTGAACAGCGTTTTGCAAATGCAAAACAGATAAATCACGTGGCAGAATACTCCGCAGAATCGAACAACAGCGGGATCCCAACAGCCAGCCAGCAGACGATGAAATCCAATGTGCATATATGGGAACATTTAGCTTTTCAACAATTTCTGTCATTTAGTCAACAAAGCAAACGACAGTTGAGTTTGTTTTGGAAAAACTTTAATTTTGAAAAGCATGTTCAATAAATTATTCACAGTCTGCATGGAATGATCTAAGGAGAAATCTCGCATTACACCGTTCGCTTTTTAGGGGGCGTCATTCGATTTGTTCGCTTTTGAAAACAAGAGCTGGGGTTCCCCATGTTTTTACTTCCGGTTTCCGGTTTAGATTGGATGGCATAGCATTCCTTGGTTTTTCCAATTTCATGTACACATTGTCTATTAGGCTTGCTTCAAAGCAGCCCTTCGGGCTGCTTTTGCACGCGCTATTATACGATCTTCAGATCCATAATTCCAGTCACAGGAAAACCATTATCGACGAGTTGAATTATCACTGTTTCATAATGCCAATAGCGACAACACATCCTGCATGTGTCTCAAAAAAAGAATGATGAATTGATGACTGCACTGCACATTGGTTAACAGAAGTCGTGGATTTGTACCAAGGGAAGCGTGTTCTATACTGGGTGTGCGCTGCTGGCGCTTGGCCCAGTTTTGGCTTATTTTTTCGTGGTGTTTTTTACACCAATTTTCTTTCCCACATCTCTTGGGAAAGATTAAAATAGAGAGTATTTTATCCGAGTTAGGGTCTTCCACTGTAGTACAAGCATGTAGTAAACAATTGTAAGGCAGGTTGATAAGAAATAACTGCCCTGCGACTTTATAACATTTCAACCATTTCCAATCTGTTTCTGGCTTGAGATTGCACAAAATTGCTATTGATATGCATTTTTGAAGAGCCATGTTGAAAATAAAAGGCTCGGCCACATGTCCCCGAAAACACAAGTTGAAAAAGGGGCATATCTCTAGTAAAAATGATCGGTCCGAACTCATATTCGAACTTGACCAGTATTTTTACCCCAGAAAGTCACATACCAAAATTCTTTCCGATCAAATAATCCTAACAGGAGTTATCATCCGGACACCGCAAATCTTGAAATTTCTAAGTCGAAAAAGGGGTATAACTTTAATAAAATAAAAATAATCTGGCTGAACCCATATTCGAACTTGACCTGTGGTTTGGGCTAAGGTCACTTACCAAAATTGGTTCCAATGAAATGATCCAAACTGGAGTTATCATGGGGACACCAAGTGGGACAGACGGATGCATGCATGGAGGGACGGATACTGCCGATTTTTATAGTCCCCCGAAAATTTTTTCGGGGGACAATAAGGAAGTGAAGCTTGGTGTACATGTCGGGCAGGAGATAGAGAGTGAGAAAGAGAATCATCAGGACATCAGGCTATGCTTCATGAACTTTCAGTCCTGATCAGGTGGGCTTAGTCAAATTTTAAGTCTTTTTACAATTTTTACATGGTTTATCCATGAAACAACAATCAAAATTATTTTAAAACAAGAGGCCCCACGTGGCCTTAATCGCTCACCTGACAAAGTGACTCTAAGAAGTATTTTAGGTCACCTTCACCATGTCATGCCTCATCAACATTAACTGGTTGAGTGATAGATTTTGTTTGAAGTTCAACATTTGTTACCTAAAATTAGTTTTATTTAAAATCATTGGTGTGTGGCCAGTCTCCAATGATTTTTAATAAAGCAAATTTATCTCTGCAGACAAACTGGTTTAGCATGAAGCACAAACAAGGAATGTGAAGAGATAGCCTTGGACATCTCTCCCCAACTGTGGATATCTTCCATGTGCTACATGTATATATTTGCATGCAAGAAAACAAAAATTTTCACAAATTTTATTCTTTTTTATCATCATTGGAACAAGCTCAAACAGCTTATTCCAATAGGGGTATGGGAAGATCAGGTATATTTTTGAGACAGAAATGTGAATATATAAATAATGGTGTTTTTTTGTGAATGATGCTGGAGAATTTTGCGTAAAGATATGGTAAATGGTTTGTTCTAGATACAGAATGATGCAAAAGTATTTAAATTTGATTAGGCAAGTTGTTCCTATAATGCATTTAAAAATTGAAGTAACTGTTTTTTTGCTGACGAACTTTTAGATGTGTGTGTCTGTGTTTGTGTGTGTGTGTGTGTGTGTTTGTGTGTGTGTGTGTGTGTGGGGGGGGGGGGGGGTAAGAGTGTTCTTGCAAACAAAATTCCTGAATAAATGGAAAATTTTATTTTTTGTGTGAAAGACATAGTGCGTGAATGTTGATTGGAACAAGCTTAGAGAGCTCATTTTAATGTGAAGTCATAAAGCTGTGTTTTACGTACGAAATTCTGGAATAACTAAAAAAATTGCTTTTTTGACTCAAAAAGCATGGTGTGCAACCTCTCATTGGAATGAGCTCAAAAAGCTCATTCCAATGGGGTATTTACAAGCGATAAGTACATGTATGTTTAAGAGACAAAAATTAAAATTTGAATAGCGATTTTTGCGAAGAATGCTGACAAGTTTTGGCAGTTATTAACGCTGGTAAAAAGGTAAGATATGCAAAGTGGTTGTTTTTTAGAGGCGACATTTAATTAAGGGGAATTAACCCTTGATTACTGAGGTAACTTCTAAAAGTACTGAAATTTCATGAAGCAATGTGAATAACAGACAACAGTTGCCTAAAAATTTCATGAATAACTAAAATTTTTATTCCTTTGTCTCGAAAACATGGCATATGACCTTTGTTGGAATGAGCTGAATGCGTGTGTTCCAATGAGGGGTCATAAAATTTGAACGAAGATTTGTGTGAATAATGCATTAGTACTGCTAGATTTGGGTAAACGGTTCACCCTGGATACCACCCCTTCTATAGTAGATCTTTTCTGCAAATTTTGTCTAAGATTCTATCAACTTTACAAATAAATACGTTCATGAATCACAATCAGATCCACCCTACAATGTTGCATACCAAATATCAAAAGATTCTGCCTGCTGGATCTGGAGAAGAAGATTTTTTAAGAAATATGCCTGAAATGCACTAAGTTAAAATTTGGGCTCCTATACGGAGCCCAAATATAAACCCAGGGGGCCGATTTGAACAAACTTGAATCAGATCCACCCCACAATGTTGCTTACCAAATATGAAAAGATTCTGAAGCTGGATCTGGAGAAGAAGATTTTTTAAGAAATTTGCCTGAAATGCACTAAGTTCGAATTCGAGCTTCTATAGTGAGCCCAAATATGAAACTAGGAAGCCGATTTGAACAAACTTGAATCAGATCCACCCCACAATGTTGCATACCAAATATCAAAAGATTCTGCCTGCTGGATCTGGAGAAGAAGATTTTTTAATAAATTTGCCCGAAATGCACTAAGTGCGAATTCGGGCTTCTATATTAAGCCCAAATATGAATCCAGGGGGCCGATTTGAACAAACTTGAATCAGATCCACCCCGCAATGTTGCATACCAAATATCAAAAGATTCTGCCTGCTGGATCTGGAGAAGAAGATTTTTGAAGAAATTTGCCTGAAATGCACTAAGTGCGAATTCGGGCTTCTATATTAAGCCCAAATATGAATCCAGGGGGCCGATTTGAACAAACTTGAATCAGATCCACCCCGCAATGTTGCATACCAAATATCAAAAGATTCTGCCTGCTGGATCTGGAGAAGAAGATTTTTGAAGAAATTTGCCCAAAATGCACTAAGTTTGAATTCGAGCTTCTATAGTGAGCCCAAATATGAATCCAGGGGGCCGATTTGAACAAACTTGAATCAGATCCACCCCGCAATGTTGCATACCAAATATCAAAAGATTCTGCCTGCTGGATCTGGAGAAGATGATTTTTTAAGAAATTTGCCTGAAATGCACTAAGTTCGAATTCGAGCTTCTATAGTGAGCCCAAATATGAATCTAGGAAGCCGATTTGAACAAACTTGAATCAGATCCACCCCACAATGTTGCATACCAAATATCAAAAGATTCTGCCTGCTGGATCTGGAGAAGAAGATTTTTTAATAAATTTGCCCGAAATGCACTAAGTCCGAATTCAGGCTTCTATATTAAGCCCAAATATGAATCCAGGGGGCCGATTTGAACAAACTTGAATCAGATCCACCCCGCAATGTTGCATACCAAATATCAAAAGATTCTGCCTGCTGGATCTGGAGAAGAAGATTTTTGAAGAAATTTGCCCGAAATGCACTAAGTTTGAATTCGAGCTTCTATAGTGAGCCCAAATATGAATCCAGGGGGTCGATTTGAACAAACTTGAATCAGATCCACCCCGCAATGTTGCATACCAAATATCAAAAGATTCTGCCTGCTGGATCTGGAGAAGATGATTTTTTAAGAAATTTGCCTGAAATGCACTAAGTTCGAATTCGAGCTTCTATAGTAAGCTCAAATATGAATCTAGGGAGCCGATTTAAACAAATTTGCATCAGATCCATCCCACAATGTTGCATACCAAATATCAAAAGATTCTGCCTGCTGGATCTGGAGAAAAAAATTTTTTAAGAAATTTGCCTGAAATGCACTAAGTTCGAATTCGAGCTTCTATAGTGAGCCCAAATATGAATCTAGGAAGCCGATTTGAACAAATTTGAATCAGATCCACCCCACAATGTTGCATACCAAATATCAAAAGATTCTGCCTGCTGGATCTGGAGAAGAAGATTTTTTAATAAATTTGCTTGAAATGCACTAAGTTCAAATTTGGGCTCCTATACTGAGCCCAAATATAAACCCAGGGGGCCGATTTGAACAAACTTGAATCAGATCCACCCCACAATGTTGCTTACCAAATATGAAAAGATTCTGCCTGCTGGATCTGGAGAAGAAGATTTTTTAAGAAATTTGCATGAAATGCACTAAGTTCAAATTCGAGCTTCTATAGTGAGCCCAAATATGAATCTAGGAAGCCGATTTGAACAAACTTGAATCAGATCCACCCCACAATGTTGCATACCAAATATCAAAAGATTCTGCCTTCTGGATCTGGAGAAGAAGATTTTTTAAGAAATTTGCCTAAATGCACTAAGTTCGAAATCGGGCTCCTATACTGAGCCCAAATATGAACCCAGGGGGCCGATTTGAACAAACTTGAATCAGATCTACCCCGCAAAGTTGCATACCAAATATCAAAAGATTCTGCCTGCTGGATCTGGAGAAGAAGATTTTTGAAGAAATTTGCCCGAAATGCACTAAGTTTGAATTCGAGCTTCTATAGTGAGCCCAAATATGAATCCAGGGGGTCGATTTGAACAAACTTGAATCAGATCCACCCCGCAATGTTGCATACCAAATATCAAAAGATTCTGCCTGCTGGATCTGGAGAAGATGATTTTTTAAGAAATTTGCCTGAAATGCACTAAGTTCGAATTCGAGCTTCTATAGTAAGCTCAAATATGAATCTAGGGAGCCGATTTAAACAAATTTGCATCAGATCCATCCCACAATGTTGCATACCAAATATCAAAAGATTCTGCCTGCTGGATCTGGAGAAGAAAATTTTTTAAGAAATTTGCCTGAAATGCACTAAGTTCGAATTCGAGCTTCTATAGTGAGCCCAAATATGAATCTAGGAAGCCGATTTGAACAAATTTGAATCAGATCCACCCCACAATGTTGCATACCAAATATCAAAAGATTCTGCCTGCTGGATCTGGAGAAGAAGATTTTTTAATAAATTTGCTTGAAATGCACTAAGTTCAAATTTGGGCTCCTATACTGAGCCCAAATATAAACCCAGGGGGCCGATTTGAACAAACTTGAATCAGATCCACCCCACAATGTTGCTTACCAAATATGAAAAGATTCTGCCTGCTGGATCTGGAGAAGAAGATTTTTCAAGAAATTTGCATGAAATGCACTAAGTTCAAATTCGAGCTTCTATAGTGAGCCCAAATATGAATCTAGGAAGCCGATTTGAACAAACTTGAATCAGATCCACCCCACAATGTTGCATACCAAATATCAAAAGATTCTGCCTTCTGGATCTGGAGAAGAAGATTTTTTAAGAAATTTGCCTAAATGCACTAAGTTCGAAATCGGGCTCCTATACTGAGCCCAAATATGAACCCAGGGGGCCGATTTGAACAAACTTGAATCAGATCCACCCTACAATGTTGCATACCAAATATCAAAAGATTCTGCCTGCTGGATCTGGAGAAGAAGATTTTTTAAGAAATTTGCCTGAAATGCACTAAGTTCGAAATCGGGCTCCTATACTGAGCCCAAATATTAACCCAGGGGGCCGATTTGAACAATCTTGAATCAGATCCACCCCACAATGTTGCTTACCAAATATCAAAAGATTCTGAAGCTGGATCTGGAGAAGAAGATTTTTTAAGAAATTTGCTTGAAATGCACTAAGTTCGAATGCGGGCTTCTATAGTAAGCCCAAATATGTATCCAGGGGGCCGATTTGAACAAACTTGAATCAGATCTACCCCGCAACATTGCATACCAAATATCAAAAGATTCTGCCTGCTGGATCTGGAGAAGAAGATTTTTGAAGAAATTTGCCTGAAATGCACTAAATTCGAATTCGAGCTCCTATAGTGAGCCCAAATATGAATCTAGGGAGCCGATTTGAACAAACTTGAATCAGATCCACCCCACAATGTTGCATACCAAATATCAAAAGATTCTGCCTGCTGGATCTGGAGAAGAAGATTTTCAAAGAAATTTGCCTGAAATGCAGTAAGTTCAAATTTGGGCTCCTATACTGAGCCCAAATATAAACCCAGGGGGCCGATTTGAACAAACTTGAATCAGATCCACCCCACAATGTTGCATACCAAATATCAAAAGATTCTGCCTGCTGGATCTGGAGAAGAAGATTTTTTAAGAAATTTGCCTGAAATGCACTAAGTTCGAAATCAGGCTCCTATACTGAGCCCAAATATGAACCCAGGGGGCCGATTTGAACAAACTTGAATCAGATCCACCCTACAATGTTGCATACCAAATATCAAAAGATTCTGCCTGCTGGATCTGGAGAAGAAGATTTTTTAATGTTTTTCCCATTGCCTACAGTGTTAAAAAGTGCTGACTCAGCACTTTTTCAAAGTCCCGAAACTGTACCCTATGATAAAACCGATGGCAATTTTTTTTTACCAATCCTTTCTGTTGGTCCTAAGGAAGCTGCACACCAAATAAAAATTCTCAGTGCCGTGCAGTTTTGGAGATATGGGCGTTTTAAATTTTTTCTATTTTTAGCTCCTGCGGTTCCCACGGGGCTGCGGGAAAAATCTTTTTTGCATAAATCAAGTACTCATGACCCAATAAGCCCTCAAATAAAATTTGGTTCAAATCAGCCTCTCGGTTTGGAAAATAGAAATTTTGGGCGGGGCAAAAAATTTTGCCCCTCTCATAACAACGCCAAGTATAGCCCCACAAACTTCTCTTGAACAAATCTGAGTCTACACCTCAAAAGGAAGCTGCACACCAAATATCAAGTCTCTGCTACTGCTGGTTCATGAGAAGAAGATTTACAAAGATTTTGGTGCCCCTTGGGGGCGTGGCACCACCCAGGAGGAGGGGCAACTTCATTTGAACAAATCTGAATTGGCATTAGGTAATAAACATTTAGCCAACATTTGAATAAAATTGGGCTAGTGGTTTAGGAGGAGAAGTCGATAATGTAAAGTTAACGCCGGACGGACGATGACGGACGACGGACGCCGGACAACGGACGCCGGACAGAAAGTGATTAGTAAAGCTCCCCTTGAGCTTCGCTCAGGTGAGCTAAAAAGAAAGGTTAACTGGTTATTTATATCTTTATTTATTGGTGTTTAACCCTTTACCTAACATGAAAAGCAGACGACACTTGCAATAATAATTCTTGAATAACTAATTTTTTTCATTTTTTCTCAAAAACATAGGTTATGACCCCTCGTTGGAACGGGCTCGTCGAGCTCGTTCCAACGAGGGGTCATAATCTATGTTTTTGAGACAAAAAATGAAAAAAATAATGAAAATTAATAGGCAATTTTTGAGAATAGCGCTGGCCGGTTTTGGCCGTTACGTTAGGTAAAGGGTTAAGATCACATACTTTTGCACAATGACTAATCAGGACCACAACATGGAGATAAAGTCAAGGTCAGTCAATCGTTTATACCCCATGCTGTCTATTTTAGAGGACTCGCACTCCAAGCATTAGTGACTGGGTCCTATTTTACAAGTGAAACAAAGCTTGTTTACCACAGTAAACAAGCACTGTTTCACTTCCCGGTGTCCGGTGGGGGAGGGTAACTGGTTGAGTGCAAGAAGCCACTATCATGACTCTCTTGAAAAGTGCTGAAAGCTTTACACATTATTAAGTAGCTTTTTTGTTTGCGGGGCAGTAGCAAGAAAATATTTATACAAAACTGTTTTGTTACAATTTATTGGAGAGTACCGACAATTATTTATGAACAAAATCTTGCGAAATTAAGGCTTCTAAACAGGCCATAAAATAAGCAGTCTGACATTTGCAGAATGAGGTCCCCAGAGGGTGAATTTGATGACGCTATCCCACACAGTTGGCCAATTCATCGTCTGTGTACCTCTTTCTGTTTAGTTTTGAGACCCTGATTCAGACTGAGGTTCACAGAGGGTAAATGTAGTGATGCTACCCTGCTGTGCAGGGTAGCATCACTAAATTCACCCTCTGGGGACCTCATTTTGCAGATGTCAGTCTGCTTATTTCCTGGCTTGCTTCTAATGCTGGTGGCATGGTATCTTTGAAAATAAAATACTAATGTTACAAACAAGCTGGAAAATAAGCAATCTGTCATTTGCAGAATGAGGTTCCCAGAGGGCGAATTTGCTGATGCTATCCCATGCAGTGGGCCAATTTATCCGCTGGGTACCTCTTTCTGTTTAGGTTTAAGACCCTGATTCAGATTGAGTTTCACACAGGGTAAATTTAGTGATGCCACCCTGCTATGCAGGGCAACATCACCATATTCAGCCTCTGGGGACCTCATTTCGCAGATGACAGTCTGCATATTTTCTGGCTTGGTTACAAATCACCTTTGAAAAATAATTTATCAGTCTATCAGTTAATAAGGAGCTAAGTATATTGTGTTGGTGTTGTAGGTTGTCACAAATATTAAAACGTAAGGGGTTCAAATATTATCCTCTCATATGTTCTGTGTCTGGTTAATAATGATTCCTCGTCAAAAATAGAACAAAGAGCAGCTGAAAAATATTCGATTTAAATGTCTAATGACAAGCTGTTGGATAGTTTACAATAGTGTGTAATAGGAATGCAATGATTAATCGTGAAATGAATGCATCGCGATTCATTCTCTAACGATACATATCATGATATACATGCACTGTACATGTGAACAAGATACATGTGAACCAAAAACAAATAATTTAATCATTTGCCCCGCCTCTGCATTTGATTGGTTGAAAGCATAGTGTGAAAGTCGTCAAAATCGTATAAACCAAATCACGTCATAATTTGGAATGTCTACACTCTGGAAGCCCCGCCTACTCAATCCAATTGTCAGCATGAGGGCGTGACGGCAGACTGATAGATGGATAACAAGCTTGTAAACAAGATCAACGATCGATTTTTCATCGCCTCCAGCCAGCGAGAATATAATGATAATTTCTCGGGAACAATTGAATTTAATAAAATATACCGAAGTGGGAGACGAATAAAATATTCATACATTCCAACATGATTTGGGGGGAACTGAAAAAAAATGTTTTTAATGATATTGTTACGGGACTTGCAAAATATCTGTCGTCTGCGATCGAAAATCAAAACAACAAACAATTTGACAATGATTGACGTGTCCTGTTTGTGGCACACTTTCCTGAGTTTGACTGTTGTCTTTTGCGAAAATTAAAAGTTTTTTGTTCACGTACACATAGTTTTTTATATTTTAATATTACAGCCGGATTAAATTATAAGAAATAACTGTTGTTTTCCTTCGGTTTATGCGATATATAAACCGAAAATTTTCAGCACAAGCTTAATCATAACTCGCTACGCGAGTTATGAAGCTTGTGCTGAAAATTTTCGGTTTATATCGCATTAAACCGAAGGAAAACAACAGTTATTTCTTAAATAAAAAATTCCAAGAAAATAAAAGAGAGTGTAATAATGTTTTGAAGACAAAAAGTTTGAGAAATCTAATTTCATTGAAAGGAATTTACTAGATCCGAACTTTTTGATGATTGTTATTTGGCTAATGTGTGGGTGGATATCAGACTTTTCCTTCCACTCATCAGTCCATAAGAAATGTGAGGACACAAGAAGTAAATCTGCAGTTACGGACCATCAAATTTACCTCTTATAAATTTGAGTTGATGACATCACTGTACTGAGGGTTTATGGTAATAATGGATCTCTCGGATAAAAAGCAACAAAACAAATCTATATTAACCCTTTACCCAATGAATCGCCCGCATCCGCCCGTGTAATATGCATATTCAGCAGTTGAAAAAATATTATTTTTCAGAAAATTTCAACAAAACCATATCATGTGACCCCTCGTTGGAACGAGGTCGTCAAGCTCATTCCAACGAGGGTTCACATGATATGGTTTTGTTGAAATTTTTTGAAAATTTTGAAAAAATGTTTTTTAAAATAATAAATTTTGATATCTTCTGCGTTGGGTAAAGGGTTAACAATACAGCATTTGCTTCTTGCTGAAAAAGAAGCGTGCGCTATATTTTAAAAAAAAAAGAGCATTATCATGGCTTCAGTTCTTTTTGCATAAAGCCAAAACATAGACTACAAACACAGAAACAGTGAATGGTTTGGTTCAGGGAGTGAAAAATTTGCATACGAATCTTAAAGAAAAACATATGTTACTGCTCATGACCTCAGATGGAAATTACACTCCAAGGATACTTTAGTTGCATTATGGAAATCATTATTAATGTCCCATATATCAATTAAGATAAGATTTTATAGGGGAAAAAAATTGAAATATGATGAAACAAACGTACATGGAGATTGAGTCACCGCATCAAGACTCATTAAAGGAAATATCCACAAATACAGTTAAGGCCCCACAAAGTAAATCTGTTTCTCAGGCCATTTTTGTAAAACGGCAGGTGAGCGGGCGTTTTTTTTATTAAAATTTTGTAATTATTCCTTTGCCAACAAAAGTTCATCTTCTTGGTTTGTTTTATGTTTAATCCTAAAACATTGCTAAAGCATTGCAAAGACTTGTTGCACTCAAGGGACAAATGTATCAATTTTATTAACTTGGGTAAAATATTAGACATAAACCATTTAATTTTTATGTTTTCAAGTTTGTATTGGTTATAAAAAGAGAACATGAAGCAGCCAAAAGGACAGTGTGGGAGGGCCTGAGAAACAGATTTTAAAAATTTTTCAGGCCTAGGATGAAACCTCGGTAAACAAAGCATATCAAGTACAAGAACGTTCCAGAAAATGTAACCCTGCATTAAGAATTATTTATTTATTTATTGGTGTTTAAGGCCACATATTTTTGCACAATGGCTAATCATGACCACAACATGAGTGTCAACTCAAGACCAGGGGTGAGCGTTAATAAGCCATGTTGCCCATTTCAGAGAGGGTTTGCACCTCCCAAGCACTGGTGACTGGGTCCTATTTTACCAGTAAAACAGAGCCTGTTTACCGCAGTGAACAGGTGTGTTAAGAAGTGGACACAGAGTTTCGATCAGATTGCAACTGGGTCATCATGATCTGATTAAAATTCTCTCTCCGATTCTCTCCCCACAAACTAGAAAGTCTCAAAGTTAGAGAGAGGCGGTTTCGGAATTTTAGTTTGGTATCAGTTTCAGCAATATTTTTTTTTTTTTTTTTTTTTTTGGGGGGGGGGGGGAGGCGAGGTGGGGGAGGGGGCGGTTTACCACGGTATCGGCTCGTTAATCAGTATTTGACTTCACAGCACTTTTCTGAATGTACCAAAGGGGAATTCACATCAGGAAAATACAGCGTAAGTTGTTGTTGTATCATTCTCTGTAATGGCCAATGAGGTCAACATTAGCATTCTTTTATCAACTATCCTATCTATCTGATTACGTAACTTGTTCCAAACACATCTTAACCCTTTGAACACCAGTGGCCCTTTTTGTAGCCAGGAACATGATATGTCATAACATCATTATATAGGATGACATTTCAGTAAATATTGTGGGGTAGACCAATCAGTATTTTCAATGTGCAGCCCAAGGCTGCACGTTGAAAATACTGATTGGTCTACCCCAAATAATGAATATGGACTCTTCTAATTGCTGCCATTGAACTGACATGGAAGATACCACTAGAGTTCAAAGGGTTAACATGTAGGCTTTTGCAATCTCAGAGCATGTGTCCTTAACATGCCTCATCAGGAGGTCGTGCTGACAGTAGACAAATCACCTGGGTAGTGACAAATCACCTGCCTTAATAGGCAGCCAAGAGTTGAGTAGATATCACTGCTAAGCAACTGGACATGTACAGGTTATTGTCCTGCAGGAATTCAAGACAACTGCCCAGGTCCGTAAGAATTAACAAAACTGAAAAGAAAATCAGTCACTTCTTTTATGAATAGAACAACTGCTATCAAGCCTCAATAAGGCCTTATAAATAGTGAATGTAGGAAAATTTGAAAATATAGATGGTTTGGTATTCAATGATTGGATGGGTTCGGTTTTTTGGGGGATAGTTTTGGATTATTTACAAAACTTTATCAATTGATGAAAATAAATGTAAGGAGATTGAATTTTAGCTATTTTTAATCTCTCCATTTTAAAAAAATGCGGGGATATTGTGATCTACGTCCGTACGTCCCATTTTTTTAGCTATAATTTTGAAACTTACCATACTTCTGAAGTATGGTATAGCGATGACAAAAATAGGTTTATTTTGAATTTTTGTCACCAGGTGGTGCCAGTGGCACCACTTAAAGACTGAGCCAAAATACTGCTTTCCAACGAAAGGCTCCTAGGATATGTAATTTCAGTTGTTTAAAGTGTGTTTATATGTTAGAGTAAGGTGTCTAGATATGCATAAAGGTTTCCGATTTTTTATTTGGCCTCAGGCAGTGCCCGTAGCGCCACTTTTGTCATTAGAGAATCTGTTTCCAGAGAAAGGCCCCAAGGGGCTTCAATTCAAAATGTTGAAAGTGTGTTCATATGTTCCAGTAGAGTGTCTAGATGTGCATAAAGGTTTTGGATTTTTTATTCGGCCCCATGTGGCACACATACAGTTAAAACTAGAAGTCCTGTCAAGAACTGTGCGCTTATCTAGGCTTAATTGCGCGTAGGAATTGCGCGCAACTGCCATATCGAATGGCATCCAAAGCACGGCAGGCTCTCCTGGTTACTCATAGCAAACACAGGCAATGTTTCTGCCAACTGACCTCCGGGTTACCCGGAGGTCAATTGGCTGAAACATTGCTTGTGCACAGGCCATAAGTACAGAATTGGATAGCCTTACTATGGTCCTAACGCGTAGTTTAACGCACATATCGGCGTGCTATTTGTGAGCCTTTCGTGACAGGACTTCTAGTTTTAACTGTAGCGTCACTTTTGTCATTAGAGAATCGGATTCTAGAAAAAGGCTCCAAGGGATTTTAATTCAAAACATTGAAAGTGTGCTCATATGTTCTGTCATGGTCTTCAGAAGTACATAAAGTTTTCAGATTTTTTATTCAGCTCCCATGTGGCGGTCGTAGCACCGCTTTTGTTGTTAGTTTATCGGTTTCCGGCAATAGGCTCCAGGGGGTTTTAATTTGAAACATTGAAATTGTGTTCATATGTTCCGGTAGGGTATGTGTGCATAAAGGTTTCATATTTTTGATTTGGCCCATGTGATGCCTGTAGCACCACTTTTGTTGTTAGAAGTGATTAACCGATAAGGATTTGCAACACCCATCTGCTTGCCGATTAGTTCAGTGCATAATCGGCCGATTGTGAGTGCCGATATCAGAAGTCACAACAAAAAGGATTAGTATGTTCAACAATGCATAGTCTTTGAATATATGAAAGGATTCGGACTGGTGGATCTCAAGAAGATGTTTTAAGAAATGTTTTCATATTCGCCAAGTTAAACAATTTTGGGCTCAAATAAGAAGCCCAAATATTAACCCAAGGAAACAATTTGAACAAAATTAAATCCCTTCTCCCACCCCCCCCCCCCCCCCCCCCTCCTTGAGATGTCACATACCAAATATGAAAAGATTCTGACTGGTGGATCTGAGAAAGAAGATTTTTAAAGAAATTTCCTCGTATTGCACTACAGTTAAAATTAGAAGTCCTGTCACAAACTGTGCGCTTATCTAAGCTTGATTGTGCGTAGGAATTGCATGCAATTGCCATATCAAATGGCATCCAAAGCACAGCAGCTTCTCCTGGTTACTCATAGCAAACACATGCAATGTTTCTGCCAATGGACCTCCGGGTTACCTGGAGGTCCATTGGCTGAAACATTGCTTGTGAACAGGCCATATGCACAGAATTTGATAGCCTTACCATGGTCATAACGCGTAGATTAACGTGCAGATCGACGTGCTAATTGTGCGCATTTCATGACAGGACTAGTACTTCTAGTTTTAACTGTAAGTTAACCCAGGGACTCGATTTAGACAAATTTGAATCTGCCACACTTACAGATGTCACATACCAAATATGAATGGATTGTGACTGGTGGATCTAAAGAAGAAGATTTGTTTTAGAAATTATCTCATACTGCTCTAAGTTAAACATTGGGCTCCAATAAAGAGACCAAATATTGACCCAGGTACTATTTATTTATTTATTGGTGTTTAATGGTCATATACTTATGTATAGTGGCTAATCGTGACCATGACAGTTTTATGGGTGGAGGAAGCTGGAGTACCCGGAGAGAACCACTGAGCGTCGATGAGCAACAGTCAGCTTCTCAACATTCTAACTCTGTTCAAGTTCTGCTCAAGCAGGGTTACAGCGATTGAAGACATGTGCACCATCGACATGCAGTCCGCCTTAGTACACGGCATCATCGTGCCCCCATGTAGGCAACCGTGATAAAGTGCCTTACCCAAGTACACAACGCGGGTCGTCCCGGACGGGGATCAAATTCAGGACCTCTAGCATAAAAGTCCAACAGTCTATCACTGGGCCACCGTGCTCCCACCCAGGTACTCGATTTGAACAAACTTGAATCTGACCTACCAAGAGATGTTGTATACAAAATTTCAAAAGAATCTGACTGGTGGATCTGAAAAAGATTTTTAAAGCTTATTCCCTAAATTTCGCTAAGTTAATATTCAGGCCCCCGTATTAAGCCCAAATATGAACCGAGGGGGCTTAATTTGAGCATACTGGTATCTGCCCCCTCCCAAACCTCCCCCCCCCACCCGCCCCCCAGATGCTGTATACCAAATATAAAAAGAAATAGTGGTTCTGGAGTAGAAACCTTTTTTAGTTTTGGAAAATATGCTGAATCAGCTTTTTTTTTAAAGCAGACGACTCTTGCAAACAAAATTCTTGAATAACTAATTTTTTGTGTAAAAAATATAGGTTATGACCCCTCATTGGAACGAGCTCGATGAGCTTGTTCCAAAGAGGGGTCATAACCTATGTTTTTGAGATAAAAAATGAAAAAAATAATGAAAATTAATTGGAGATTTTTGTGAATAGCGCTGGCCGGTTTTGGCCATAATGTTGGGTAAAGGGTTAAAAGGGATTGATTTTGTGTAAAAACTATGCGCAACTTGTGCAAAAATTATGCAAAAAACGAAGCCTTTTTGTTTGGATGCAAACTAACCCGATTATGGAAGTTTTTTGAAAAAGTTTTGGAAACATCATGGAATTTGATTCTCTGAAAAGTGTATGAACCCTGAAAACACAAATAAAAAAAGTTTCACGCAGAGTTGGTGCGAGCTGTCTTAAAAACTGCTCCAAGTTGTCTTCAATATTGGTCATTGGTCTGACTTGTCTTTGATGTAGGTCTGAGTTGTCTTCATAACGGGTACGAGCTGTCTTAAAACCAGGTCCTAGTTGTCTTAAACACAGGTCAGGGTTTTCTTCAAAACTGATCCGAGTTGTCTACAAAACTGGTCAGAGTTGTCTTAAAACCAGGTCCTAGTTGTCTTAAACACAGGTCAGGGTTTTCTTCAAAATTGATCCGAGTTGCCTACAAAACTGGTTTGAGTTGTCTTCAAAACATGTCCGACTGGTTTTTGGTCACGTGGTCTTTGCTCTGAGTTGTCCTGACCCCGAGTGAGATGTGGCTGATACAAGTTGGTCTCAACTCCGACATGGGATTAGAAAAATAGTCGCAATTTATTTTTAGTGCTATAGTGCTATGCTTGTGCTGCAAGTACCAATAAGTGCACTTTCACAAGTTTTGTTTTAATTCCCACAGACACCCATTCTGATAAAAAGAGTGAAATTGTAGAAAATATGTTTCCAAAGCGAATGAATCAGACATTTGCTTCAAGAATGTAGTGATCTCTGATGTTTAATATATTTGTGTGTGTGTGTGTGTGTGGAGGGGTGGGGGAGTGGGAGGGTGAAAGATAGTCAGCTGCCAATTATTGAAAATGTTGATCCAGGAAAACGAGAAGCAAAGAAACACCTTGTCTGATCAGGCAGGCAGGCAGGCAGGCACATTTAGGAAGTCTACATTAGAGTACTGAATGACATACAATTAAAAATATAGTGAAAGAGCCATGACAAGGTTGTCAAGTAGAAAAATAACTCGGTGGACCATGAGTGCTGCAGTCTCAAAGTAAATCATAAGAAACTGAAAGTGTATGATATTAACTTCAGCCTCTAAAAACATGCTGTACAGTCTTTCCAAATGTTTATCATCAGCAGAAGGGTTAAGTATGTGTGGGAGGGGGATTTGGCTTAAGGAGAGAGCAATATTTCGCAACTGTCACTGTAAATGTGTGCTTATCATAGGAACCCTGACAGCACTAGCACTCGACTGCTATATTGGTAGCTATGCACAAATGCCATTCATTCACATTTGTCATTTTATTATGTTATTTTTTTCCATTGTTGCCACCTCCCCTCCCCAAATTTGTGTCCCAAAATACTCTTTCAATGAAGGAATTGTTTTGCAACACTTTAAAGAGCATAATATAGAAAAGAAAAACTTCTAAATACAAGTGAATAGAAGTGCAGTATAGGTTTTCCGGCTGTGTTTGAATGGTGATTTGGGAGGGGGTTGGAAGATTGGAATCCTCCCTGCCCCTAGTACTATGAGGGGGAACCATGGTTTACATAAATGTGCTAATAGGGTAAGATAGGCTGTTAGTTAGCAGCTACCAGATATTATAGTGTGCTCCTGGAAAATACACTTGTTCAAAATATGAATTTGCTTGCATTGACAGCCTTAGTTTTGGCAATATAAGACTTTATTGCTGACTGTGACAAAAATGTAACTTTTCAAAACAATAAAACAGTTTTGTAAGGTGTGTGGTCCCCCAATAAACATTTGAATGTGATCAATAATCACCCAAAATCTGGTTTGGAAGCCAAAAAACATATTTCGTATAGGTGTCACAGAACTAAATATTTTCCCACAGGCCACCATTATAACGTTCATCTGAAAAAAATAGGATTGTATAACTTTAATTTTGGCATTCAAATATCTTTGTTAAGTATAGCCCTTCGGACAACTTTTTCTGACCTGAAAACAGGGGGTCATGCACCAAATAAGAGAAAAAATGACGAAGGGAAGTACCAGTCATGTGCACATATTTTTCAGGGAATTCCCTACAAAAACACACAATAAGTAAATTGTTTTTTTTTAGGTCCAAAAGTCATCAAATCACCCTCTTTTTTTCAGGAATATTCAACAATAATGCAAGATGTCAATAGAATGTTTCAAATGTTTATTGAAACAATCTATTTTTCCAAGGCTGTTTATTTTTAGAGATTGCATCATTTCGGAGGGCAACATTTTAACTCTAATTTCGTACTCTAATTCAAATATTTAGTTCAGCGATACCTAAAGGAGTGATGAAAACACATAACTGTCGACTTTGAAATTGTAGTCGATTATGGGCGTTTCCGCTGATTAGGCGACGTCTCGATTAATCATGACATGCCTGCTCTTAACTGAATATTTTACTCAGAAAAAATGACTATTCAGTTAAGAGGGTTCCACTATATGTAGTAACAAGTTACACAGAAATGCACAGGAACAAAAAGCAGAATTTCATGTACACCATATTTAGGCTTTTCCCTCTGGAAAAGACTATTGTTTTTCTACGGATTATTATTTTTTTTTTTTTTTTGGGGGGGGGGGGGGGGGTTTGGTTTTTTTTTTTTTTTTCCACACATTTTTGTCCGTACGATTCAGAAGCCATTTTCGAACCGATTTTCACACAATTTGGCACATGCATAGAGTGGCAAAAAATCTAAAAATGTACCGAAGCGGAATTTTCGATTTAACCCTTATTTCGCCAGAATTGGCAAAAAACTGCCAAAATTGGGGTTTATCGGCACTTTCGCGAAACCCGTCTTTAGGATTTTTTTTAAACATCCATCATTACTAGACCTGCCTATGACACAACCTTTGATACACACGACATATTTGGCGATGCATATGGTAACCCTCCACAGGCTGCCAAACATCGAAATTTTGATGAAATGGGCCGGTTTCAGACCCCCACAACACCCAAACGATACCCAAGAGGTAAACATAACTTCCTTTATTGGAAGTGGAATTCACCGAAGATCATTTTTGTAAGTAATAAGGGTGTTCAGAAAACCAAGTGTTAACCCGTTTTGGGCTGGTTAAACAGCAATACCCCAAAAAAGCTCAAAAATTCATGTTTTCCGTGGATTTCTCTAAACGAGTCCTGTAGATTTTCAAGAAAAATTGGTCACTCTCAGGTCTTGGTGTGACATTACAAGTTGCATGGATAAAATATTCCGGTCAGCATTAGTTAACCCTCCCCGAGCTGCTAAACATAAAAATTGTGATAAAATGGTCTGTTTTTAGACACCAACTGCACCCAAACGATATACCACAGAGAAAGGGGCCTTCATTCATCGGACGCAAAATTGATTGGAAAATATTTTTGAGAGTGGTAAGGGTATTCAAAATTTGACGTCTTAACCCATTTTGGGCTGGTTAAAGAGAGATACCCATTAAAATCTTAAAATACCCATTTTCTGTGGATTTCTCTAACAACATCTTGTAGGTTTTCAAGAAAAATCGGCTATTTGCAGGTCTTGGTGTGACATTACAAGTCACATGAACAAAATATTCCGGTCAGCATTAGTTAACCCTCCCCGGGCTGCTGAAGGTCAAAACTGCGATAAAATGGGCTGTTTTTGCACACCAACAGCACCCAAAGGGTACACCACAAAGAAAAGTGCCTTCTTTTATCGCACGTACAATTTATATGGAAACATTTTTGTAAGTAGTAAGGGTATTCAAAAGTCGACGTCTTAACCCATTTTGGGCAGACTAAAGAGAGATATCCCTTGAAAGCTTTAAATTCCCATTTTCTGTGAATTTCCCTAACAGTAACTTGTAGGGTTTTAAGACAAATTGACTAATCGTAGGTGTTTATGTGACATTACAAGTTGCATGGACAAAATACTCCGGTGAGCGTTTTTTAACCATCTACAAGCTGCCAATCATCGTAATGTTGTTAACATGGGACTGTTTTCAGACACGCACAGCACCTAATGTATACATGAGAGATAAACATAATCTCCTTTGTTTGAAGTGGAATTCACAGAGGACCATTTTTGTAAGTAATAAAGGTATTCAAAAAGCCAAGTGTTAACCCCTGTTGGGGAGGTTAACAGGGATACCCATCAAAAGCTTAAAAAATCATTTTCCCTGGATTTCTTTACAAACATTTTGTGGGGTTTTCAAGAGAAAATGGCCGTTGATAGGTCTTGGTGTCATATGACCAGTTGCATGGATCAATTATTCTGGTAGGCATTTGTTAACCCTTCATGGGCTGCTAAATGTAAAAAAAATTGAGGAAATAGTCTGTTTTTGGACACCAAGAACATCAAATGGAAATGCCACAGAGAAACGTAACTTCTTTTACCGGTCGCAAAACTGATAGGGAAACAGTGATATTGATATTAACCCATTCTACCATTAATGATGGGTTTTACCTAAACATTTTTTTATCAAACCCAAACTGAGTCATTTGAGACTACTATACTCACCTTTCTCATAACATCAATGAAGGAACTTTAGTGAGACAGTTAAAAACAATTCATCAGACACTGTGGGGGTCAAGAAAAATCATGGAATCTAATCGGGAAAAGCCATGATTCTCCAGAATCATAAAGTCTAGTTTTTTTGTTTTTTTTTTGTTTTTTTTTTCCACACATTTTGTCCGTACGATTCAGAAGCCATTTTCGAACCGATTTTCACGAAATTTTGCACACGCATAGAGGGGCACAAAATCTAAAAATGTACCGAAGCGGAATTTTCGATTTAACCCTTATTTTGTCAGAATTGGCAAAAAAAACTGCCAAAATTGGGGTTTATCGGCACTTTCTCGAAACATGTCTTGTAGATTTTTTTTATACATTCGTCATTGCTAGACCTGTCTGTGACACGCCCTTTGGTATACACAACATATCAGGCGATGCATATGGTAACCCTCCACGGGCTGCCAAACATCGAAATTTTGATGAAATAGGCCGGTTTCAGGCCCCCACTGCACCCAAACAATACACGAGAGATAAACATAACTTCCTTTATTGGGAGTGGAATTCACCGAGGATCATTTTTGTCAGTAATGAGGGTGTTCAGAAAACCAAGCGTTAACCCATTTTGAGCTGGTTAAACAGCAATACCCCCATAATGCTCAAAAGTTCGTGTTTTCCGTGGATTTCTCTAAACGAGTCTTGTAGATTTTCAAGAAAAATTGGTCACTCTCAGGTCTTGGTGTGACATTACAAGTTGCATGGATAAAATATTCCGGTCAGCATTAGTTAACCCTCCCCGAGCTGCTAAACGTAAAAATTGTGATAAAATGGGCTGTTTTTAGACGCCAACAGCACCCAAATGGTATACCAGAGAGAAAGGGGCCTTCATTTATCGGACGCAAAATTGATCGGAAAATATTTTTGAAAGTGGTAAGGGTATTCAAAATTTGACGTCTTAACCCATTTAGGGCTGGTTAAATAGAGATACCCATTAAAATCTTAAAATACCGGTTTTCTGTGGATTTCTCTATCAACATTTTGTAGGTTTTCAAGACAAAATCGGCTATTTGCAGGTCTTGGTGTGACATTACAAGTTGCATGAACAAAATATTCCGGTCAGCATTAGTTAACCCTCCCCGGGCTGCTGAAGGTCAAAATTGTGATAAAATGGGCTGTTTTTGCACACCAACAGCACCCAAAGGGTACACCACAAAGAAAAGTGCCTCCTTTTATCGAGCGCACAATTTATACGGAAACATTTCTGTAAGCAGTAAGGGTATTCAAAAGTCGACGTCTTAACCCATTTTGGGCAGGCTAAAGCGAGATATCCCTTGAAAGCTTCAAATTCCCATTTTCTGTGAATTTCCCTAACGGTAACTTGTAGGGTTTCAAGACAAATTGACTATTCGTAGGTCTTTATGTGACATTACAAATTGCATGGACAAAATACTCCGGTGAGCGTTTATTAACCATCTACAAGCTGCCAAGCATCGTAATTTTGTTAACATGGGGCTGTTTTCAGACACGCACAGCACTCAATGTATACATGAGAGATAAACATAATCTCCTTTGTTGGAAGTGGAATTCACAGAGGACCATTTTTGTAAGTAATAAGGGTATTAAAAAAACAAAGCGTTAACCCCTGTTGGGGAGGTTAACACGGATACCCATCGATAGCTTAAAAAATCGTTTTCCCTGGATTTCTTTACAAACATTTTGTGGGGTTTCCAAGAGAAAATGGCCGTTGATAGGTCTTGGTGTCATATGTCCAGTTGCATGGATAAATTATTCTGGTAGGCATTTGTTAACCCTCCATGGGCTGCTAAATGTAAAAAAAATTGAAGAAATAGTCTGTTTTTGGACACCAACAAATGGAAATGCCACAGAGAAACGTAACTTCTTTTACCGGACGCAAAACTAATAGGGAAACATTGATGTTGATATTAACCCATTCTACCATTAATGATGGGTTTTACCTAAACTTTTTTTTATCAAACCCAAACCGAGTCATTTGGGACTACTATACTCACCTTTCTCATAACATCAATGAGGGAACTTCAGTGAGACAGTTAAAAACAATTCATCAGACACTGTGGAGTCATGAAAAATCATGGAATCTAATCGGGAAAAGCCATGATTCTCCAGAATCATAAAGTCTAGTTACTCTATGTATTGGGACAGCTAAAAATAAATATTTTCACAGATGTCCCACATCTTATAAAATGGGGAAAAAACACAACCTGGTCTTGTTTTGATGCTGAATCAAGTTGTGTGTGATTCGTTTTCCATCACTATATACAAAAATCGCCATCCAATTTTTTTTTTAGATTTTCATTTTTTGCTTCCAAAACATAGCTTATGCCCCTCATTGGAATGAGCACATTGCACACCTTCTAATGAGGGGTCATAAGCTATGTTTTGGAAGCAAAAAATGAAAATTTTTAGTTACACAAGAATTCTTTTTATGAGTGTCATCTGCCACTAGCATTCAGTAAAGGGTTGAAGACTGTCACAATGCAATATTGAATAGTCTTCCTCATGTCAGTCCGGACTGTAAATATTAAAACTTAGGAACAGATTTAAATAAAAACAACACAAATCAGCATGTATTAGAAGTCTATTAGTTGAAACATTGTTCATGCTATATTAACTTTTATCACTGAATTTGAGCTGACACAGGCATTTAGAGATTCATCTAAATTATGGCCACTGCACGCTTGCCTTCGCAGCCACTGTTTGACCCCATTGTAGAAACTTATTTTTGCAATACCGTCAAACTGGAACATCATTTCCTAGTTTCTCCAGTCTGTATTGGTGTCTCAGAATACAGTACAGCAGACATGGACTGGTGGTCATTTTCCAGAGGAGGGCATTACTTCCACAGATGCAATAATATTAGATTCCAAACACTAATTATAGGAATAATCATCAAAAATTTAATTAATGAAACACCCGGTTCAACCCAGTGCTTCATTAATCAAAATTTTGCTGATGATGATTTTTATTATCTAGTAAACGCATGCATGGACATCACTGCCCGTGCGTGGATCCATCCACGGCAACTTTACTGTATCTATGGGACTTTATTCCAATTCTGAGCACCTTCTACTGCAACAGAACTGGTGCTTTACCTAACTGTCTCTGGGCATCTGTGTGCAAACTCAAGTTACATTATAAGTGCTGTGGCTGTTGTTTCTAGGAAAGTCTTGGCTGTCTATATAGGCAGGGGCAAGACTTGCCCAGAAAAAACAGCAAAGCAGCTGACAGTCATTGAATAGCAAAAATGTATACAGTTAAAACTAGAAATCCTGTCCCGAACTGTGCACTTTTCTAGGCTTAACTGCGCGTGTGAATTGCGAGCAAATGCCATATCGAATGGCATCCAAAGCACAGCAGGTTCTCCTGGTTACTCATCACAAACATCAGCAATGTTTCTGTCAATGGACCTCTGGGTTACCCGGAGGTCCATTGGCAGAAATATTGCTTGTGCACAGCCCACTTGTACAGAATTTGATAGCCTTACTATGGTCATAACACGTAGATTAATGCGCAGATCGGCGTGCTATTTGCGCGCATTTCATGACAGGACTTCTAGTTTTAACTGTACACATATCCAGGCCTGTGCAGGTGAAATCATTCGAACAACTGTAGACAAGAAAGTATAAAAAAAAACCCAAACCATATGTGTTATCCCCTCTAATTTTTTAACATTCCTGTAACTTGGGGGGGGGGGGGGGGGGGGGGACCAGTTGCCGGTGTGAGTTTGACAGAATTTAACTGGTTGAGGGCTAGATTATTTTTGGTGGTATGAATTTGTTATTCAAAATCTGTTTTGTCACAAATTATTGGAGAATGCCCATAGGCACTCTCCAGTAATTTGTAATAAAACAAATTTATGTAAACAAAATATTCTTTGCATTTGACTGAATATGAAACATGAGCCAGGAAATTGTTGGATTTTCCTCATTTTTTTTTAAAGCCCTGATCGTGACCTGTAGCAATCCACCAGTTAAAGTCTGGTTTGACAGTAACTCCCCTCCATGGGAGTTTTATCAGTAACCCACTCTCCACAATAAACATTAGAGTTAACCTATAGATGAGAACTAATTTACCTGAGTAAGTGTTGATAACACAGTTTTATTTAAGGCTTAGAAATTTATAACAAAAACCTCTAAGTATAAAAATCACACACAATAAAGGAAATGAGATACCTGATGTCTACACGTCTTCTTCATGACAATACATTATTCAAATTTTATGCACTTATGAGTGTGCATGTGTTAGTGTGTTCGTTACATTTCCTTGTGTACATTTATGCAAATTTGTTTCCTCTCAGGGATTACCTTGTACACAAATGACATAATGAAAGTTTGACCACCAGATTAATTTGTTACTATAGAAACAAATGCAGTATTTGTGCACTTATCATGTTCTAATGTAATGTACAATGTTAACCCCTTTAGGCCAAAACAAGTTAAAAAGCTGTTTCTCAGGCCCTCCCACATGGTCATTTTAGCTGATGCCTACTCTCTTTTTAGCAAACTTAAAAAAATAAAAATTAAATGGTTTTTGTCTCACATTTTACCCAAGTTAATACAATTGATAAATTTGTCAAGGGACAAATTTATCAATTTTTTTAATTTGGGTACAATGTCAGACATAAACCATTTAATTTTTATTTTTTTAAAGTTTACATTGGTTATAAAAATAGAGCATGCGGCAGCCAAAAGGACCACGTGGAAGGGCCTGAGAAACAGATTTTTAATTTTTTTAGGCCTTAGCTTATAATTAGGCAGGCAGTTGATTAATAACTAACTCTTTTATCCCTTTAGTTTATTATGATTAGTGACACCAAATTTTTAGGACTGGATAAAAGGGCAATAACCTTGCAGCATTTCATCACCAAAATCAAAAAACACAAAGTTTTGTCATCATTATAAAGTACAAAGTAGGTTATGGCTATGAAAGAGTTAACAAGCAAATATTGGTCCATAACTTAATAACTTGAAATTACACACAGATGTGGAAAGAATGCGAAGTGTGTTTGAATTGGTGGGTGTTTTACATAACGAGTTGGAATGTCGTAGTCATATTTCATGAGAGCCGTAGGTGTAAAACACCTACTGATTCAAACACACATCGCGTTTTGTGTTTATTACACATCTATGCATTAAAATTCATTTAAATAAACAAATTTTAATTCCGATATTTAAACCCAAAGGTGAAGAGTTTGTTTGTTTTGTTTGAAGCTGTAGGCCTTCTGATCAAATGGATCGATATAAAATCAAAACAACCTTTTGGGAACCAGTCTAAATTACATTCGTTATTTTTTCTATTGGGCGTGTTTGTTGAAATTTGTATCGCTGTTTCTCGCCGGCTGGTTCCCTTCATGCCTAACCATTTGGTGGCTATAACTATTATTAAAAATATAAGTACAAATTTGGGCAGATTTGCAAAACAGTTGGGAGAAACTAATGTCCGAAGATTTACCAAAATGAAGCTGACCAATTTAGACATAAGAGGACCCGAAGATGAGACAGCCACAGGACTGGGTTAATGTTGGGGTTGGAACTGATTGGGTTTTTTTAAAAGTATTATCTCATTTTTGGTTAATTAATTTTTTGTGAACAGAATTTATTTTGCTTTGGACGTTTTCATTTTCAATCTATGCAAGATGATCGATGTCTGTATAACGGTATTTGGAAACTTTTCGAAGCATAACAACTATTGACTTGACGGAAAAAGAAGTAGAAAAAACGGTGCTGGGAAAAAAGTTCCAGCTTGTACATCACCAGTTGAATACAGAAACTTTTGTCATAGCGGCAATTCTGTTAAATACAAAGGTTTAAAGTTTAATGGATGTATGTGTAATAAAAATTTAAAATGAGTTAATTCCTGGTCATCACTAAAGCTGTATGTAAACCTCTGTACACTGATACCAAAATACTGAAGTTTCAAAAAGCACATATTTGCTGTACATAATGCAACTAAGAACTGAACCAATTCATGGGGATTCACAGAACCAAAATTAGGGGGAGCATTGGCGAAGTGAGACGTGTTCTCGTTAGATCACCGAAGTTAAGCAATGTTGAGCCCGGTTAATTCTTGGAGGATGGGTGACCACTCAGCGTTTGATTTGAGTGCTTTCCATAGTAGTGGCTGGTGTGCGATCAGCAAAGTTTGAGTGTGTGACTCTGTGACGTTGAATAACGTGCTAGCTGTGAACATTGGGAATGTTCACCAGCACTATGCAATCCCTACCATACCTAGGTGTAAAATGGGGACCAGTTGCAGTGCTTGCCTTGCATGCCCGTCTGTAGACCACTGGCAGTATGCTCCATAGAGTTGAGCTGAGAATATCATAGAATGAACAAAGGGTGTGAACACCTGTGATACAGGGTAATAATGTAAGTCAGAGAGCACTGCGGTGGATTCTAGATGTTAACATTGCATTATTATTATTAATTCATAAGAACTAAACCAATTCAATCAATTTAACCCTTTACCTAACAAATCGCCCGCATCCGCCCACGTAATATGCAAATTGAGTAGTTGAAAAAATTAAATTTTTCAAAAAATTTCAACAAAACCATATCATGTGACCCCTCATTGGAACCAGCTCATTGAGCTCATTCCAATGAGAGGTCACATGATATGCTTTTGTTGAAAATTTTTGAAAACTTTTAAAACATTATATTTAAAATAATAAATTTAGGTATCGTCTGCATTGGGTAAAGGGTTAACCAATTCCTTATTGTTTGACAGTGTGCATATGGCTCTGTTAAACAATATGAAATTGGTTAAATTCCAAGTTGCATTACGGGAAATATTTGCAGCTTGGAATTTTATTTATTCATTTATTAGGATTTCACGACACTTTTGACAGCCAGGGTCACCTTAACCTGCATCCTACAGTTTTATGAGTGGAAGAAGTGGGAGTATCGAGAAGAGAATAACCAAGCTGTGGTGACTAACTGTCAGACTCCTGAGATAGTAACTCCGCACAAGTAGGGTCATCACTGGATGAAGGTGAGTGTACAACAAATGAAATTTTGATATTACAACTTCAGTGTGCAGAGAGTTAACCCTTATTGGCCGTAAGTCCTCATAAACCACAAACTGCTCCGATATATGAACAGGATTCCTGCAGGCAAGGACTTATAAAATGCACGGCTATTCAAGCCATTTCTCGACATTTTGCAGCATTTTTCAAGGCCCACAATAGCCAAATTCAAGGCTTTTCAAAGCCCTGCAATCAGTAATTCTAACTTGAACACTTCAGTCATTACCCACTTCCCCTGATGGGAAGTGGGAGGAGGGGGTAATGACCATAGTATCCTAGTTAGTACTATATTTTCACAAATTCTGGTATATAAAACTGTACAGTTATGATTATTTGCTTATTTGCTTTGTCACATGTTTATTTCATGAATATTCAAGGATTGTCAAGGTCTCCGGACAGATTTTCCAGGTTTTCAAGGCATTGAATGGCCCTCAGTCAAATTCAAGGCTGTCCAGGGCTTATATTTCGTCTAAATTTGTGAGAATCCATTTGGATTCTCGTGAAAATGGTTGCGAGAATCCATACCTATTATGAGTGTCCCAGGATCCCATGATGCCATCATGGTTGAACCACTGTTGTATACTGATAACACATGTTAACCTCTTACCCAACACACCTTTTTAATTTTTAAAACTAAATTTGATAATTTTTAAATAATAAATAAATGATAAAATAATTAAATGAACAATATTTACCAATAAAATCTTACAAATATGGCTGTCGTTGGAACCGGCTCAATGAGCCGGTTCCAATGACAGCCATATTTGTAAGGTTTTATTGACAAAGTGTCAGGATATTTCAGGTCATGTTAGCCTTCTATTGGTTAATTTGTTGCCGCTGTGTTAGTTAAAGGGTTAAACTCAATTTTTTTCACGCGAATCCAAGCAGAGGCGCAGCGAGAATCTACATGGATTCTCGCCAGTTTTATTGCGTGAATCTTTGTGCGAATCGATTCTCGGATTCTCGTTGAAATTTAAACCCTGCTGTCCCTACAATCCAAGGCACTGAGGGAACCCTGCATTGCTTTGGTAAAGTTTCCCTGAGAACTCAACATGTAGTCAGTATTTATCTTGGCAGTGTATGTACATCATTGTTGGCTGCCTTTACATTCAGCCAACAATGATGTAGAAATACTGTGATGTCATCTGCAGAGCTCAGTGTACAATAAGCATAGAATTAATCTGATGCTTTAACCCTTTACCTAACATGAAAAGCAGACGACACTTGCAAAAACAATTCTTGAATAATTAATTTTTTTCATTTTTTGTCTCAAAAACATAGGTTATGACTAGGGCTGCAACGATTCATCATGATTTCAATGCATCGCGATACATTTGTACATGATACGCATATCGTATCGTTTCATGTGTATCACGATACAAACGATACACTTCCAGAAGACTGGCATGATGTAGTCAGAAGTTGCATTTTCAGGCCCAACAAGTCTATTTTGTTATTTTCCAACTTATAATTCCACCACAGGAGTCTGAAATTCTATTGGGAATATTGTTGGGAACGTAAATATCACGTTGAAAGTGAATTAGAGCTATACTGATAGAATTTCAGACTCCTGTGATTCCACTTGTTCATTTGTATTTCCGTAAAATATCAACTCTGTCTAAATTATAAGCATAGTTTGAGGCAACAGACCTCTCACCTCTGAGTTGAACCCAGACTCCCAGAGGTCCATTGGCTGAAACTTGCTTATCTTTCTCAAGCACTAAAAAAGAAACTGGATGTTACTGATCAAATGAAAGTTGGACTCTGCGCAGTTTGTGGGCCTTCTATTATTGATAATTCAATCTCAGTGTACTGCATGTAATGTATCGTGAAAAAATTGTATCGTGAAAAAAAATTGCGATACATATTGTATCGTGAGTGAGACGTATCGTTGCAGCCATAGTTATGACCCCTCGTTGGAACGAGCTCGATGAGCTCGTTCCAATGAGGGGTAATAACCTATGTTTTTGAGACAAAAAATGAAAAAAATAATGAAAATTAATTGGCGATATTTGAGAATAGCGCTGGCCGGTTTTGGCCGTTACGTTGGGTAAAGGGTTAAGGGTTAAAGAATATTGCATTTTTACAATAGTTCTTTATTACCCAAGATGAAAAGCAGACGACACTTGCAAACAAAATTACTGAATAACTAAAAAATTGTCATTCAGTTTTCATTATTTTTTTACCGTCCTGGAAAACTGAGTAGCAGAGGAGACAAACTGATTGGCAGTTATAAAGAGACAAATAAATTTCAGAAAAATACACCTTTTCAGTTTTTATCATTAACAAGAACAGAAATCTAATGAATTTGAACAATGAAAGTGTCAATGACACTGTAGCTTAACTTGCCTGTGTGTTATGTTTGATAATGTTCAATGTTTATGAAAGGATTATGAAATAAGACAAGAATTGTGATAATTGGGAATATGTTAATTTCTGTTCCCAGTATGCCATGTTTTCAATAAATATAATATGAGGTGTAGACTATACTAAATGGGGTGGGTTAATGTGGCCCTCACAGTTAATGTATGTGGCCCTCACAGTTAATGTATATCAACGAAAGTTATCAATTTACAGTGAGATTATTCCAAAACGAGTTATCCTATCAATTTACAATGAAATCCCTTCATAAATACAGCCTGTAGACTGTGCTAAAGGTCTTTGTGCTAAAGGTCTTTGGACTTTGGGCCTGTGTAGCCATCACAGTTGACCGATCGCAACCAAAAGGGGACGTCCTCATCTAGACATTATACTGAGCCAGCCTACCAAGTTACAATGAAATCCCTTCATAATTATGACCTGTAGTCTGTGCTAAAATTTTTCGGGCTTCGAGCCCCTGTAGCCATCACAGTTGATCCATCGCGACCAAAAGGGGACGTTATCATCTAGACATTATATGGAATCAACCTACCAAGTTACAATGAAATCCCTCCATAAATACGACATGTTGACTGCGCTAAAGGTTTTCGGGTTTTGGGCTTGGGCAGCTGTCACGGCTAAATGATTGCGATCGAAAGGGGACGTTCTCATCAAGACATTATCTGGAGTCATCCTACCAAGTTACAATGAAATCCCTTCATAAATATGACCTGTTGACTGTGCTAAAGGTTTTCGGACTTCGGGCCCCAGTAGCCATCACAGTTGCAGGCCCGTCGGAATGAAATTTATATTGGGGGGGCTGATATTGCTAATTTGGGTGAACTGGCTGATACTAAATGGGTATGGGGTATCCAGATGCCGAAGGCATTTGGCGCGAGTGCTGAAGGAACAAGCTTTTTGAGGGGGTGGGGGGGGGGGAGGAGGGGGGTTACTCCCCCAGAAAATTTTTTGAAAACGGCAATCAAAGGAAGCATTCTGGTAGCTTTTGAAGCAAAAACCTCTTGATTTTTTTTAAGCCGCAAAAAATGTTTTTTTAACAAAATGTTTCAAAAATCCCAATAGAACCCCATAACATTTGGGGACGGTTCTCACACCGGGCTCACCTGTAGGCCGTGGCCGTATTCCGTCATGCTAAAAAACAGTCAGGCCTTATGGTGGATTCATTAGTTTTATCATTACGCCAACGGTTGTCGTGGTCTTCTAAGCTGCCAATGGAATTGCTCAAAACGTTTGCACATCAACATATGCAGGTGCATGTTATACATTCAGTGATACGTTCATAATTCTAATCCAGGGGCGTAGTAAGCTAATTTTATTTTAGGGGGGGGGGGGGGTAGGACCTATATTCCCATGACGCGGTGCGTCATCCGAGCGGTGAGTGGGGGTGAACATGAGAGGGGGTATCCTCCGTCTCGTTGGTGGGGGTGCGGGGCCTCCCCCAGGAAAATTTTCGAATTTAAGATGTAAAAACATGCATTCTGGTTGATTCTGAGCAAATAAATCGTATATTCCTATGACGCTTCGCGTCATCCGCCCCGCGAATAGGCGAGTGGGGGTGAGCACGAGAGGGGGTATCTCCCCGTCTTGTTGGTGGGGGTCCGGGGGGGCCTCCCCCGGGAAATTTTTTTTAATTTAAGATGTACAAATATGCATTCTGAGTGATTCTGAGCAAATACATCGTCAATAAGGAAATACGTCAGCTCTCTGATCAATTCAGCGTGATTTCCGAGCAGAATGACAGGAATAGTGAACATGCAATGAATTACCCTGTGGTTGGTTGGGGTTTAACATCGCTTTCCACAATTAGGCGAAAACACATCTGTCAGTTTTATTGGTGGAAGAAAGCCCACATGGAACCCACTCAATCCAGTAATCATTAACAGCAATGTCGGAATCTGGTAACCAGTGGGCATCCCGGGTGGAGAAACCACCAACCCAGCCCAGTAAAGCCTACTTTTGACAAATTTGTGGGGGTGGGGATGGGTTGGAAATATCTCCCTTAACACCCCCCCCCCCCCCCCCTCCCCCCCCCCCCCCTGTTCCTACGCCACTGTTCTAATCTGAGTTAAATAATGTAATGTCCAGTTTTATTCAGATTACATCGGTTGCTCCCATCATGGATAAACTAACGACGAAATATGAGCAAATTATTGGGGGGGCTGCAGCCCCCCCGGTTCCGACGGGCCTGAGTTGACCAATCCCGACCAAAAGGGAATGCTCTCATCTAGACATTATATGGAGTCATCCTACTAAGTTATAATGAAATCCCTTCATAAATATGACGTGTAGTCTGTGCTAAAGGTTTTCAGGCTTCAGGCACCCTGTAGCCAACACAGATGACCAATCTCGACCGAAAGGGGACGTTATCATCTAGACATTATATGGAATCAACCTACCAAGTTACAATGAAATCCCTCCATAAACACAACCTGTAGACTGTGCTAAAGGTTTTCGGGTTTTGGGCTCGGGCAGCTGTCATGGCTGAATGATCGCAACCAAAAGGCGATGTTCTCATCTAGACATTATCTGGAGTCATCCTACCAAGTCACAATGAAATCCCTTCATAAATATGACCTATAGACTGTGCTAAAGGTTTTTGGGCTTTGGGCCCCTGTAGCCGTCACAGTTGACCAATCGCAACCAAAAGAGGACGTTCTCATTTAGACATTATATGGAGTGCTTAGGGTTTTGGGCTCAGGCAGTCATCACGGTTCACAGATTGGGACCAAATGGGGAAGTTCTCACCTAGAAATCACCTGGAGTCATCCGACCAAGTTACAATGAAATCCCTCCATATTAAATATGACCTGTAGACTGTGCTAAAAGTTTTGGGGTTTCGGGCTTGGGCAGCCATAACAGATGACAGATCATCACCAGAAGGGGACATTCTCATCTAGATATTATACAGAGCCATCCTACCAAGTTACAATGAAATTCCTTCATAAATACGACCTGTAGACTGTGCTAATGGTTTTCAGGTTTTGGGCTCGGGCAGCCACCATGGCTAACCGATCATGACCAAAAGGGGATGTTCTCATCTAGACATGATCTCAAACTCACTCACAGACTAACAGACTTCTGCACGCGTGATGGCAATAGCCTATCTTGACTTTGTCAAGTTAAGCTAAAAATCAAACATATCAAAGTGAATGAGAGTTCAACTTGAACTTCAACCAGTTCAGACTTAGATGGTCAATGTCATTGTCACTGTCCTGAAAGGGGATGGGGAGTGGGAGGGGGAGGGTATTGTTGTACATGCTGTGACATGGGTACTTTTTTCAGCACCGGGGAGAGACAACTTTTTCTCAATTTTAACTTCAAGTTCAAACCGTCCAAGGTCCCTATTTATCATGTACTGCACTGACTGGTCAGTCGTGTCTGAGCTCATACTCTAGCATAAGCTGATACCTCATTTTACAAGTGTGAGATACCAAGTGGCCCCTCCGGGTCTAAGCCTGCTCTCCTACTTTTCAGTTTTAGAATAAGGACTATTTTAGTCACAGGTGCTGGTAATTATGATGTAACTAGACATCTGAGGATAGCAGTAACTAACATTACAAGATTAATAAATAGACAGAATGCGATGTGTGTTTGAATTGGTGGGTGTTTTACATAACTTAGATGTGAGTCTTCCATGGAAGACGTGTGTCGCCTGGCGTTTCAGACAGAATTCTAAGTGGAAAAGGGGCATAACTCTGGAAAAAATACAGCGGATCAAAAAATAAAATAGGAGGTGCACAATGCCATTATGTGATAAAGAATCACTGAAAGTTTCATCAAAATCCATTCATAGGTTAAAGAGGAGTGGCGGATAAGAGAAAGTGTGATGCGGACGACGTGGATGACAATGCGGACGACGCAAGACGACGGGGCATAACTCTGGAAAAAATACCGCGGATCAAAAAATAAAATAGGAGGTGCACAATGCCATTATGTGGTAAAGAATCACTGAAAGTTTCATCAAAATCCATTCATAGGTTAAAGAGAAGTGGCGGATAAGAGAAAGTGTGACGCAGATGAGGACGCGGACGACGCAAGAGGACAAAAGTAATCCCTATATGTCGCTCCCCGCTTCGTGGGGCGTTGACACAACAAGTTGGAATGGCGTAGTCATATTTCGCGAGAGCCGTAGACTCGAGCGAAATATGACTACGCCATTCCAACGAGTTATGTAAAACATTCGCCGATTCAAACACACATCGCGTTCTGTGTTTATTACACATCCCATGCATTAAAATGCATTTAAATAAATAAATTTTAATTCCGATAATTAAACCCAAAGTTGAAGAGTATGTTTTGACTGAAGCTGTACTGATCATAAGATTCATATGGAACGATAAAAAAACCAAAACAACCTTTTCGGAACCAGTGTTTGTTGAAATTCCTATCGCTGTTTACTGACAGTAATAGCCACCAAATGGTTAGGTGTGTAATATGTGCAGATTTGCAAAACAGCTGGGAGAAATGTTTTTAAAAGAAGTTTGAAGCATGTCAAGGTGTACGAAGATTTACCAAAATAAAGTTGACCAATATAGATATAATGGGATCCACAAAACGAGACGGCAATGGGACTGGGTTAATGTTCTGGTTGGAAATGATTGAGTTTTTAAAAAATATTATCTCATTTTTGTCTAATTTTTTGTGAACCAACTTTATTTTGCTTTGGACATTTTCATTTTCACACTATGCGACAGACGGTCGATGATTGTATAACGAAATTTGGAAAATTTTTGCAGCATAACTAAACGGTGCGGTTAAAAAGTTCCGGCTTGTATATCACCCATTGGATACAGAATCATTTATATCATAGTGTTTATTCCGTTGAATACAATGGTTTAAAGTTTAATGGATGTGTAATAAAAAGCTAGAGTACCATGAGAATCAAGTTTCGGTGATTGAATTGCACTTGGGAGATCTGCACACACAAACACCAATGTTGCGAAACTGAACAAGAAATACCCTTAATAATGTAACAGGTTTGATTCAACTTCTCTATGCTGCACTGAATTTTTTGTGTTAGTTGTGTTTTTTACTCAATTAAATGAACTATTCAATTAACAGAACCCTGGTAATTTGCTTGTATTCTTGTAATAAACAGAGCATTTTTCTGCATAAGATCACAAAACTTTTTAATCAATTAACAGGAGTTTACTCTATAATCTTTTTGCAAGTGACAGGTTAAATTTTTTCTAAAGGAACCTGTGTGGTAAATGGACAGGTGTTTGAAAGTTATACAACATTGACAGGGTTATTCAACTTAGAAATATCTAGATAAGTAGGCTGCACTCTACACGATGATCAACCCTTCATGTAACAAACTTCTGATAGAAAGTAAATCAGAAGCTTTAACCCTTTACCCAACGAATCGGCCACATCCGCCCGCGTAATATGCAAATTCAGCAGTTGAAAAAATATTATTTTTCAAAACATTTCAACAAAACCATATCATGTGACCCCTCGTTGGAACGAGCTCGTCGAGCTCGTTCCAATGAGGGGTCACATGATATGGTTTTGTTGAAATTTTTTGAAAAATTTCAAAAAATCATATTTAAAATAATAAATTTTGATATCGTCTGCGTTGGGTAAAGGGTTAAATAAAATTCATATTTCACATTTCACATTTTGCTTCCGATCACAGCTTAAGACTTCTAATTGAAATGTGCTTGTGATAACTCCCCATCCAACTCCCTCACCTCCAAAAAAAAGTTGGTTAGGCTTCGTAAAGTAGATTTTCTGTTTCTCAGGCTATTTTGTGTAAAATTGCATGCGGGCGGGCAGTTTTTTATTTTATTTTTTTATTTTTTGTAATTATTTCTTTGCCATCAAAAGTTCATATATTTGGTTATTTTTTGTCTTAGGCCTCATAAACTACAGTCCAGAACAGCACAGGGGGTGGTTTATTTCGTCCCTTGAGTGCAAAGCCTTGTTGTACTCAAGGCACAAATTTATCAATTTTATTAACTTGGGTAAAATATGACACATAAACCATTTAATTTTTATTTGTTTAAGTTTGCATTGGTTATAAAAAGAGAGCATGCAGTAGCCAAAAGGACAATGTGGGAGGGCCTGAGAAACAGATATTTAACTTTTTGAGGCCTTACAAGTAAAGAGTGTATTTATTTATTTATTGGTGTTTAAGGTCACATAATTATGCACAATGGCTAATCGTGACCGTGACAGTTTCACGGGTGGAGGAAGCCAAAGTACCCGGAGAGAACCACCAAGCAACGACAAGCAGCTGTCAGCTCTTCAACATCGCAACTCTGAACCACAACCAGGCAGAGTGAGATTGGTTGAAGACATGCGCACCATCGACATGCAGTATGACTTAATACACAGCATCATGTCCCCATGTAGGCAATTGGGATTAAGTGACTTGCCCAAGGACACAACGCGGGAACGCGAATCAGTCGCTGAAATGGTCACCCATCCAACTACTAACCGTGCTCGACGTTGCTTAACTTCGGTGATCAGATGGGAACTGGATACCATGACACCACCGGGCCCCCAGTAACCAGTGAAAGAGATGAACAGACAGAACCCTCTTCAGGATAAATTTATAATTACTTACCACTACAACTTACCCCATCAAAACCACCCAACCCTACCAACAATGTTACTACACTCCCTCTTCCAACATAAATTAAACAAGCTGCTCAACTTACTTCACAAGGGAATGGTCTCTCCCCTGAATGTATCAGCATGTGTCGTTTCAAGTCACTTGGTTTGGCACAGAATTTCCCACAAATCTGACAAGTTCGACTCGCCAAATATGGAGAGACATTTCCATTGTCATCAACGATGAATTCTTTCTTCCCATCATGCATCATGTTCTTGATATTATTATTGGTGTCGGGTACAAATGTGAGACACTCATAATTTTCGCATGAACTCCTGGACATATCCAGTGCTTGTACATCGCTCTGGTCTTTCATTTTATCTGTTTCAGTGGTTACTACAGTAGTGGTAGCATTATCATCTCTCATCTCTTCATCATGCTTCTGTTCTGAGTCTTCTTCATCGGTTGTCTCACTTTCTTCATCGCTGTTATTATCAACAACTTCTTTTTTGTGTTGGCGTTCATGGGTATGTAATCCTCGTTGTGTGCGAAATGTTCTGTCACAATGCTGAAAAAAACACATGGAAGTTAATACAATGCTGATCAAAATAATTTGTCAGATAAGGCTATTACAAGAAATTCTTGTTTCTCAGGCAGCTCCTTCATCATAGAAAATCTGCCTCATCTCATCACCAGGGATCGATTTAACTGGATTTGCATAGAGATTTTCGAATCAATTTTGAACTATAGCTAATCAATTTCACTCGACAAAAACATATAAATGACAGGAAATGCTAATCAAAATTTATCCAAGTTAGTAAATTGCTATTCAATTTTTAAAAATTGAATCGACCCCTGCTCATGACCTTTCTTTTCGCCTGGAAATCTCTTCTATGACACTATTTTGCACATGTAGGACAAATATTTAACCAAGTATACCTACAGAGCTCTGTCAAACAAGATACAGTTGGTTTAATTTTAAACTACATTATTGGAAATTTTCACTGCTGAAAACATTGGTTTGCCACATAATGGTGTTAGTAGTTAAATTTCTGATTCCAACTATTTTCAGTACTCTTATATAAATGTGAATATAATAAAAAAAAAAAAATCTCCCTCCTTCATAAAATTGAGGAAAAATTGTTGGAGAAACAAGAAATATTTTTTTATTGACCTAAGTTTTAACCCTTTACCCAACGAATCGCCCGCATCCGCCCATGTAATATGCAAATTTAGCAGTTGAAAAAATATTATTTTTCAAAAAATTTCAACAAAACCATATCATGTGACCCCTTGTTGGAACGAGCTCGTCGAGCTCGTTCCAACGAGGGGTCACATGATATGGTTTTGTTGAAATTTTTTGAAAAATTGGAAAAAATGATATTTAAAATAAATTTTGATATCGTCTGCGTTGGGTAAAGGGTTAAAAAACTTTGATCACATTTTATGTTTGTTGATTCGAATGTTTGACATCGTTTCTTGGTAAGATTTCTCAAGAGCTTCCAAATAAATGATGTCAAGGTTGAGGGATTTATCAATAAATAAGTTACCTTCACAGTTTTAGTGAATAAAAGATATTTTCTGTTTTTGGATTCAATTTAGGGATTTTATAAAGGGTTTTCAGAACAAATTTGTGACCTCAGGGTACAGATGCAGGGTTTCCACTAGAGCAGTCGTTGACCAGAAGCATTCACCTCCGCAGAAAAACTTGAATGTTGGCACAGAAAATGTTAACTGTTCTGGTCGGTGACCCAATTCCTAAAGCCTTTTATCTCCCAAGTCGCAGAGATAGAGTCGTCAACCAATCTATAAATGGCAGCAAGAAACAGGATCACGATATGTACATTCCTTTGTTGGGGAAGATCAGAGTACCACATGACATCAATCAGACTACAAGCACCAATAAAAATGTTGCAACCACAAACAAGACGAAATACATGTACATGACGTCTCTTTTTCTGGCCGTTTTCGTGTCATTAGCAAAAAGGTATTTGCGGTGCGAACAGCATTATTTTTACATTAATTTGAGCATGAGCCATAAAGATGGGTTTTACAAAAAAAAACTGCAACCTCAATATGCCATGGGTGGGGCAAAAATTTCAACATTTTTGGGGAGTCAGACATTGACTACGGAGGCCAGTATGGATCAGCAAATTAGTGATCAAGATGCTGAATGGGAAATTATCATCGATAAGTTAAAGAACATTGTGGCTTGCAAAATGGATTTCTGATTGGTTGAAACCTTGAATTTCACCCCTAATAGTTTACCAAATACTTTAAGAGTTAATTAACCTGCCCCGTCTAACACCATTATCGTTTTCAAGTTTTCTTCTACCACCTGAACCCGTCACACCATTTGTTCTATCATAATAATTTTGCAGTTATTCACAGAAAAGCACAAACCAGTGCTTTCCAGGAAAAAATTAATTGTATCATTTTTTAATGTAAATGAATAGACAATAATTTTCTGTAATTGTTTATGTCATTAAACTGCAGTTAGCACTGTATCAGGCATCATGTTGCCTAATAGTAACCATGTATCAACGAGTGAATAAATCCGTCCCATCTAGAGTCATCATGGTCTTTTTAAATACCCTCCATCCCACCTTGTGTTGGGAATAATCCCCCATCAATTATTTTCTGGAAAGCACAAATTGGCGATTAGTAAGAAATAACTGCAACATAATATAATAGAATGTAACATAAAGCATCTTGATGATATGTCTTGCTCTGGATTACCTTCGTACAGTGTGATGTAACCTTTTTCGTCATCGATGGTTTCTCGTCCTTCCACTCAACTCCTGTGGGCATCGATCCCCAGCACTGTGGTCGCAGAACATCTATCAAAGTCATGGACAGCCTTGTCAACAAGATCGCTACTAAGGCAGGGCTTATATTTCGTCTAAATTTGCGAGAATCCATACCTACTATGAGTGTCCCAGGATCCCATGATGCCACCAAGGTTGAACCACTGTTGTATACTGATAACACATGTTAACCTTTTACCCAACACACCTTTTTAATTTTTAAAACTAAATTTGATAATTTTTAAACAATAAATAATAAATAAATGATAAAATAATTAAATGAACAATATTTACCAAAGAAATCTTACAAATATGGCTGTCGTTGGAACCGGCTCAATGAGCCGGTTCCAATGACAACCATATTTGTAAGATTTTATTGACAAAGTGTCAGGATATTTCAGGCCATGTTAGCCTTCTATTGGTTAATTTGTTGCCGCTGTGTTAGTCAAAGGGTTAAATTGACTCAATTTTTTTCATGCGAATCCTAGCAGAGGTGCAGCAAGAATCTACATGGATTCTCGCCGGTTTTAGTGCGCGAATCTTTATGCGAATCGATTCTCAGATTCTTGTCGAAATATAAGCCCTGTAAGGCCTTGGCAATGCCTTGGATGTAACGGACAGTCTGATCGATAGTCCAGTGAGTCACCAGGCCAATCTGTCACTGTCACTGTTCAGTATCATCGCTGTGTTGTCAATGGGCATGCGAGAGTGGCAATTATGTAATATTTTATAGTAAATTGACGAGACTTCCTCTATTCATATCAATTTGCAATTATTTCTTCAAAGCAACAACTGGTGCTTGTCAAAAGGTAACTGCAAAATAATTCTTTTAAAGCTATATTGTAGCATAGATATTCAAATTCATTTTGTCGTTATGGGAGGTGGGGGGGGGGGGGGGAGAGAAGAGAGATAAAATATTGATAATTTCCATATCACATTATTTTATAATACAGCAGAATCCTCTTAACTGAATATCCTTTTTGCCAGTGAAAATTATTCAATTAACAGGAGTATACAATTAACAGGGATTTGGTCAGTTCCCTGTCTTCTGGGGGTAAACTGAGCATTTATTCTATTATATCTTTTTTGACAGAGCTCATAGAATAAATGCCTGTATTGGATGTAGTGAGGCCAAAAAGGTTGATAAATAATGGGAAATTGGTGCGTGTCACAGTAATTTTTTCGACATATTACAAAAATTTATATACAATTAACAGGAGTTTACTCTACAACCCATATACAATTAACAGATCAAATTTGTACTGAAGGTATGGTAAATGGTTTTGTGTTTGAAAATTATATTCAATTAACAGGGATGTACAATTAAGAGATATCCAATTAAGTGGGCTCCACTGTATCACAGTCTGGCCCCATGTGAGTTCACAATGTTCTCTGGAACACTTTGCTGTTCACCTGAAGTCACCACTTACATACACGTCATTCAAAAAGTGTCTCAAAACTTATCTTTTTCAAAATGCATTTTCCACGACCTGTCCCCTTTGAATGAATTCATATTGTTTATCAAAGACATATTTCACTGTTTTTATCCCCACTTTGTAAGCCTGAGAGCACTTTATGTGGATTCAAACTGTATTTATTATTGTTATTATTATTAATATGAAATAAATTTAATTGTTAGAAAACAAGAAAGGGTTGAAATTTCAATGGACTCAGAATCTGCATTCATTGAAATTCAATCCTTTTTTTGTTAATTTGACGTGGCTACTGTCATTGGAAATCACAGATTGTGTTCATTCAAATTGTTTCCAGTAATTAACCCTTTGATACTTTTGTATGTGTCTTATGACGTACGAAATCAAACAGCACGTGGATACGTTGTGGTCATTTGTTTTGCTATTATTTTTCGATTTTTTAAAGTTTTAACCTCAAATTCCTATTTTCTCCTGAATAATGCTGTGATAACCGTTGAGCCAAATGTTATCGCAGCTTAAAATACTAATATGATCCTGCTGTCAAGACTTCTTAACTGGTTGAGTGCTAGAAGCCACTATCAGGGCTTTCAAAAAATGAGGATACCAGCGCAAAAGCCAACACTTTCCTTGCTTATATTTCATATTCAGTCAAACACAAATAATATTTTGTTTATATACATGTTTTATTACAGATTATTGGAGAGTGCCCACAGGCACTCTCCAATAATTTGTAATGAGTGTCAATGACACTGTAGCTTAACTTGTGTGTTGTGTTTGATGAAAAGGATAATGTTCAATGTTTATGAAATGATTATGAAATAAGACAAGAATTGTGGTAATTGGGAATATGTTCATTTCTGTTCCCTGTGTGCTATGTTTATGATAAAAATAATATGAGGTGTACACTGTACTAAAGAGCTGAGGGGTGGGTTAATATGACCTCACAGTTAATGTATGTGGCCCTCACAGTTAACGTATATCAACAAAAGTTACCAAGTTACAGTGAAATTATTCCAAAACGAGTCATCCTATCAAGTTACATTAAAATCCCCTCATAAATATGGCCTGTAGACTGTGCTAAAGGTTTTCAGGCTTCGCGCCCCTGTAGCCGTCAGTTTCCCAATTGCGTCCAAAGGGGACGTTCTCATCTAGACATTATATGAAGTCAATCTACCAAGTTACAATGAAATCCCTTAATAAATATGACCTGTAGACTGTGCTAAAGGTTTTTGGGCTTTGGGCTCTGGCAGCCATCATGGTGGAATGATCACAACCAAAAGGGGACATTCTCATCTGGACACTATTTGCAGTCATCCTACCAACCTACAATGAAATCCCTTCATAATTATGACCTGTAGACTGTTCTAAAGGTTTTCGGGCTTTGGACCCCTGAAGCCGTCACAGTTGCCCAATCGTGTCCAAAAGGGGACGTTCTCATCTAGACATTATATGAAGTCAACCTACCAAGTTACAATGAAATCCCTTCATAAATATGACCTGTAGACTGTGCTAAAGGTTTTCGGGCTTTGGGCTCAGGCAGCCATCATGGTTGAATGATCGCAACCAAAGGGGACAATCTCATCTGGGCATCATCTGGAGTGATCCTGCGAAGTTACAATGAAATCCCTTCATAAATATGACCTGTAGACTGTACTCAAGGTTTTCGGGCTTTGGGCACCTGTAGCCATCACAGCTGACCAATCACGACCAAAAGGGATGTCATCATCTAGGCATTATATGGAGTCAACCTAACAGGTTACAATGAAATCCTTCTATACATATAACCTTTTGCCTATGCTAAAGGTTTTTGGGCTCGGGCACCCATCAAGGCTGAATGATCACGGCCAAAATGGGACGTTCTCATCTAGACATTATTTGGAGTCATCCTACCAAGTTACAATGAAATCCCTTCATAAATATGACCTGTAGACAGTGCAGAAGGTTTTCGGGCTTCGGGCACCTTTAGCCGTCAAAGTTGCCCAATCATGTCCAAAAGGGGACGTTCTCATCTAGACATTATATGAAGTCAACCTACCAAGTTACAATGAAATTCCTTCATAAATATGACCTGTAGACTGTGCTTAAGGTTTTTGGGCTTCAGGCTCGGGCAGCCATCATGGTTGAATGATCGCAACCAAAGAGGACAATCTCATCTAGGCATCATCTGGAGTGATCCTACGAAGTTACAATGAAATCCCTTGATAAATACGACCTGTAGACTGTGCTCAAGGTGTTTGGGCTTCGGGCACTTGTAGCCATCACAGTTGACCAATCACGACCAAAAGGGGATGTCATCATCTAGGCATTATATGGAGTCAACCTTACAGGTTACAATGAAATCCTTCTATAAATATAACCTTTTGCCTATGCTAAAGGTTTTTGGTCTCGGGCACCCATCAAGGCTGAATGATCAATGGCCAAAATGGGACGTTCTCGCCTAGACATTATTTGGAGTCATCCTACCAAGTTACAATGAAATTCCCTCATAAATATGACCTGAAGACTGTGCTAAAGGTTTTCGGGCTTCGGGCACCTTTAGCCGTCACAGTAGCCCAATCATGTCCAAAAGGGTACGTTCTCATCTAGACATTATATGAAGTTAACCTGCCAAGTTACAATGAAATCCCTTCATAAATATGACCTGTAGACTGTGCTAAAGGTTTTCAGGCTTCGGGCTCGGGCAGCCATCATGGTTGAATGATCGCAACCAAAGGGGGACAATCTCATCTGGGCATTATGTGGAGTGATCCTGCGAAGTTACAATGAAATCCCTTCATAAATATGACCTGTAGACTGTGCTCAAGGTTTTCGGGCTTCGGCATCTGTAGCCATCACAGTTGACCAATCATGACCAAAAGGGGATGTCATCATCTAGGCATTATATGGAGTCAACCTAACAGGTTACAAATGAAATCCTTCTATAAATATAACCTTTTGCCTATGCTAAAGGTTTTTGGGCTCGGGCACCCATCAAGGCTGAACGATCATGGCCAAAATGGGACGTTCTCGTCTAGACATTATTTGGAGTCATCCTACCAAGTTACAATGAAATCCCCTCATAAATATGACCTGTAGACTGTGCTAAAGGTTTTTGGGCTTCGGGCACCTTTAGCCGTCACAGTAGCCCAATCATGTCCAAAATGGGACGTTCTCATCTAGACATTATATGAAGTTAACCTACCAAGTTACAATGAAATCCCTTCATAAATATGACCTGTAGACTGTGCTAAAGGTTTTCGGGCTTTGGGCTCGGGCAGCCATCATGGCTGAATGATCGCAACCATAGGGGACAATCTCATTTGGGCATCATCTGGAGTGATCCTAAGAAGTTACAATGAAATCCCTTCATAAATATGACCTGTAGACTGTGCTCAAGGTTTTCGGGCTGGGGCACTAGTAGCCATTACAACTGACCAATCACGAACAAAAGGGGATGTCATCATCTAGGCATTACATGGAGTCAACCTAACAGGTTACAATGAAATCCTTCCATAAATATGACCTTTTGCCTATGCTAAAGGTTTTTGGGCTCGGGCACCCATCAAGGCTGCATGATCGCGATCAAAATGGGACGTTCTCATCTAGACATTATTTGGAGTCATCGTAGCAAGTTACAATGAAATCCCTTCATAAATATGACCTCTAGACTGTGCTAAAGGTTTTCGGGCTTTGGGCCCCTGTAGCCCTCACAGTTGCCCAATCATGCCCAAAAGGTGACTTTCTCATCTAGTATGATCAATGTATGAAGTCAACCCACCAAGTTACAATGAAATTCCTCAATAAATATGACCTGTAGACTATGGTAAAGGTTTTCGGGTTTTGGGCTCGGGCAGTCGTCACGGTTGGCAGATCATGCCCAAATGGGGAAATTCTCATCTAGACATCATAAGGAGTCATCCTACCAAGTTACAATGAAATCCCTCCACATTAAACATGACCTGCAGACTGTGCTAAAAGTTTTTGGGTTTCGGGCTTGGGCAGCCATCACGGTTGATAGATCATGCCCAAAAGAGGACGTTCTCATCTAGGCATTATACAGAGGCATCCTACCAAGTTACAATGAAATCCCTTCATAAATACGACCTGTAGACTGTGCTAATGGTTTTTGGGTTTTGGGCTCGGGCAGCCATACCGGTTGCCCGATCGCGACCAAAAGGGGACGTTCTCATCTAGACATGACCCCAAACCTGCATATGAAATTTCGTGACGATCAGACAAGAACTGCGGGGTGTAGCCCGTGCTAAAGGGAAATGTGAACAGAAGTCACACACTCACAGTCTCACAGACTCACAGACTAACAGTTTTCCGCACACGTGATGGCAATAGCTTATCTTGACTATGTCAAGTTAAGCTAAAAAAACAGGTTTTGAATAACATATTCAGACCACCAAAAATAATCTAGCCCTCAACCAGATAATCACTAAAGTGAAAAATATCTTGTTATTGGTACTTTCTGACGTTTGATGTCACATTTTGAAAAACGTTGAAGAAACTGAATTCCCAGTGATGTTTGAATGTCAGGATAATTAAAGTCCCAAAGGGTTAAATGTCTTGAAAACAGCTTGAATGAACACACTATAAATACCTTGAGACCAACAAGGCATTTAGGCCCTTCACATTTCGGTCTGTCGATGTTTTTTAGCCTTGAGTATTGATACTTTTAAAAACTTGAAAGCATCAACACGTGAGGCTGAAAAGAAACAGGCCAAAAATGTGTGGTGGGAAAAATCGATGACTTTGTCTTTTTGTCAAGTTCGTCTTGTGTGAAAACTAATAAAAATGTTAGCAAGTAAGGTCTGCAGATCTAATTATTATTATTATTATTTATTGGTGCTTAATGCCACATCAGCAGCTAATGCTATATCGTGGCGATGAAAGTATGTATTTTTAAAAAGACCATTATCCATCATGAAAAAATTAAATGAAAGTGTCAATGACACTGTAGCTTAACTTGACTGTGTGTTGTGTTTGATGAAAAGGATAATGTTCAATGTTTATGAAAAGATTATGAAATAAGACAAGAATTGTGATAATTGGGAATATGTTAATTTCTGTTCCCTGTACGTTTTCAATAAAAATAATCTGAGGTGTAGACTGTACTAAAGAAGTAAGGGGTGGGTTAATGTGGCTCTCACAGTTAATGTATGTCTACCAAAGTTACCAAGTTACAGTGAAATTATTCCAAAACGAGTCATCCTATCAAGTTACAATGAAATCTCTTCATAAATACGGCCTGTAGACAGTGCGAAAGGTTTTTGTGCTTTGAGCCTGTGTAGCCATCACGGTTGGCCGATCGCAACCAAAAGGGGACATCCTCATCTAGACATTATACTGAGTCATCCTACCAAGTTACAATGAAATCCCTTCATAAACATGACCTGTAGTCTGTGCCAAATGTTTTGGGGTTTTGTGCTCGGGCAGCCGTCACCATTGAACGAACACGACCAAAAGGGGACATTCACATCTAGACATTATCTGGAGACATCCTACCAAGTTACAATGAAATCCCTTCATAAATATGACCTGTAGACTGTGCTAAAGGTTTTCAGGCTTTGGGCCCCTGAAGCCGTTACCGTTGACCAATCACAACCAAAAGGGGATGCTCTCATCTAGACATTATATGGAGTCATCCTATCAAGTTACAATGAAATCTTTCCATAAATACAACCTGTAGACTGTGCTAAAAGTTTTCGGGCTCGGGCAGCTGTCATGGTTGACAGATCGCAACCAAATTGGGAAGTTCTCATCTAGATATCATATGGAGTCATCATACTGAGTTACAATGAAATCCCTTCATATATATGGCCTGTAGACTGCGCTAAAGGTTTTTGGGTTTTGGGCTTGGGCAGCCATCACGGTTGACTAATCGCGACCAAAAGGGGACATTCTCATCTGGACATGACCTCAAACCTGCATATGAAATTTTGTGACGATCGGACAAGAACTATGGGGTGAAGCCTGTGCTAAAGGAAAATGTGAACAGACTCACAGACTCACTGACTAACAGACTTCAGCACTCGTGATGGCAATAGCTTTTCTTGACTTTGTCAAGTTAAGCTAAATAGAGTCACTGAAATACGAAATGTGAGTAATAAAACTAAGGAGTGTGAACCATAATGAGAAAGTGAGACCAGTTGTTAAAAAAATGCTGGGTGAATCAACCTGTGAAAACAGACATGGATAGATCAGAAGTTAAAAGAGTAAAACACAAATTAAAATTCACGGAAAAGGTTGATTACTTTCAAAAAGAGATAATATTTTGTGGGCTAGTAAGATAAAATAAATCTCTTAACCCTTTACCCAACACAGACGATATCAAAATTTATTATTTTAAATATAATTTTTTTTAATTTTTCCAAAAACTTCAACAAAGCCATATCATGTGACCCCTCATCGGAACGAGCTCACTGAGCTCGGTCCAATGAGGGGGTCACATGATATGGTTTTGTTGAAATATTTTGAAAAATTTAATTTTTTCAACTGCTCAATTTGCATATTACGCAAGCAGATGTGGCCGATTCGTTAGGTAAGAGGTTAAAGATCCAACAGTAAAATACTGCCCTCTAACATGATTAAAATCAGAGCAGTGTAAAAGAATGTGCTCCACTGGCAACACCTGCTGGCAGGGAACACACTCTGGTTGCATATTACCCTCTAACAAAAAGTTAGAGTTAGGAATGAGTTGATCTTGTGTGACCAATATGACATCCTGCCAAAACTATGTGATCTTTTCTGCAAAGGTTACTGGATGGGTAGTGATCAAATATGTTTGGACGGAAGCGATGGCACTTGTTATTTGTCGCCCCATCCCATTGCGCCTGCCACATAGATTTGATGTAACTACTAATATGTGGCTTGAAATCACTGAAAGGAATGTTAAAATCAGTGAGAGGCTTGATTAAAGCCTGTTTTGCTACATTGTCTGCTCTGGTGTTACCATGGATACCTACATGTCCGGGTAACCAGCAAAACACGATATCATATTAGTCAGACATGAGAGTATTCAACCTCTCACAAAGTTCCAAAGTGAGAGGGTTCTTTAACCTGGGGTGGCGTAAAGCAAGCTAAGAGGAAAGAGAGTCGGAAAATAGGATCGACTTTCTTTCCTGTACATTCTCGATGTGTTCACATGCAAACTGTAAAGCTTTAACTTCAGCTGTAAAAATAGAACTTTTGTCCAGAATTCTGATTGAGGTTATCCAATCACCAGCGACGACGGCTGATGATATTTTGTCACCATCTTTTGATCCATCTGTATAGATCCTTTTATACCCACTCTACTTGAGACTTATTTTCAACATATTGTTGTTTAAACTGTGAGGCATTTGTCTCGGACTTTTGAGTAGAAGCATGGTCTAAAATAACTGCAGGTTTCTTAAGATTTTTTTAACATTTAGAGGGTCTGAAACACAATTATAAGCAGGATTTGATGGATTAGCCAAAAGTTTAGATACATATTGGAGAGACAGTTTAATTTGGCGCTTGTTGTAGTAATTGTGTCACCGTCTGAGCGATCAATTCGGACTCCAGCATTGTGTCCTTGGGCAAGGCACTTAACCCCGATTGTCCACATGGGGGCAAGATGACGCCGTGTACTAAGGCATACTGCACGTCGATGGTGCGCAATGTCTTCAACCAATCTAACCTTGCCTGTGCTGCAGTGCGGAGTTACGATGTTGGGGAGCTGGCAACTGCCCATTGTTGCTTGGTGGTTCTCTCCGGGTACTCCGGCTTCCTCCACCCGTAAAATTGTCACGGTCATGATTAGCCATTGTGCATAAGTATGTGACCTTAAATACCAATAAATAAAATAGAAAGATCCAGTAATACCATGTCACTCACTCAAGTTTCTACAGAAAAAACATTATACCAAAGCTACAAATGAAATCTGAAAAAAATTGGGTGAAGGATGGGGCCTGTTGGGTGTACTTATGAAATTGTTTACAATTTATATGTCAAATCCAAGATGGCCGGTGGCAGCTATCTTTCTTGATGGAATGCAGAAAAAAAAATTTGATAACTCCCATCTGGACATTATACCAAAGTTCCATATAAAATTTGAAAAAAAGATTGGGTGAGAGGTGAGGCCTGTAGGGTCTGCTAAGGAATTGTTGACAATTTATATGCAAAATCCAAGATGGCCACTGCCGGCCATGTTTTTCAACAAAATTCAGAAACATTTGATAGCTCCCATCTAGACATCACACCAAAACTATGTATGAAATTAGAAAAAGATTGGATGAGAGATGCGACCTGCAGAGTGTGCTAATGGAATTGTTGACAATTCAAATGCCAATCCAAGATGGCTGCCGGCAGCTATATTTTTTACAAAATTCTGAAAAAGCTATATATGAAATTCAAAAAAAGATCAGGTGAGAGATGTGACCTGTACAGTTAAAACTAGAAGTCTTGTCACAAATTGTGCGCTTATCTAGGCTTAATTACGCGTAGGAATTGTGCGCAATTGCCATATCGAATGGCATCCAGGCATGGCAGGTTCTTCTGGTTACTCATAGCAAACACAGGCAATGTTTCAGCCAATGGACCTCCGGGTTACCCGGAGGTCCATTGGCTGAAACATTGCTTGTGCACAGGCCATATGTACAGAATTTGATGGCCTTACTATGGCCATAATGCGTAGATTAACGTGCAGATCGACGTGCTATTTGCACGCATTTCATAACAGGACTTCTAGTTTTAACTGTAAGGTGTGCTAATGCAATTGTTGAAAATTTATATTCAAATCAAAGATAGCTGCTGGCAGCCATGTTTTTCAACATGAAAGTGTCAATGACGCTGTAGATTAAATTGACTGTGTGTTGTGTTTGATGAAAAGGATAATGTTCAATGTTTATGAAAGGATTGTGAAATATGACAAGAATTGTGATAATTGAGAATATGTTAATTTCTGTTCCCTGTACACAATGTTTTCAATAAAAATAATCTGAGGTGTAGACTGTACTAAAGAATTGAGGGGTGGGTTAATGTGGCCCTCACAGTTACCAAGTTACAGTGAAGTTATTCCAAAACGAGTCATCCTATAAAATTACAATGAAATTCCTTCATAAATACGGCCTGTAGACTGTGCTAAAGGTTTTGGGGCTTCAAGCCTGTGTAGCCATCATGGTTGACCCATCACTACCAAAAGAGGACGTCCTCATCTAGACATTAAACTGAGTCATCCTACAATGTTACAATGAAATCCCTTCATAAATACAACCTGTAGTCTGTGCTAAAGGTTTTGGGGTTTTGGGCTCAGGCAGCTGTCACAGTTGAACAATCGCGACCAAAAGGGGACATTCTCAACTAGATATTATCTGGAGTTATCCTACCAAGTTACAATGAAATCCCTTCATAAATATGACCTGTAGACTGTGCTAAAGGTTTTCGGGCTAAGGGCCCCTGTAGCCATCACAGTTGACCAATCGCAACCAAAAGGGACGTCCTCAAAAGGGGCGTCCTCATCTGGACATTACATGGAGTCATCCTACCAAGTTACAATAAAACCCTCCATAAATACGACCTGCAGATTAAGCTAAAGGTTTTGGGATTTAGGGCTCGGGCAGCAGTCATGGTTGACAGATCGCAATCAAGTGGTAATGTTCTCATCTAGACATCATACTGAATCATCCTACCAAGTTACAATGAAACCCCTCCGTATTAAATACGACCTGCAGACTGTGCTAAAAGTTTTTGGGTTTTGGGCTTGGGCAGCCATCGCAGTTAACAGATCATTACCAAAAGGGGTCGTTCTCATCTAGACATTATACAAAATTATCCTACCCATTTACAATGAAATCCCTTCATAAGTACGACCTGTAGACTGTGCTAAAGGTTTTTGGGCTCGAGCAGCCATAATGGGTGACCGATCGTGACCAAAAGGGGCCCTTCTCATCTAGACATAACCTCAAACCTGTATATGAAATTTTGTGAGAATCGGACAAGGACAATGGAGTGTAGCCTGTGCTAAAGGAAAATGAGAACAGACTGATAAACAGACTTCTGCACACATGAGGGCAATAGTTTATCTTGACTTTGTCAAGTTAAGCTAAAAAATCACCCAGTGAACCTCCCCCCCACCCCACACACACTCCAACAGGATGAAGTGGGGGGGGGGGGGGGGGGGGGGGGGGGGGGGGGTGAAGAAAAAAAAAAAACAACTTGTCCAAAGGACCACCACCCTGGCCTGATGGGCCCCATTTGAGCAAATGTTAATTTTATGTATTCACATTTTCATCAAACTAAATTCATTTAAATAAAAATAAATGGTAAATTCTCCACAGGAATCTGTTTTCTCTGGTATTCACCAAAATCAGTCAATCATAACGCTTTGAACAAACTTTAATATAGGAGTCATAGTAATGCTTGCTATATACCAAATATCAAAAGATTCTGCCTGGTGGGTCTGAATAAAATCTTTGAAGAATATTGCTCATACTGCACCACATTAAAATGCGGTATCTCACAGGGAGCCGAAATATGAGCCCAGGGATTTGATTGGAACAAACTTGAATCTCCCCCACTAAGGATGTGAAAACTATGTCACAAAAGAATTTGACTCGTGGATGTGAGAAGAGATTCTTTAACCAATTACCCAACAAATCGACCGCATCCGTCCGCGTAATATGCAAATTCAGCAGGTGAAAAAATATTATTTTTCGAAAAATTTCAACAAAACCATATCATGTGACCCCTCTTTGGAACGAGCTTGTTGAGCACGTTCCAAAGAGGGGTCACATGATATGGTTTTGTTGAAATTTTTTGAAAAAATTTAAAAAATGATATTTAAAATAATAAATTTTGAAATCGTCTGCGTTGGATAAAGGGTTAAAGAACAGTACTTATATTGCACTAAGTTAAAATTTGGGCTCCCACAAGGAGCTTAAATATAACCCAATGGACATAATTTAAACAAACTGGAATCTGAACCTCCTAAGGTTCCAGCATATAAAATATCAAAAGATTCTGACTGGTGGATCTGAAGAAGATTTTTAGCTTCCCCATATTAAACCAAGTTAAAATTTAGGTTGCCAAAGAGTCAAATATGAACCCAGGACTTTATTTGAACAAACTGGAATCTAACCCCACTAAGGATACTGCAATCTGGATCTGATTTTTAAAGAATATGTATATATACATCTGATGCCTACATCCGATTCATTCAACAGCACCAATACCGGGGAATTTTTTACAAGAATCTTTCAGAATTTTTTGCCGTGGAGCTTGCAAAAGTTCAAATGTGATCTATCTATTTCAATGTGGAATTTGTCAAATCCAGTATGTCAGCGAAACCTGTACCCGTTTGACATACGTATGAATAATCACCGGTCATTCAAAACCAGAGGCTGGAGTGAGTCTAAAATGCTCACCCGGCTCAAGTTGTCAAAAGAGACGAGTGTATCAGTAAATGATCAGCAGCAAGAGCAATTTTTTGATTTGCTGGGACACATCCAAAGGCAACTATTTTGGCCATTCATTTCTGCTGGTCCTAGGAAAGCTTCCTAGCAAGCTCTGTTCTGTGAATTATTAAAAAACAACAAACAAAATTTTTGCCCAACAATTCCGGCACATATGATGTACTTATAACCCAGTGATATACTACATGACAAATTTGGCCATCTGCCCATTGGTTCTGAAAATAGAAAGTTTGAGTGGAGCCCAAATTTGGGAGCCCAAATTTTGACCTACTGCGTTTCTTTGAAAAAAAGTGACTTTGCTTCACTAAAGTAATTTCCATACCCGAAATCTAAGCATTATTGCTAGTGGCTTATGAGAAGGAGATTTTTAAAGCATTTTAGGCTTATGGACCATTAACCTCACCCCAAGGGATGTTGTAATTTTTGGGGAAAAAAATCAAGAGTGAATTCTACCAGCCTGAAGATGGCAGCAGCTTCATTTGAACATATTAGAAAAGGTATACTCCAAAGATGGTCTGTGCCATAAATGAAAGATGTTGGCCCAGTGGTTTTAAATAAGAAAAATGTCAAACTAGAGAAACAGAATTTACTGACACCAGTAAATTTAAGTCTGTGCAAAAATGGTTAAAGCATCAGAAATAAACAAAATAGAAAGTGAATTTATGGAGACTTACTTTTGGTGGGTAAAATATTTTGAAAGAAATCAGAACTAGGTTTTCGTTACCAGTATTTAAAGATATTCATACAGGAATCACAAATTTTTCAAAAAAAAAACAGAAAAAAACATACATGTGCACAGCATTGAAAGGGTTCGATCAATTCTCACATAACATCAAATAAAATATTTGGAAAACACACTGAACTCTTGAGAGGGTTAAATTAAAAATATTCATACAGGAATCAGATAAATTTTACCAAAAAACCAGAAAAAACATATGAGCACAGCATTGAAAGGGTTCAATCAAGGATTCTCACATAACACACATTGAAGTCTCAAGAGGGTTAAATTAAAGATATTCATGCAGGAATCTGATAACTTTTTCCAAGAAATCAGAAAAAAACGTGCACAGCATTGAAAGGGTTCGACCAAGGAATCAGAAATGGACATTTTTGGCCCTGCCACTTATAGAAGTCTTGAGAGGGTTAAAAGCATTGAACTGATCATTTCATTTCCCCCTAAGATAACGTGTGTTTGACAGCTAACTCTACTCTCTTGTTTACATAACAGTAAACTGTTTGCCAAGTTTGAACAACTTTTAACAGCTTTTGTTTCAGGAGAAATTACTGACTCATTATTTTTTGCCTGGGAGAAATATTCTAGATCGAACAGCTATGGACATACAGACCTCTCAGTCTCAACAGAACTTCAAACTATTCTTAACCAGGGGCAAATCGTCCTGTTGCTTTCCATGTGAACCAAGGTGTTTCCACGCAGTCTAGGGACTCAACAAATATACGTTACTGTCGAACAAGGATTGCAGTTCTAATTCTGAAAATTTCAAGGAACTGCACTCAGTGGCCTGGACACATTTTATTTTTGTCCAACACTACTATTTTCATCTTCAGTATCTTTGTAGCCTATTTTTCACATTTTTGCCATTAATCTTACCACGAAATCTGTTCACTTTTAACTTCTGGCGATCATCTAAGTGTTTTAGGCACCGTTGGAACCCATTGGCAATGGTCTTGTAGATGCAAGTTTTACTTACTCGCTTCCTGCACCCGCAACAGTGAATATAGCCTTTAGTGGCACTCTCCTATAGCAGGGGCAGTCATAGCACATGCCTCGCCGTTTCGCACCAGCTAGAAAAAGACCAAACTCTATAATTTCCTCCTAACGGGCTACTTGGTGCATTTAAGGCGACAGATTGTAATTTTTTTTTTAAATCATCCAGTTATCATACTTTCATAAAATACATGGAAGTATCTTGGCATTTCAAAATTCCAGTTGCTTTTAATTTTAGAAGGGTATATTGATATCAGATTTTACCATGAGTTAGGAATTACTAGAATACTTTTTAAAATTTGTCTAACAGTATTTTTTTTACCTTTTGGTGTCTACTTTTACCATGGTTTCTTTTCTTTTCGGATTGTATTACACACCCATTTAGTCAGAACTTGGCTTACGAGAACTTTTATCACATTTTAATTCTTTTGTCATCTGTGTGTATTCTTTCTCGTTATGTATGTACCCTGAAGAAGGTCTTTATCAGACCAAAAGCTTGGTAAAAAAACGTTGTTCCTGTGCAGTTTGAGCTTTATTTAGACAAATTTCTTTTGTTTTTTTGCTCTTGCATCTCTCAGATCCAGCAGACTTGAAAGAAATTTGTCTTATCAGAATATAGACCATTTTTTATATATATTCCTCATGTTGCATCAAGTTAAAATTTGGGTGACCCTAGGGATTTGATTTGAACAAACTTGAATCTGAACCTCCTAAGTAAGGATGCTGTATATAAAATACCAAAACATTGACTGGAGGTTCTGAAAATTTTTAAAGATTATTACCAATATTGCCCTATGTTAAAAATTCATGCTCCTGTAGTGAGGCCAAATATGAACCAAGGGGCTTCATTTTAACAAACTTGCATCTGCCCCCAACCGCCTCCCTTTCCTATGGATGCTGTATACCAAATATCAAAAGATTCTAACCAATGGTTCTGGAGAAAAATTCTTTTTTTTAATTTTTGCAAATATGCTGAGCATTTCTTCGATGCCCCCCTACATAACACCCTGACACAACCAACTGATGGCATTTGTTTTTACCATTCAATGCTACTGGTCCTAAGATGCTTCATACCAAATAACAGTTCACTGTTCCATATTTTTAACTTCTGGGGTTCCCACAGGGACAAAGGAATTTTTTTTTTTTTGCATGTGTCAAGTACTTATGACCCAATAATACCACATACCAAATTTGGTTCAAATTGGACTATCGGTTCAGAAAAATAGAAATTTTGGGTGGGGCAGAAAAAATCTTGCCCCTCCCATTGCAAAAGCAAATATTGCTCCACGAACTTCGTTTGAACAAACTTGATTCTACACCTCAAAAGGAAGCTCCATACCAAATATTAAGTCATTGTACCCACTGGTTCATGAGAAGATTTTTAAAATAAAAAATTGTGGAGCATCCCCCACCTCTCCCTGGGGCTGGGTATGTTGAGTTGAACAAAAACGCCATGCCCCTTTGGGACCATCTCTCACACAAACATTCACATGAATTGTCCCAGTGGTTTTGGAGGCAAAGTCCAAAACATAATGCTGACGGATGATGGATGGAGAGTGATTAGATAAGCTCAGTCTGACTACGTCAAGATGAGTTAAAAAAAAAAAGGATCATGGTTCTGGAAGAGTCAATCAACCAAAAAACATTGAGGAAACAGTCTCAGTGTATGTTTGTGCTCTAGTAATGTTGGTAAAGGAAAATTGGTTATGCAAACAATAAGGAATGAAATAATCGTTCACCCAATTTATGCAGGCTTGATGAACCATCAACACTTACCTGGCATGAAATAACCCCCCCAGTAGATTTCCCTTTCTTCAAGGGTGGGGATTCTTCTGTACTTTCAACACTGTAGGGCCTGTGTATAGTTTTTGCCTCAATGGAGTCTTGATGTTTCTTTGCTTGTGTTCTTGTCCTTAATTTATCCAATGTGCCACTCACGCTGCTACTGTGGACAGGTTCTTCAGAGACTGACAGATCTTCTTTGTCTCTATCTCTGCCTCTATCATCTGTGGCTGGCTTTATTTTCTTGGATGGTGAATCAGGTTTTCCTTCGTCTTCATCATCGTCTGTAAACAAACATAAAGTCAAAATTTATTTATATATTTATTGGAAAACACTTTCAGCATCTATACAGTACAAGTCAAAATAGGTTGTAGCATAACTGCAATAAACTTAGAGTACTGCTGCTCCTGCACTGATAAGATCAGAATATAACCAATCCTGGAAATGAGAAAGGTGCAAGTGCAATTGCTCTCGTCAGCAACCGTATCTTCTATTTTCTGGGAGCTAAAAAATGCACGTGTTGAAAAATGTGGAGCATTAATCTACTGTTAGGGCAGGGGGGGGAGAGGGTGGGGGGGGGAGAGGGCGGGGGGCACTAAAATTTTGCAAGACGTGACATCCTATTTTATTCGGCTCCTTTTTACACCCACCCACCCACTACGTGCAAATTTTCTACTACTGTTCTCAGACACCCCCCCCCCCCCCCAACTCTCCCATTAAAATCCAAAATAAACTTATAAACTTAGTAGGCACAGCTGTCTTTAGGGGGTTTTCATAATGTTCTTAAACTGGTACCACCAATTTAAACCTCTGTGGGCTGCTGTGGGTCCCAATCTACAAATGACAAGCTGTTCATTATCAGGCTTGGCCAGAGCAGGTGTACATATACGGGAACAAATTTTCATTTGAATTGTTCCAAAAATATTGTCTGCACATTTTCTATACTTCGAACAAGACACCCACCCCCTACTAACGTGTGACATTTCCCAGATTAAGCCAAATATTCTCACAAAAAAAGCCTCCTGATGTTGTATTTATGTTAAGAGTGTGATGTACAACATCATCTTTAAGGTTTAAAAGACAAATGATGGTATATATTAGCTGATATATTGATATATTTTTAAAAAATAGACCGATGAAATCGTCAGATGTGTACCCATACGAGCAACTAGTAGAAAGCTGTATGACGGAGGGCCACCACGGATGCCAACATTATGTACACCATACATGGTATGGGTACATATAGAAATGGATTGGAGGAGTGTCTAATTTGATGGATAAAGGGTTAATATCTCCGGATCAAATTATCAGATTTACATAAAAAATCTATACAGCACAGCACATCAGTAACCTGAATAAATATATAAAGTAACATGACAATCGGATTGATATTTTTTGAGTTATCTCATGCCAAAAGGATTGGAGGAATTTTCAATTTGAAGGATAAAGGGTTAATATCTCAGGATCAAATTATCAGATTTACACCAAAAACTATACAGCTCGGCACATCAGTAACCTGAACACAAATATAAAGTAACTTGACAATCCAAGCAATATTTTTCAAGTTATCGAATGCCAAAGGGATTGGGGGAATTTTCAATTTGAAGGATAAAGGGTTAATATCTCAGGATCGGAATAACAGATTTAAACCAAAAACTATACAGCTCAGTACATCAGTAACCTGAACACAAATATAAAGTAATTTGACAATCCAAGCAATATTTTTCAAGTTATCGAATGCCAAAGGGATTGGAGGAATTTTCAATTTGAAGGATAAAGGGTTAATATCTCAGGATTAAATTATCAGATTTATAAACTATACAGCTTGGCACATCAGTAACCTGAACACAAATATAAAGTAACTTGACAATCCAAGCAATATTTTTCAAGTTATCGAATGCCAAAGGAATTGGAAGAATTTTCAATTTGAAGGATAAAGGGTTGATATTTCTGGATCAAATCATCAGATTTACACCAAAAACTATACAGCTCGGCACATCAGTAACCTGAACACAAATATAAAGTAACTTGACAATCCAAGCAATATTTTTCAAGTTATCGAAACACAAAGAAATGGATACTGACGCCGGACGGATAGACGGACAGACAGACAGACAGACAGACGGACAAAGGATGGACGAACGACGGATGACCACCCCGGATGCCGGCATTATGTGTACCATACATAGTATGGGTACACATAAAAATTCAAAAAATTGCACAAGTTGGAAATGCACATTTTTGGCGCACTCAAGAGACCCGCCCACCCCCACGTCACGTCATGCAAATTTTTGGTGCCCCTCCCCCCCCCCCCCAAGTTACTGTCGTAATTCAGCAATTCCTTATTCAATTAACCCCTTGAACAGGCGGCCGTTTTTCTGGGCTGCACATTGAAAATATTGATTGGTCTACCCCAAAAAATGAATATGGACTCTTCTAATTGCTGCCATTGAACTGGCATGGAAGATACCACTAGAGTTCAAAGGGTTAAGGTTTCTTGTGTTTGGCGACATTTTTCCCTCGAAAATTCAAACACTAACATTTTACTGGTGCAATTTACTCCCGTCTCTGATTTCACGGGAGCTTAAAACTGCACCCATCAATTTTGTTCATTTCCAGCACTGAATATAACACCATTTTCTGAAAAGCTCTCAGTGAGAGCTTTATAGAAAATAATGTCAGCCTCTGGTCTTATCAGTGTAGTAAGAGAAAGATAAAGAGTTTATAGTTGTAATCCTACAACTTATTTTGACTTGTACTGTATATATAACCAATTCATTCATTGAGATCTGTCAAACAAGATTGAAATGGTTAAGTTTCCTAGTCGAATTGTGGGAGGAATAATTATGTTGCTTGAAATTTAGATTTCCAACACCAACAGAAGATTAAAGCGAGTGTAAGAACAATATTGTTTTTCACACATTTTAACTGATCCAGGAGAGTGTTTTGTAGAATTTTAATGACGAGGAAGTGCCCAAGAAACTATTTGATTTCAGAAAGGTCCTACTTATTTATTTATTGAGATTTAACTACACTTTTAGAGCCAAGGTGATATTGTGTCGGTGACAGTTTTACTGGTGGGGGAAGTCGGAGTACCCGGAGAGAACCACCGAGCAATGACGAGCAGCTGTCATCTCCCCAACATCGTAACTCCGCACTGCAGCACAGGCAGGGTTAGATTGGTTGAAGACATGCACACCACTGACATGCAGTACGCCTTAGTACACAGCGTCATTGTGCCCACATGTGGACAATCGGGGCAAGTGCCTTGCCTAAGGATACAATGCGGGAGTCTGAAACGATTGCTCAGACGGTCACCCATTCAAGGATTAACCGGGCTCGATGTTGCTTAACTTCGGTGATCTGACGAGAACCGGTTACCGCCCCCACGAATCCAGTTAAATCGAGCCCTGATGACACTGCAGCTAAACTTGTCCAAGAAGTGACTGAACTAAATAGAAAGATCCAGTAATGCCAAGTCATTCACTCAAGTTTCTACATGTATAGAAAAGACATCACACCAAAGCTACATATGAAATCTAAAAAAAGATCCGATGAGGGATGCGGCCTATGGGGGTACTAATGGAATTGGTGACAATTTACAGTACAAGTCAAAATAAGCTGTAGCATAACCAGAGTAAACTAAGTATACTGCTGCTTCTGCACTGATAAAATCAGAATCGGACATCATTTTCTGGAAAGCTCTCAGTGAGAGCTTTCCAGAAAATGATGTCAAATTCTGGACTGATCAGTGTATGAAGAGAAAGATACATAGTTTATAGTGGTTATCCTACAACTTATTTTAACTTGTACTGTATATGCCAAATCCAAGATGGCCTGATAGGTAGATGTCTAGGTTGAACAATTGTCTTCCGTAAGTGGATATTTTTTTTTTATCACAGCACGTTATACAACTGTATTTGTATGAATGGGTATACAGAAAAGACAGTCAGAAAGTCAGGGGTGTAACATTCATGGTTGTACTATTATCATCCATACTTGCTGATGGTAATGAACCACTAAATAAGTGAACACGTGACTTGGAGCATTTGACACCCAATGTTGTGAGTAGGATTAAATAGGGCTGATCAGCTGATTGATTAAATATATTTTGACTTTGAAACCATTAATTAAAATTTTGATTCATCCACTTTGGAAAGGTTTAATAAGTTTATTTGTAATTTGGTGCCGGAATGTGTGAGAATCTCTCAAAAACATGAGGCATGGGAAAAAAAGTGTGAAGGTCATTCAGTGCAAGACCATACGGTAGTTGTGAAAATTTGAAATTTAAACTGAAATTTCATGTGGCAACATATATTTTTTCCAGTTGAATTTTTTCAAGAGATGGTGTACTTTGTAGATGTATAGGTATTTTTTTTTCAAAACAACTTGGTGTGTTGTACAGAGAATGGAAGATTAACACTGTGGTCAATGGGATTTATTTAGGAGTTCATAACCTGACAAAAAATGGATTAAAGTGTGAATTATCCACCTTGATGTTTTTCAAAAATTCAAATAAAGTTTCAAATACAATGTACAGTAATCTCCCTTGATGTCAAACATGAATCAAATTGAATGAAGTCAACTACTTGATAAATTTCTATGCTCTTTTGTAAGAGCCCCTCTCGACAGTGCATCACAAAGAATCTGAGCCAAGTGGTTTATGATGTAATCAAAGAGATGTGCTTCCTGCTGACTGATTTTGTGACATTGCATGTATGTGGGGGAGGATCATCATTAACTCCTAGCACTCTGGTAGCATTTCATATATTTTGTCATTGAATCTATATTGCCCATGTAGAACGAAAAATTTAACAAATTAGATTTCAGTGAGCTCTGTCAAACACGATACAATTTTTTTAATTCACAGTAGGGCGGCAACGATACGTCTCACTCACGATACAATATGTATCGCGATTTTTTTCGCGATACGATTTTTTCACGATACATTACATGCAGTACATTGAGAGTGAATTATCAGTAATAAAAGGCCCACAAACTGCACAGAGTCCAACTTTCATTTGGCCAGTAACATCCAATTTCTTTTTTAGTGCTTGAGAAAGACAAGCAAGTTTCAGCCAATGGACCTCTGGGAGTCTGGGTTCAACTCAGAGGTGAGAGGTCTGTTGCCTCAAACTATGCTTATAATTTGGACAGGGTTGATATTTTACTGAAATACAAATGAACAAGTGGAATCACAGGAGTCTAAAATTCTATTAGTATAGCTATAATTCACTTTCGATGTGATATTTATGTTCCCAACGTAATCCCCTTCTGAAGGGGATTATGTTGGGAACGTAAATATCACGTTGAAAGTGAATTATAGCTATACTGATAGAATTTCAGACTCCTGCGGTGGAATTATAAGTTGGAAAAGCACAAAATAGACTTGTTGGGCCTGAAAATGCAACTTCTGACGACATCATGCCAACCTTCTGGAAGTGTATCGTTTGTATCGTGATACACATGACATGATACAATATCCGTATCGTGTACAAATGCATCGTGATGCATTGAAATCGCGATGAATCGTTGCAGCCCTAATTCACAGTTGCATTGTGTGAAAAATTTTTTGCTGAAAACTTTGGTATTTTGACATCAGTTTTCAGAGGGTTAAACTTCTTGTCTCAGAATTTATAGGTAAACTGAATTTAAGTCTTTTTCATGGAGGGTGGTAGAAAATCAAGTACTTTTCAACGAAAAAAATTCAAGAGCTTTTCAAGGGTTCAAAATTCAAGGACTTTCATTTGAGTGAAAACCCTGTAAAGTTTCAGTCAATGTATAGTTAAAACTAGAAGTCCTGTCATGAAATGTGCACAAATAGCACATTGAGCCGCACATTAATTTATGCGTTATGACCATAGTAAGGCTATCAAATTCTGTACACATGGCTTGTGCACAAACAGTGTTTCAGCCATTGGACCTCCGGGTAACCCGGAGGTCCACTGGCAGAAACACTGCCTGTGTTTGCTATGAGTAACCAGGAGAACCTGCCATGAATGGATGCCATTCGATATGGAAATTGCGTGCAATTCCATCACGCGATTAAGCCTAGATAACTTAAGATAAGTGCACAGTTCGTGACAAGACTTCTAGTTTTAACTGTACTCTGGGATTAAGTGAGAATCCTGTAAAGTTTCAGTCAATGGACTCTGGGATTGTATGTGCATTTTACAGAGATGTAAGTAACTATTAATGAAAAACACTGAACCTCAATGATCTGACAGGTTTTCAATAAAAAATGGTAAATTTTTACCAGAAATAAACTCTCAAAACCAATCATTTAATCAAAAAACTCTCCCAGAACTCGAGCCATTTTGTAATGTTTGAATCACAATACAAAATTTTACAAAATGGTTTGTTACATTCTAACAAAGGTTATGTGAAATGAATTTTGCAAGAACAGTTAACTGGTTGAAGAAAACCTTCCGACATTTGAATTTTCAGATACAGTACGGCTGCCATGGACTGGTCATTTTCCGCGAGTGGGCAATATTTCTACGGATGCAATAATATTAGATTCCAAACACCAAATATAGAAATAATTGTCAAAAATTTGATTAATGAAGCACCAGGTACAACCTGATGCTTCATTAATTAAAATTTTGCTGATGAGGATTTTTATTACCTGGTAAACGCATACATGAATGTCACTGCCCACACATGGATTACGACCAGTCCACGGCAACAGTACTGTAACAAGAGCCCAAGTATATTTGTGCTTAACAGCCTCAAAAGTAAGATAACGTTCAGTAAAATTAATTCCAATTAGAATGAAACAACAAGATTGACCCAGTGTAACCCAGGTCATGTCTGGAGTTTCAATCATTAACTCTTAACCCGCCGAGTATTTTATATAATATAAATATTTTTCATCAAATCTAGTCATGGCTGCTGCAAAGCAGCCATGACTAGATTTGATGAAAAATTCGTATAAATTTCACTCAAAAAATTATTGATTAAAAAGTCCATTTAATTTACAGGGGACTAAGTTGTTGAATGTGACCAAATTATACTATACTTATTTCACTTGCAAGGGATTTTTTGTTTGGGTCAAAAATATCTGCCTGCAGCTTGCATGGAGTTAATGAAAGAAACTCATTAATTAAGTAAGCTGCTGAATTTGGAGTTTCTCATCTTAGAATTTACACTAATGATGGTAAGTAAATGAGAAGTAGCTTTAGCTTTTGGTGTTTAATGTCATATATTTCAGCACAACGGCTAATGATGACTACAACAGTTTTCAGGGGTGGATAATGTCGGAGTTCCTGGAGAGAACCACTTAAGAAATGGCAAGCAACTGTCAGCTCAACATACTAACTCCACACAAGCAGGGTTAGCATTGGTTGAAGAAGCGCACCATCAACGTGCAGTACGCCTTAGTACACAATGTCACCGTGCCCGCACGTGGGCAACTGAGATTAAGTGGCTTGCCCAAGGACACAATGCAGTTTCCGCAGGTGGGATTCTATCCGAGGACCTCTCGGCTTGCAGCCTGCACCTCTACCTACTGAGCCACTGCGCACCCATATATGAGAAGTAGCTTGGCATATTGCATGTGATACGACGATACTGAAATTCAGTAACCAAGATGTTATATAGTCTAGGATACCTACTAACATCAGTAACCAAGATGTTATATAGTCTAGGATACCTACTAGCATCAGTAACCAAGATGTTATATAGTCTAGGATACCTACTAACATCAGTAACCAAGATGTTATATAGTCTAGGATACCTACTAGCATCAGTAACCAAGATGTTATATAGTCTAGCCTAGGATACCTACTAGCATCAGTAACCAAGATGTTATATAGTCTAGGATACCTACTAGCATCAGTAACCAAGATGATATATAGTCTAGGATACCTACTAGCATCAGTAACCAAGATGTTATATAGTCTAGCCTAGGATACCTACTAGCATCAGTAACCAAGATGTTATATAGTCTAGGATACCTACTAGCATCAGTAACCAAGATGTTATATAGTCTAGGATACCTACTAGCATCAGTAACCAAGATGTTATATAGTCTAGCCGAGGATACCTACTAGCATCAGTAACCAAGATGTTATATAGTCTAGGATACCTACATGTACTAGCATCAGTAACCAAAATCTTATATAGTCTAGGATACCTATTAGCATCAGTAACCAAGATGTTATATAGTCTAGGATACCTACTAGCATCAGTAACCAAGATGTTATATAGTCTAGGATACTTACTAGCATCAGTAACCAAGATGTTATATAGTCTAGGATACCTACTAGAATCAGTAACCAAGATGTTATATAGTCTAGCCTAGGATACCTACTAGCATCAGTAACCAAGATGTTATATAGTCTAGGATACCTACTAGCATCAGTAACCAAGATGTTATATAGTCTAGGATACCTACTAGCATCAGTAACCAAGATATTATATAGTCTAGGATACCTACTAGCATCAGTAACCAAGATGTCATATAGTCTAGGATACCTACTAGCATCAGTAACCAAGATGTTATATAGTCTAGGATACTTACTAGCATCAGTAACCAAGATGTTATATAGTCTAGGATACCTACTAGAATCAGTAACCAAGATGTTATATAGTCTAGCCTAGGATACCTACTAGCATCAGTAACCAAGATGTTATATAGTCTAGGATACCTACTAGCATCAGTAACCAAGATGTTATATAGTCTAGGATACCTACTAGCATCAGTAACCAAGATGTTATATAGTCTAGGATACCTACTAGCATCAGTAACCAAGATGTTATATAGTCTAGCCTAGGATACCTACTAGCATCAGTAACCAAGATGTTATATAGTCTAGGATACTTACTAGCATCAGTAACCAAGATGTTATATAGTCTAGGATACCTACTAGAATCAGTAACCAAGATGTTATATAGTCTAGCCTAGGATACCTACTAGCATCAGTAACCAAGATGTTATATAGTCTAGGATACCTACTAACATCAGTAACCAAGATGTTATATAGTCTAGGATACCTACTAGCATCAGTAACCAAGATGTTATATAGTCTAGGATACCTACTAGCATCAGTAACCAAGATGTTATATAGTCTAGGATACCTACTAGATTTGATGAAAAATTCATCTAAATTTATCTTAAGGAATCATTGGTGAAAAAAATCCATTCAATTTACTGGAGAAAATTTTGATTAAATGTGTAGGGCTGTCGCGATTAATCGATTGTCGATCGGTCACACCGTAATCGATTAGTATTTTTCGTTGTCGAATTTTCACGTTTTAGATGTTTAATAATTTTTAAAAATTTGATTAAAAAAACTATTGTTTCTAAAATTTAAAGGTCAAGAATGTCGGCATTAAACCTCAAGAAGCCGTTAGAAGCATTTGTCTTTTAGGTACATTCAAAGTTCGAAGTTCACAACTGTCGACCGGTCTTATTACACTGACGGTTCAAAAGTTCAGAACATCAAAGCTCTGAAAATAGCTAGAAGAGGGTCATCTTCGTTGTTTACTTGAGGTAGGTCAGCTGACTTGAACTTCATTTTTAACGACTTCAAAGAGAGGGAGAGGAGGAGGTCATCTAGGTATGATTAATCGATTATTTGCCACAATTAATTGATTCCTAAATTCAAAAATCATGACAGCCCTATAAATGTTCCCATAATTATTCTTATTTCAGTGGCAAGAGAAATTTTGTTGTGGGCAGGAATATCCGTCAGCAGCATGGAAAGAGTTAAACTTCTGTAATCTTATTAATGTGGCACACTGTTAGAAAAGGCTCTCAAAACCACAGGCCCCAAAGCCAGGATCTCAAAATTTTCCAACATGATGGGGCGAGAGTTAAAATATTCTGACAGTGTGCCTGGGTCATTGACAAACTTGAAACCTAAATCAATATTCGTCTTTAACCCTCAAACAAATCAATATTCGTCTTTAACCCTCTACCTTCCGAATTGACCGCATGCTCCCACATAATTTAAAAAATAAACAGTTGCAAAAAGAAAAAAAAAAAAAGTATTTCAAAAAAACATATCATGTGACTCCTCACTGGAACCCAAGACTGGAAATAAGCAGACTGTCATCTGAAGAATGAGGTCCCCAGAGGGCGAATTTGGTAATGCTACTCTGCAGGGTAGCATTACTAAATTTACCCTCTGTGAACCTCAATCTGAATCAAGGTCTCAGTGCAAACAAAAAGAGGTACCCAGAGGACAAACTGGGGGATTCTAGCCCACTGTATGAGATAGCATCAGCAAATTCACCTTCTGGGGACCTCATTCTGCAAATGACAGATTGCCGATTTCCAGGCTTGATTGGAACAACCTTGTCAACCTCATTCCAATGGGGGAGGAAGGGGGCTGGGAGGGGGGTCACATTTTTGGGTTGTTTATTTTTTTGAAAAAGTTGGAAATAAACAGTGGAAATAGGAAATTTTTACCCTGGGTTAAAAGATTTAAATAGTAAATTTGTTTTTCAAATTAGTGGCTTTCAGAGAAAAGTTAGATATTTGATCTACCTGCAATTTTTCCGACAGACTTCAAAATTTTCCAACTGGCATGTTCACAATGTTCATTTTGTTTCTTTTTCTCCTTTTACTACTCTCAACGTGAAATGAAAATTTTATACTGAATCCCACCCAAGCCTCGGGAATGATGAATTCGAAAGATCAGGCATTCACAGATTTGAGTGGGAATTTTGGAAAATTTTTTTAGCTGATTGGAAAAGTCGGAAAATTTTATCTATGGACTGATTGATACCTCTGGTTGTATGTAACAACTCAAACTCAGTCAGGACAGCCTGGGAAAAGAACAAAACAATCAGGCAGGGTTTCCGCTATACCGGCAGCGGGTCTGTCAACCGGACCCATTCCCCCCGCCGATCATACTATGATCAGTCACAAAATCTGGTGGTTAAAATGTCTAGTACAATACCGCATCGTAACGACACTCGGGATCCTTTGTTTCCATGTAATATAGGCACAATTATGTTGTATTCTAAGCCTACTATTACTGACGACAACCTGATACCTTATAACCCCCAGACAAGAGGGGGAAACAAAGTTCAAATCCTAAACGTCGCCTATAAAATTTCGGACGCAAATTGTGTTTGGTCCGAAATCACTGGCTTTTATTTTGAGCGACAATTGATGGACTCATTTTGGAAGCTGTCACTTGTTTCAAATGAGTGTGCAGGCTGCTGTCAGTAGTTTTCTGAAACACGCCCACAACATATGGTTTTCACAGTATTTTCAGTGGTTGAATATCATCAGAAAGATACTGATTGAACACTGCCACTTACGAGCGGTGCACAACTCATTGTGAAAGAACACTGCCACTTTCGAGCATGAACAACTCATTCTGAAAAACGGGTGTTCAGAAATTAATGAGAAAGTGGTAATTAAAAATAAACAAGAGGCTCCACGGGGCCTGAAGCGCTCATCTTGTACAGAACACAATTTAAACAGAGTCCAAGAATGAGTCTACATTAAGCATGCCATCTCCATAGGCTACACTGTCAATCCTTGAGTCCCTCAGGAGTGACAAAAATAATCTGGGCATCATGCCTTTTCTTCAGTTGATCATAAGTAAAATGTAGAGCTCCCCTATGAAGCCCCTTGATACAACCTATGTGGATTAATCTTAGTACATCTAGAGGGTACTGAATACAAAATTTTTAATTCTTCAGCAAAATGGCCAATTCCGGCTCCCATAGAGAGCCCAAATATTAACCCAGGCTCTTGATTTGAACACAGTTAAATCTGACTTCCCTAGAGATGTTGTGTACCGAATATGAAAGCATTCTGACTGTTGGATCTGAAGAAGAGAAATTGTCAAGAAATTTCTTCGAATTGCACTAAGTTTAAATTTGGGCTACCATAGCGAGCCCAAATGTTGACCTATGGATCCGATTTGAACAAACTTGAATCTGACCCCCCTAGAGATGTTGTATACCAAATGTGAAAGCATTCTGACAAGTGAATCTGAAGAAGATTTTTGAAGAAATTCCCTCATATTGTACTAAGTTAAATTTCATGTTCCCATATGGAGCCCAAATATTAACCTAGGCACTCGAATTGAACAACCTGGAATCTGCCCCCTAGAGATATAAAAGCATTCCGACTGGTGGATCTGAAGAAGAATATTTTTAAAGAAATTTTCTCATATTGCACTAAGTAAAAATTTGGGCTACCATAGTGAGCCCAAATATATACCTAGGGATTTGATTTGAACAAACTTGAATCTGACCCCCATAGAACATTTGAACAAAGATAAAATTTGGGCTTCCGTAGGGACTTGGTTTGAACAATCTAGAATCTGACCCTCATAACAATGATGTATACCAATTATTAAAAGATTCTCACTGGTGGTTCTGAATAAGAAGATTTTTAAAGAATATTCCCCATATTACCCTATGTTAAAACTTCGGGCTCCTGTAGAGAGCCCAAATATGAACCAATGAGCTTTATTTCAACAAACTTTTATCTGACCCCCCTATGAATGCTGTATACCAAATATCAAAAGATTCTGATGATTGGTTCTGGAGAAAAGATTTTTTAAAATTTTTGCAAATATGCTGACTCAGCATTTTTTCGATGCCCATTACAGAACACCCTAACATAACCGATGGCCATTTTTTTTAACCATTCAATTCTACTGGTCATAAGGATACTTCATACCAAATAAAAGCTCTCTGTTCCGTGGGGTTTGGGAAATATGGGCGTTTGAAAATATTTCTATTTTTAACTCCCAGGGTTCCCATGGGGATGCGGGAATTTTTTTTTTTGCATGGGTCAAGTACTTATGACCCAATACTACCACAAACCAAATTTGGTTCATACCGGACCATCGGTTCAGAAAATAGAAATTTTGGGCGGGGCCAAAAATCTTACCCCTCCTATTACAGAGCCAAATATTACTTTACGAACTTCGTTTGAACAAACTTGATTCTACACCTCATATGGAAGCTCCAAAGAAAATATCAAGTCATTGTACACACTGGTTCTTGAGAAGATTTTTAAAATATTTTGGAGCATTTTCCCCCACTCCCTCCCTATGGGGCTGGGCATACTGAGTTGAACAAAAATGAAATGCCCCTTTGGGACCATCACTCACACAAACTTTCACTTGAATTGGCCCAGTGGCTTTGGAGGAGAAGACCAAACCATGGTGTTGACGGACGACAGACGACGGACGACGGACGGGAAGCGATTAGATTAGCTCAGCTTGACCTTGTCAAGATGAGCTAAAAATAATTACAACTCTGGTATTTGAGAATTATATAACACTATAACCAGGGACATGATTTATGACTTATTGGTTCAATAAAACTTGCTCATTTATCATTTCATCATGCCCTGCAACATGTGAAGTTATAACTTTCAGTATAAAATCAATTTTTCGAATGGTGCCAAGGGAGGCAACTATTTTGTTATTCATATTTCGCTGTGAAAATTTTATCTGGTCTTCATATTATGAGTTTTTTTATTGAGTTTGTGTGAAGCTATATTTTGTTTTATTCGTAAATTTTTTTTTAAAATGTACACATTTAAAAAAAACAGCTATTTTTAAACAGACTATGTTTGTCTGTTTTCAAGGGGGTGGTTTGCAGTGCTGATTGACAAACTAATTAACGTCCATTTCTGGCTTCGACTTTCGAGAGTAGCCTGTACAAAAAAAAAATGAAATCAACACCGCATGGTTTTCTGTTTGTTTTATTCATTAAATTGGGGATTAAAACCTGAAATCTGAAAATGAAACGTATGTACAAGATAATTATGAGAATTTTTAAAGCAAATTCTAGAAAATTGGTAGGCGGTTTCCAAAGAAACGTAACATACCCAGTGGATATTTACTTGTCTTATATCGCCAATTTCAGACGCATCCCAATGCGACTTGCAATCACTATTACTCGTCCCGAAGCCCCCCCCCTCCCCCACACACACACTTTGCAATTTATCCACTACAAGCACCCCCCTGGGCTTCAACACGAGTCAGTACGGTAATTGCATGTGCATGACGTCACACATCCGCATCATGGTTCTTCGATTATTACCACGAGCGGTTGTAAACAAAGCTCAGTCACTGTTAGGATTCGTTGATTTTGTGTTGTTTTGTATTTTTATGAAACCTCCGACCAGATGTAGTATTGTGTGTCCCGTGGGAATTTAGAGAATTGTAGGACTAAAAAATACATATTTTCCACATCAGTTATTCGGCATTTTAGCGACCAGAATGTCCCCAGAGGCCACCAGAGAGCACCTAAAAATCAAAATTTTCTTGGGGGGACCCCCCCCCCCACCCTCTATACGCACGTGCCTTCAGCATGTGCGGCACACGCCTTCGGCGTGTGAGTTGTACTTTCTTTAATCTACCGGACCCACTTTTTTTCCCCTAGCGGAAACCCTGAATTCAGGCTTATTTATTTATTTGTTTATTGGTGTTTAAGGTCACATACTTATGCACAATGGCTAATCGTGACCGTGACAGTTTTACGGGTGGAGGAAGCCAGAGTACCCGGAGAGAACCAGCGAGCAACGACGAGCAACTGTCAGCTCTCCAACATCGTAACTCTGAACTCTTGACCGCAGCACAGGCAGGGTTAGATTGGTTGAAGACATGCGCACCATCGACGTGCAGTACGCCTCAGTACACAGCGTCATCGTGCCCCCATGTAGGCAATCAGGGTGAAGTGTCTTGCCCAAGGACACAACGCGGTTGCCGCAGGTGGGATTCGAACCGAGGACGAATTCAGGCTTCATTAAACATGTACATGTACAGTACAGTAACGTGGATTGGCTGAAATCCATACGTGTAGTGTTGAAACGATTTTTCGACTAGTCGATGCTGACGTGATTAGTACTAAACAAATCTATTAACCGATTAGTGAATCACTCGTCGATTAGTCACCTGAGTGTATTCTCTAAAGCCTTGAAGTTTCCACTTTGTGTTCCTTTAAGAAAATGCTGTCAATTTGAGGCGTGCTACCGCACTTCTTCGCTCTTCTAAATTGGAAACAACAAGCTCTCTTTTTCACGCTTCTTTAATTTTCAAGAAAATAGATTAAATTAACGGGCAAAGAGTTGAGATTCCATTACACTGACTAAAACACACAAATGAGGTGTGAGAGTATACCTGCGAACTCTTGTGTCATTTTAATTAATGCTAAAAGCGAAAGTACATTTACAGAACTTAACAGAAGTTAATGCTTTTCAACACGTTCTTGTTTTGGGTAAATGTTGCAGTAATAAGATTGGTCAGAAAATAAAACGTCACATAATGATATTTACTGCTGAATAAAGTTTTACAACTCGCATTACATACTGACCAAACAAATCACACCATTTGGTCACATGATGTATTTAATTTTCAATGCGGCTATTGTTTATAGTTTGTCTAGCTTTTCACTGGAGGTTGATTAAGTTATGCAGGTCATGGAACAATCGTGTCCTCAGAGTACACTTCTTCAGATGACCTGTTTTCTGCTTTCAAGTTTTTTGGCTCAATAACAAAATGCAGAAATTTCTTATTAGACCACAACATACAAGGGAATTTTCAGAGAAAATTCGATTCTGCTTAAAAATATTTGTCGGAACTGAATACTCTGGGCCCTCTCCTAAATTCCCCTTAGGAAATAGGCACACCAAAGATTTATTATTAGACCAATTTATTTTTGCGGCATTGGTTGTTTGGTCATAAAGACATGGAGACATTGACTTCCGTAATGTCGCGCAGTTAAACTCATGAATTGTATCATAATTTGGAAGCCACTCCAACCAATGAATTTAGTTAAAACCACAGTTTTGTAGACTTTATGTTTAGTTTAGCACCTGACATTGCATAACTGACTAGTTGATTAATCATCGACTACTACCCAGCAATTAGTCGATTAGTAAAAATCCAAATGACATTAATCGTTTCAACACTAGGCAGTGGTATCCACGCATGCGTTTACCAGGTAATAAAAATCATCATCATCAAAATTTTAATTAATGAAGCACCGGGTTATTCCTGGGTTGTACCCGGTACTTCATTAATTAAATTTTTGATCATTAGGCCTAAAAAAAATAAAAATCTGTTTCTCAGGCTCTCCCGCATGGTCCTTTTGGCTGCTGCACTCTCTCTTTTTATAACCAATGCAAACTTTAAAAAAAATAAAAATTGAATGGTTTATGTCTGATATTTTACCAAAGTTAAAACAAATTGATAAATTTGTCCCTTGAGTGCAAGAAGGCTTTGCAATGCTTTAGCATTGCAAAGCCTTCTTGCTCTCAAGGGACGGAATACACCACCACCCATGCTTCTCCATAGATTAAGAGGCCTAAAACATACCAAGGACATGAACTTTTGGTGGGAAAGAAATAATTACAGAAATGAAAAATAAAATAAAAACCCGCTCGCCCGCATGGAATTTTACAAATAATGGCCTGAGAAACAGAAGATCTACTGTATGTGGCCTTATTCCTTCATAAGTGTTTGGAATTTATTATTAATGCGTCCGTGGAAATATTTCCCATCTGTGGAAAGTGACCAGTCCACGGCGGCCGTACTGTACTAACCATAATGGAAAGTTTAGACCTTTTTTGAAAACTTGACTCAAAACTCCAACTTGTTCGAACTTCAGCTGTCAGTCAACTAAAATGTCGGAATCTGGAAATTGTACAGAAACCAGAGACGGTGCACAGTAAATGACTAAAGCCAGTAACCGCAACCGATTGCAGACGTGAAAATCTGTGATCACGGGTTGAAAATTCAAATCGACTGGTCGGAATAGTCTGAAAAATTCCTAGTTGCTAAGTGCCTATGGCTGCTTACAAACAGCCACGTCTGGATTTGAGGAAAAAATTTCATGAAAATGTAATACAGGTAAAGAATTAATAAACTTAAAAACAGATAAAGAAAAGCAGCAAATATAATCCATTAGCTAATGACTTGTTGGGAGTATATATACCAATTAATCAATATATCTGTCTTCCATTAGATGATAATGATGTCACAGTGCTAAAAAATCTCCACAAAATATTTACTCAAAAAGTAGAAAACTAGACTGAAATATTGTCACTTTCCATGCAACAACACAATTTACATGTCCAGCCTTTGACACTGAACATTTATTTCTGTGAAAGGATTTAATATCAAAGGAACCAACGAATATTTCTGGCAGCTAAAGTTGTATCTTGATGTCCAAATCAAGTTCATTTTATTCATGGAAGCTGAAGATTTGCATCAATATATAGACGTGTACCAAGGAAGGGTTTCATTTCCATCAGAAAGCACCTATACAGTTCAGCTGCCGTGGACTGGTCACTTTCCACGGGTGGAAAATATTTCCATGAAAGCAATAATATTAGATTCCAAACAATAATTATAGGAATAATCATCAAACATTTAATTAATCAAACCCCAGGTACAACCCAGTGCTTCATTAATTAAAATTTTGCTAATGATGATTTTTATGATCTGGTAAACGTATGCGCAGACAGGCCTGGATTACGTCAAGTCCACGGCGACTCTTCTGCATAAGCTGTGTGGACAAATTCTAACTTAACTTGATTCTGTTTTTCATCACACCCTCGATTAACCCCTAGCACACTGGTAGTGCAACAGAATCTTTTTCCATCGCTCTCTTTTTCTCTAGTTTAACTATGAATTTAACCAATTATATCTTGTTTGACAGAGCTCACTGAGCTCTGTCAAATAAGATATATTTGGTTAAATATCAAATAGCATTACAGGAAGTATTTGCTGCTGAAAACTTTGCCATTCTGACATCAGAGTGCAGAGGGTTAATCCTTTACCCAGTGCAAATGATATCAAAATTTTTATATTAACCCTTTACCCAAATTAACGGCTAAAACCCGACCGGCGCTATTCACAAAATTCACCATTCAATTTTCAATATTTCTTTTTTCATTTTCTGTCTCGAAAACATGCAGTACAGCCACCGTGGACTAGTCATAATCCATGTGTGGAAAGTGATGTCCATGCATGAATTTACTAGGTAATAAAAATACTCATCAAAATTTTAATTGTTCCCGTTGCTTCATTAAATAAATGTTTGGTAATTATTCCTATAATTAAGTGTTTAGAATCTACAGTTAAAACTAGAAGTCCTGTCACGAAATGTGCGCTTATCTAGGCTTAATTGCGCGTAGGAATTGCACGCAATTGTCATATCGAATGCCATCCAAAGCACGGCAGGTTCTCCTGGTTACTCGTAGCAAACACAGGCAATGTTTCTGCCAATGGGCCTCTGGGTTACCTGGAGGTCCATTGGCTTAAACATTGCTTGTGCACAGGCCGCATTTACACAATTTGATAGTCATACTATGGTCATAACACCTAGATTAATGCGCAGATTAATGTGCAGATCAACATGCTATATGTGCGCATTTCAGGACAGGACTTTTAGTTGTAACTGTATATTACTGAGTCCATGGAAATACTGACCACCCATGGAAAGTTACCAGTCCACAGCAGCCATACTGTAGGTTATGACTCCTCATTGGAACAAGCATGTTACTGTTTCGTCCCCTGAGTTTTAATGTGTTCTATGTGCCTACTGGCACATCTACACACTGGGAGTCGGGGGATGATTATCAGCTATTGCATTCGATTCAAAGTGTAATTGCGCTGCCCGATTTGTAGAAAATTCCAGTGACATTTCGCATTTATTTAAATATAGTATGTTAATGATTTCTGTTCCACACATGTCCCTTGAGTTCCAATGTGTTCTATGTGCCTACTGGCAGCCTACTGGCACATAAAACACATTGGAACTCAGGGGATGATTTTCAGCTATCGCTAGTGATTCAAATTGTAATTGCACTGCCTGATTTGTAGAAAATTCAAGTGACATTTTGCTTCTATTTAAAAATAGTATGTTAACGATTTCTGTTCCGCACATATGTGCAGAACAGATTTACATTTTCCACATGGTTTTGTGTTGCTAGAGGCGGGGATCTCACAGAACAGGCATGTAATAAAAAGGAATGACTAACCCTGTACATTGCATAATTTTAAAGTGAGTTAGTTGGTAAGCTAAAATACACTGACTAACAATAGGCATTGGACAGGATTAGTTGATAGGCTGTTATATTCAATTAACAGGGTTATTCAGTTAAGAGATATCCAATTAAGTGGGCTCCACTGTATCATTTTTAAAATTTTTTCAAAAGATTTCAACAAAACCATATCATGTGACCCCTCGTTGGAACGTGCTCGATGAGCTCATTCCAACAAGGGGTCACATGATATGGTTTTGTTTAAATTTTTTGAAAAATAATCTTTTTTCAACTGCTGAATTTGTATATTACGTGGACGGATGCGGCCGATTCGTTGGGTAAAGGGTTAAGGTTGTAAAAATGCACAGGATTTAGTTGGTTACATTTTACTTAGGGTGCACAGGGACCTTGCTGGAGGTTTCCGATTGGGGCGTGAAGGGTAGTGAATTTCCAACTGGGGGAGGGACTGGGAGGTGGAACCCCCTTCCCGGGCCTTCCCTGTAGCTGGAAATTCTAGTAACTAAAATGCCAACACATTTATGATAGAATTATCAGGTTATTATTATTTGGTATTTTATTGGGAATTGAATATGTGCTAAACAAATAATCAAGCAGAGAACTTTGAACAATTCATACTGTCCTAACATTAAATCAGGTCTTATGCAGGAATGATCAGTTTTCGATGCTTCATCATTTTGTATCTGTGAATGATGGAATTAACTCAGGATAGCGATTTTACATGATGTAATTTTCTTGAAGTGCATTTCAAGGATTTTTTTTTTATTACAATAAGTAAACGTACTATAGAAATCTCATACCGACTGACATCATGTATACTTAGGAAGCTCGATATTGAGTACACTGTAGTTGTAAATAGTAACAGTTAGAATTTTTGCCGATTTGAAACCGAGTTTGAATTTTGGAAAGTAAAGGAGGCATCAGCATCACCAAAGAACCTCTAAAATCTAGATAGACGGAATTTCCAACTCCTCGTGATATGCTCTCTGAATTTCCAACTGTAGGAAATTTTGGCCAGGATTGGGTAGGGGAAGGGGAGTGACACACCCCCCCCCCCCCACAACCCATCACTGAGGGTGCAGGACTAATGGAAATACTCACTAGATTGTGGAAATTTTTTAAAGTGAATTCTAAAAATGAAAACATATTCTATTTTCAATTAATACATGCAGCTTGTTTGATATTGTATATATTCATTCCAGAGAAATTAATAATCTTTGGGAATACACTTACTGTCACATTTACACTGAAAGATATATCATATGATTCTTCATTCAATTAACTAGTTGAAAGCCTAAAGGCACTCTACCATAACAAGGCCAAGATATGTGAACAAATTTTGATTATCAAAATTCAGCACTCTTGACAGTTAACAATTCAAATTTGCACTGGGGATATTATAAATGGTTTGGTGTTTGGGAAGTATATGCAATTAACAGAGTTATTCAATTCAGAAATATAAAAAACAGTGTTCCAATCATTAAGAAAAATTAAAAATCAATATTCCACAGATATGCCTTAACCCTTTACCCAATGCAGATGATTTCAAAATTTATTATTTTAAATATCATTTTTTAAATTTTTTCAAAACATTTCAATAAAAACATATCATGTGACCCCTTCTTGAAACAAGCTTGATGAGCTCGTTCCAAAGAGGGGTCACATGATATGGTTTTGTTAAAAAGTTTCGAAAAATAATATTTTTTCAGCTGCTGAATTTGCATATTACGTGGGCGGATGCGGGCGATTCGTTGGGTAAAGGGTTAAACTCAGACCCCAAAAAGTAGATCTGTTTCTCAGGCCATTTTTTGCAAAACTGCCTGTGGGGAGGCATATTTTAAATTTATTTTTGTAATTATTTCTTTGTCATCAAAAGTGCATGTTCTTGGTTTGTTTGATATTTTAGGCCTCATAATGTACAGAATAGCATGGGTGGTGGTGTACAGTACGTGGAGAGTGGATTGTAACTAAATCACCCGCGGAGTGGAGTTATCACCCAAGCTATAACTTTCAAATTCTGTATATATCGGCAAAAACACAAGCAATGTTTCAGCCAATGGACCTCCGGGTTTAACCCGGAGGTCCATTGGCTGAAACTTTGCTGGTGCTGGTTATACTTTGCAACAAATTTGCAATTATTGCTCGGGTGGAATCTCCACTCTGCGGGTGATTTAGTGATAATACACTCTCCACGTACTGTATTTCATCCCTTGAGTGCAAGATGGCTTTGAAATACTAAAGCATTGCACAGCCTTGCTGCACTCAAGGGACAAATGTATTCATTTTATTAACTTTGGTAAAATATCCGGCATATTTTTATTTTTTCAAGTTAATATTTGTTATAAAAAGAGAGCATGCGGCAACCTTGTGGAAGGGCCTGAGAAACAGATTTTTAACTTTTTTAGGCCTTACAAACAATTTTGATATCCCAGATACTCTCCAATAAATTGTAACAAAACAAATACCGATTATCTCAATCCAAAAACACCAAATTAAATCCAGCACTCCACAAAGTGAATAATTTTAAGTGATATGTGCTGTTAGAACATGATAAAGGAAATCATTATAAGCGATGCAAAGAGAGCCTGTCAACTGTCATAGACAAAGACTACAGCACTTAACCCTTTACCTAACGAATCGCCCACATCCGCTCGCGTAATTTGCAAACTGCGCAGTTGAAAAAAATAAATTTTAAAAAATATTTCAACAAAACCATATCATGTGACCCCCTCATTGGAACGAGCTCGATGAGCTCGTTCCAATGAGGGGGTCACATGATATGGTTTTGTTGAAATTTTTTGAAAACATTTAAAAAATAGTAATCAAAATAAATTTTGAAATTCTCTGCATTGGGTAAAGGGTTAACTGGATCCTGAAATCAACCGAAATCAACAACATTCCAATATGCATACTTTATATCATTAATGTAAGCACCTATAATTACCTGCACTACGAATGACGGAACTCTCTCCAACTTTGTTTCAGAGCAAAAATCTGACCACAAAGTTCTCAGAAGAAATTATGCAGTCGGTTGCAAAATTTCTTCAATATATACAAAATTCTGCTTAACTATACCAGGTACATTACTGACTTAAAACAAAAAGGTATTTACATGACTAAGAGAGTTTGAAGAACTACAGTTGAAAGCCTGAGAACGCAGATAATCATTCCAAATTTTACTAAATTCCTATAAAGAAAACCCAAGAAATACTAAGCCATAATAATTATTCCAAGAACCTCTCTCTCCAAACAAGTTTTTCAGGAACTGATTTTAAATTAAAGACTTAAAAAAAAATTGGGAATAAATCTTTAGAGTTCAATCGTGGTAAATTGACACCTAGTTCTGAATACAACACTGTGCCAGTGTAAGCCGGGTTCTGCAGAGAGTAACATGGCCTAGTGTCAGTCGCGATGGGAGCACACACAGTTTAGATAAATTTTCGTGTGCTGAGTAAACATGTATTTAAACACGTACAGAATACATGTGTGATGCTTGTAGTCACAGTTTTCCATTGTCTTCTCACGTAATGAAAAATATCTGGCAGTGACCGATGAGCACGTGCTGGTTAAATATATCCCCAATAGCTGTTCAGATGAGACCATCGGTGAAGGCTTGTGAGTATGCCAGCATACCTGAACACAACATTTGTTTACCAACAGTGATGGACAAACAAATTACAATGTATTTCTTCTGGCTTTATGTGTGAAAAGTACTGCATATATATATTAATAAACAAAATATGTTGTTCAAGTTTATCTTTAACACTTCATCTTATGCGACCTGAAGCTCGTACACTTTTTTACCTGACCATTTGTTTTGCTTGTTGTTTGCCATGAAAGAAATAGGGTGAGCAATGTTTTTTTGCCTAAAGTAGTTGACCCCCAACAACAAAAAGGAAGAAATGTTTGCCTTTTTTATTTGACCCCAGACAAAAAGGAAGAAATTCTCCTTGACATGCACTTATTCATTTGTTAACCCCTTACCCAATGCAGACAATATCAAAATTTATTATTATAATTACCATTTTTTTAAATTTTTCAAAAAAATTTCAACAAAACCATATCATGTGACCCCTCATTGGAACGAGCTCAATGAGCTAATTCCAATGAGGGATCATATGATATGGTTTTGTTGAAATATTTTGAAAAATTTAATTTTTTCAACTGCTCAATTTGCATATTATGCAGGCAGATGTGGGCGATTCATTAGGTAAAGGGTTAACAACTAGAAGCCACTAGCAGGGCTCTACTGAAAAGTGCTGAAATGAAAGCTACTTTTGGCTCAATACAGCACGCATTCATGGTGACTCAGTGGTAATGGCATTGGCTTCAAACCAAAAGATCCACGGTTTAATCCCCACCAGGGGTTAATGCATTGTGTGCTTGGGCAAGGCACTTAATCCCTACTACCCATGTGTGGGCACAGTGGAACTTTGTACTGAAGCATACTGCACATCAATGGTGCACTTGTATTCAACAAGTGCTAACCCTGCCTGTGTGGTGTACATTGTGGAATCAAGTTGCTTGCCTCTGCTCCGTGGTTCTCTCCGGGTACTCCGGCTTCCTTAACCCTTAATACTGTCTGACAAAAAGTGACCCTGGCTGTCAAAAGTGTCATTAAATGCAATAAATAAATAAATAAATAAATAAATAAATAAATAAAGTGTGCATTGTCTTGTTTTCACAGCAGAAAGTTCATTTAAAACACTCTCCAATACATTGCAACAAAACAATCATCAACAAAATCTTGCCAGATTTTGGCTTCCCTTGCTGGTAGCATGGTAATGGTATCTTTGCAACAAGCCAAGACCAATACCGGGTCTGGACCTGCGTCGATACATGCAATTGAATCGGCAAACAGGAAGTGGCTGCATGGCAGATCTGAACATTGCATACACAATACAACTGATCATTATCAGACTCCAGATGAAATATAAAATCAATCCCTTGCATAGAAGCCGAGAAAAGTTTGACAAAAAATTTCAATGTTCAGTGGGTACAGTAAAATTTCAAAGTACCCGCAAACAGGAAGTGGCTGCACAGCACATCTGAAAATTGCTTACATGATACAACTCATCATTATGAAGCAGCAGACCAAATATAAAATCAATCCCTTGCATAGAAGCCGAGAAAAGTTTGTCGGGAAATTTCAATGTTCAGTGGGTACAGTAAAATTTCAAAATATCGGCAAACAGGAAGTGAGTGCACGGCAGACCTAAAAATTGCTTTCACGATACAACTCATCATTATGAAGCACCAGACCAAATATAAAATCATTCCCTTTCATAGAAGCCAAGAAAACTTTGTCGGAAAAAGTGTTTTGGATGGACTGACGGACGGACGGACGGATGGACGGACGGATGGACAGACTGACGGACGGAATCAAGCGGTTACTAGACCTGCTCTGCTGCTGGTGACGCAGGTAAAAAAAAAAATACTCATATCACAAAACAAGAGGCCCCAAGAGGCCTAAATCGCTCACCTGACAAAGTGGTTCAAAGCAGTATTTTGGGTCACAATCAGTTAGTCATAGTTCATAAACATTACACAGGAATGAAGTCATGAAATTAGTCATAACTCTGGTGTCCATATGTCAGATGATTATCATAGGTCTTCCTGACTGTCTCCAATTCTATTAGCTGTAGGCGAGCACTGCCAAAGTTCCAAAGGATGTTATGTCACTGCACGCCCACCCCCCCCCCCCCTCCAATAGAGAGCCCAATTATTAACCCAGGGACCCAATTTGAAATAAACAGCTGCGCCATGAGCGCATGATACGCCTGTTATTAATTACAAGAGGGAACCACACAATATGAGTATACATGTGTACTTGTCAGGTTACATATACTTGCCACCAAAAAATCATGAAAATTGCTCAAAGTCCAACATGTGGAAAATTGCCTATATTTTGATGAATAAAGTCCCATAACTCTGGAATGACAAATCGGACAGCGACACAAATCGAAAGAGAGATTCCTTCTATCAACCAACATATACTTGCAACCAAAAAATCATGAAAATTGCTCTAAGCATTTTCAAGTTATTGTTCGACATGTGAAAAATAAAGTCTCATAACTCTGGAATGACTAATTGAACGGCGACACCAACTGAAGGGGAGCTTCCTTCCATCAACATAAACCACCTACCAAAAAATCGTGAAAATCTCTCAAAGCGTTTTCGAGTTATCGTACGACGTGTAAAAAATCAACAATTTTCTAAGTAATAAAGTCCCATAACTCTGGAATGACTAATCAAACGGCGACACTAAACGAAAGGGAGCTTCCCTCCATCGATATACACCATCTACCCAAAAATCACGAAAATCTCTCAAATCGTTCTCTAGTTATCGTACGTGTAAAAAATCAACAATTTTCTAAGTAATAAAGTCCCATAACTCTGGAATGACTAATCGAACGGAGACACTAAACGAAAGGGGGCTTCCCTCCATCGATATACACCACCTACCCAAAAATCACAAAAATCTCTCAAAGTGTTCTTGAGTTATTTATCATACGACATGTGACCAGACGGACAGGCGGACGGAGAGACGGACAGCGGTATACCATAATACGACCCGTTTTTTCAAAACGGGCGTATGAAAACTTGAATCTGCCCCCCCCCCCCCCCTGTGTGAAAAATAAAGTCCCATAACTCTGGAATGACTAATCGAACGGCGACACTAAACGAAAGGGAGCTTCCCTCCATCGATATACACCACCTACCCAAAAATCACGAAAATCTCTCAAAGCGTTCTCGAGTTATCGTACGTGTAAAAAATCAACAATTTTCTAAGTAATAAAGTCCCAAAACTCTGGAATGACTAATCGAATGGCGACACTAAACAAAAGGGAGCTTCCCTCCATCGATATACACCACCTACCCAAAAATCACAAAAATCTCTCAAAGCGTTCTTGAGTTATCGTACGACATGTGACCGGACAGACAGACAGACAGACAGCGGTATACCATAATACAACCCATTTTTTCAAAATGGGCGTGTAAAAACTTGAATCTGCCCCCCCCCCCCCCCCCCCCCCCCCCCCCCCCACTCTAGAGATGTTGTATAACAAATATCAAAAGATTCTAATAGATGTTTCTGGAGAAGAAGATTTCTAAAGAAATTCCCTCATATTGCACTAAATTAAACGTCCCAAATATTAACCAGGGGACTCGATTTGAACAAACTTGAATCTGATCTCCCCAGAGATGTTGTATACCAATTATGAAAGGATTCTGACTGGAGGTTCTGAAGATGATTTTTAAAGAAATTTCCTCATATTGCAATAAGCTAAAATTCGGGGTTCCACAGGGAGCCCAAATATTAACCCAGGGACCTGATTTGAACAAACTTGAGTCTGACCCACCTAGAGATGTTATATATCAAATATTAAAGGATTCTGATTTAGGTGAATCTGAAGATTCTCTCACATATTGCATCAAGCTAAAATTTGGGCTTCTATAGGGATCTCAAATATTAACCCGGGGACTCGATTTGAAAAAACTTGAGTCTGACCCTATAGGGATCCCAAATATTAACCCAGGGACTCTATTTGAAAAAACTTCGAGTCTGGCCACCCCCACCCCCCCCCCACCCCACCCCACACGCCCGATACCAAAAAAAGAAAAAGATGTTGTGTACAGAATATGAAAGGATTCTAACCGGTCTATCTGAAGAAAATGATTTTTAAAGAAATTTCTTCATGTATTGCACTAAGTTAAACTTTGGGCTCCAATAGAGAGGACAAATACTAACCTTGAACCTCGTCTTGAACAAACTTGAATCTTACCCCTCTACAGATGTTGTATACCAAATATGAAAGCATTCTGACGGGTGGAACTGAAGAAGATTTTTAAGGAAATTTCCTCATATTGCAGCCCAATTATGAACCCAGAACTCAATTTGAACATACTTGAATGTGACCCCCCCCCCCCCCCCCCCCCCCCCCCCCCCCCCCCCCCCCCCCCCCCCCCCCCCCCCCCCGTAGAGATGTTGTATACCAAATATTAAAAGATTCTAATATATGGTTCTGGAGAAGATTTTTAAAGAAATTCCCTCATATTGCACTAAGTTAAAATGTCCAAATATTAACCCAGAGACTTGATTTGAACAAACTTGAATCTGACCTTCCTAGAAATGTTGTATACCAAATATGAAAGCATTCTGACTGGTGGATCTGATAAAGATGATTTTATAGAAATTTCCTCATAATGCACTAAGTTCAAATTGGGGCTCCCACATGGAACCCAAATATTAAACCGGGACTTGATTGGAACATACTTGAAACTGACCTCCCTAGAGATGTTGTATACCAAATTTGAAAGCATTCAGGGAGCCCAAATTATTAACCCAGGAACTCGATTTGAACAAACCTGTTTCTGAGTATTCGACAACGTTCGTTTGTACACACACCATGGAATAGTTTGAGAGTTCTGCTTTCCAATTTCTATAGTTTTGATCCCATATTCGATGAAATAATGGCCACAGATAAGCAGATATTATCAGGTTTTAGTACATCACGTGACAAATCCCCGTATTCTCATTGGCTGTATTGATACATAAGTGTTGCCCATAGTGCCCGGAGTCAAGCATAGTGCCCGGAGTCATGCAATAGTGTGCACGCATTGCAAACAGAATCCCAAGGGGATTCCCCTTTTCTTCTGAGCAGACGGCAAATGTGGAGACGAATAGAAATAAAATGAGCGTTTCGAGATTCGCAAACGAGAATGTTAATTCTTTTCTTGAACAACATCAGAGCCGAAAGACTGTTAGTTTAACCAAATATGCTGTCAATATTCTCCGGCAGTTCTGTTCTGACAGAAAAAGGAATGGTGCATTTGAAACGTTAGATGTTGGAAGATTAACGGAACTATTGAAAGACTTTTATACAAACGTTAGAAATCGCGATGGTGATTTGTATTCCAAAAGCAGTATTTGTGCCATTCGTCAAGGAATAAGAAGATATTTGCAAGAACCCCCACATGGGAGACACTTTGATATAATAACAGACCCAGCTTTCAAAGGTGCTAATCGTGTATTCGACAGCATGTTGAAGAAAACAAGAGAAGACGGAAAAGGAACAGTCCGACACAAAAAACCCATTCCACCAGGTAACTATAAAAAATACATAATAAAATAAAACACAACAAAACTAGAAAGTGAACAAGTCAGTGTCTGCAATAGACAGTGGTGTTGTAATTATTTGTTCTCTTATAAATACACAGTCTTGTTAATTACATGAAATTATTACTCAAATCGACAAGAGACACATAAGAACAGTTGTGAGAGAAAGTAAATAAATAACGGGGCAGCAATGTTTGCTGAAAGTTATCATAAACATGAATAAATAAATAGATAAATTATGGGGAGCAATGTATGTTGAAAGTTATCATAAATATGAATAAATAAAATAAATTGTAGACCTATCAATTAAAATAAGTTTTGAATAAGAGTGTTAGAGAGGGCACTGAATATTATTTATCTTCGATCACAATAAACGATTGTGATTGGCCGTTGTAAACGTTTATTCTGCTTTGATGCTTTGTGTTTCATTCTATTTCAGGCGATCTAAGGAAATTATATCAGCACCCAATTGTGTTTAATCCGGACATTCCAAGAGGTCTTTTGAATAAAGTAATGTTTGAGCTTTTATTTTACTTTTGTCGGAGAGGGAGAGAAAACATTCGAGAAATTAAAGCTTGTGATTTTGTAGTTAAAACTGATGACACTGGAAGAAAATACATCCTGAAAACTACTTCTGATCGAACAAAAAAATCACACAGGTGTAACGAATGAGGATGAAGGTGATGGACCTAGAATGTATGAAACTGGCACAAAAATGTGCCCTGTTAATAGTTTTCAACGATATCTTATGAAACGGAAACCATGAGTGTGATGCGTTCTTTCAATTCCCAAATATTCATACCACGAGAATGTCAAATGTTGGTTTGAGCGAAGGGCAATGGGAAAAAAAATTCCATAGGAGAGATCATCGGTACAAATGTCTAAACAAGTTGGTCTTTCTGATACATATACCAACCACTGTGTGCGTGCTACGACCATAACAATTCTTAATGATTGTGGATTCAAAGATCGCGATATTATTTCTTTATCGGGGACACAGAAATGAAAAATCATTGTCAAGTTACGTTTCGGGACACAAGAGCTGATGTCAAACGAGGTATGTCAGAGAGCTTGAGTTCCATGGTCGATAATGCAGATGCTAAACATTCAGAAATGCCTGCAGCGAGGAATGCTGTTGAGAAAACAACAACGCACTCTCTTTCCAGTCAGCAAATTCCACAGTATCAGCACCCGAATTATTAGATACCGATATTGATGACGACGATCTGATAAGTGCGTTGGAGGAAATCGAGTGTTCAAAAAAACTCAACATCAATTGACATTCGAAAGCAATCCAAAGAAATATGCAACAAAATGCAGTATTGTGCCCCAAAATTCAATTTCAGCAATTGTGTTGTAAATATTTACAATAATTAAAATGTGCTCGTACATCAGAGGAAAGTACCCATAACACGTTCAATGGGGTGAACGTTAATAAAACTTTAGTGCCATGGAATAATGGAATTTCTATTGTGCCTCCCAAGCTCTGTTAATACCACCATATGTGAGACATTGATTCTGTTGTATTGATATCTCGTGTTAACCAGTTATGTGCCACATGATTGGGTTGATCGGTTTCATGTGTTTATTTACATTATTCTACTTTACCCGTTGAGTTCAAATCCAGTTGATAGTTTAATGTTTTCCTGACATTTTCATGTTATTAATTTCATTGTTTTATTTTGGATAGTAAAGTGTTAGTTATCTCTTTGTTCCTTCTTTAATATGTTGTGGAGATGGTCTGGCTGTGATGTACTAAACCCATTAATGTCTTCCGTTTCGGGCACTATGCTCTCATAGTGTTGCTTCGGGAACCAAATAGTGCCCTCGCTATCGCTCGGGCACTATTGCATCCCTCAGCAACACTATGAGAGCATAGTGCCCTCAACGGAAGGCATTAATAGGTAAATAGCTCTTGGTTAGTCGGTTATGATAATGAGCCAACCGTTTCAGCCCCACAACCTGTATCCTACATACTTTATAGGGCTTCCAATTCAAGGGTTTCACAGGGAATTCAGCCAGCTAATGATTTCAGAATCACTATCCATTCTATAAGAACAGGCATAGAAATGCTGAGATCATTCCAGCTGTGTATATGTACACATATTACAACACAGCATAATCAAAAGTTTAACTTTTAACCTGCTGTATATTTTCGTGAATTTCTCACATTATGAAGTCAGCAGCCATGACTTGATTTGATCAAAAAGTTACCAGAGTCTTCTGTATAGAAAAGACATGGATAACCAGGGATTGTTTTGGGTGTCTACAGGGTCCGAATATGAGACCCTTTCCCAATGTCATTTTGGCATGATTTTTCCCAATTCAAACAAAAAATTTCCCAATCTCAGTCCTCACTCAAATAAAAATTTTAATTATTCTTTTAAACCCTTTACCTAACATGAAAAGCAGACGACACTTGCAAACAAAATTCTTGAATAACTAATTTTTTTCATTTTTCGTCTCAAAAACATAGGTTATGACCCCCTCATTGGAATGAGCTCATTCCAATGAGGGGTCATAACCTATGTTTTTCAGACAAAAAATGAAAAAAATAATGAAAATTAATTGGCGATTTTTGAGAATAGTGCTGGCCGGTTTTGGCCATTACTTTGGGTAAAGGGTTAACTCTTGAAGGCCTTATTTTGAGTGGAGATGAAAGGGTTAACTCTTGAAGGCCTTATTTTGAGTGGAGATGTAAGGGTTAACTCTTGAAGGCCTTATTTTGAGTGGAGATGAAAGGGTTAACTCTTGAAGGCCTTATTTTGAGTGGAGATGAAAGGGTTAACTCTTGAAGGCCTTATTTTGAGTGGAGATGAAAGGGTTAACTCTTGAAGGCCTTATTTTGACTTTAATCACTCGTTACTGCAACAAAACAGGTGACTCAACAGGCAGTTTTTACATACATTTGCAAGGTACATCCCAAGAACCTTGTCAGTTGCTTCTAGGCAAGTCTAGGCAAGTCTTGGCTGCATTCATATACTGCTAAGCCTTGACTAGACACAACTGCCAAGTCACAGATTGTAAACTATCCAAGTGTAGGGGGCGCAGTGGCTCAGTAGGTAGAGGTGCAGGCTGCAAGCCGAGAGGTCCTCGGTTCAAATTCCACCTGCGGCAACTGCGTTGTGTTCTTGGGCAAGACACTTCACCCCCATTGCCCACGTGGGGGCACGGAGGCGCTGTGTACTAAGGCGTACTGCACTTGTCTTCAACCAATGCTGACAGTTGTTTGCCACTGCTCAGTAGTTCTCTTCGGGTACTCCGGCTTCCTCCACACGTAAAACTGTCATGGTCATGATTAGCCATTGTGCAGAAGTATGTAACCTTAATCACTAATAAATAAAATAAGTCCAAGTGTAGCAAATACAACAATCTACAGTACGTGGAGAGTGGATTATAACTAAATCACCCACAGAGTGGAGTTATCACTCAAACTATAACTTTCAAATTGTGTACATATCGACAAAAAACACAAGCAATGTTTCAGCCAATGGACCTCTGGGTTTAACCCAGAGATCCATTGGCTGAAATTTTGCTTGGACTGGTAATGCTTTGAAACAATTTTGCAATTATTGCTTGGGTGGAATCTCCTCTCTGCAGGTAATTTAGTGATAATACACTCTCCACATACTGTATAATAGAGATTGATCATTATTTCATGTGACGGTTTGTTATAAAACTTATTACATGTACTATACATTTAGTAGCTTCAGTATTAATGTTCTCAGTTCAAAATGAAAGCAGCATTTATTCTTTGGTGTTTCTTCTTCCAAACAAATTCCCAATTGGAGCCTTCATGACAGGAATTTTCCCAATTCCATGGACCCCAGACCCTTTCCCAGAGGGTAGAATAACCCCTGATAAAGGATGGATATGTACAGTCTATGCTGTTGTGAACAACAATCCATCCTAAACAATCAGCCGAAGGCCTACTTAACACAAGTTTCTCTTTATTGTCACACCATTTAGCAACCACCTTTCTAATGTCTCCAATAAACAATGAATTGTGGTCTCATTTTTTAAGATTCACAAGTTGAAGCAACAAATTTGTTAGCAACTCAAATAGTGGGTGAGAAGCCAATCGCTGACATCTAACCTTTTTTTGCTGTAATAACCCTTCGTAAACCAAAGACGTAACTTAGTTTCCATAACAACCAATATTGTGATTTATGCAACTAAGGACTAAAGACCAGGACATTTCTGACAGAAACTTGCCAATCAAAGCATTGCCTTCTCAACAACTCTGTAAAAATGAAAGTGTCAATGACACTGTAGCTTAACTTGTGTGTTGTGTTTGATGAAAAGGATAATGTTCAATGTTTGTGAAAGGATTATGAAATAAGACAAGAATTGTGATAATTTGGAATATGTTCATTTCTGTTCCCTGTATGCTATGTTTTTGATAAAAATAATATGAGGTGTACACTGTACTAAAGAGCTGAGGGGTGGGTTAATATGACCTCACAGTTAATGTATGTGGCCCTCACAGTTAACATATATCAATGAAAGTTACCAAGTTACAGTGAAATTATTCCAAAACAAGTCATCCTATCAAGTTACATTGAAATCCCTTCATAAATATGGCCTGTAGGTTTTTGGGCTTCGGGCCCCTGTAGCCATCACAGTTGCCCAATCGTGTCCATAAGGGTACGTTCTCATCTAGACATTATACGACGTCAACCTACCAAGTTACAATGAAATCCCTTCATAAATATGACCTGTAGACTGTGCTAAAGGTTTTCAGGCTTTGGGCTCGGGCAGCCATCATGGTTGAATGATCGCAACCAAAGGGGACAATCTCATCTGGGCATCATCTGGAGTGATCCTACAAAGTTACAATGAAATCCCTTCATAAATATGACGTGTAGACTGTGCTCAAGGTTTTCGGGCTTCGGGCACCTGTAGCCATCACAGCTGACGAATCACGACCAAAAGGGGATGTCATCATCTAGGCATTATATGAAGTCAAGCTAACAAGTTACAATGAAATCCTTCCATAAATATGATCTTTTGCCTATGCTAAAGGTTTTTGGGCTCGGGCATCCATCAAGGCTGAATGATCGCGATCAAAATGGGACGTTCTCATCTAGACATTATTTGGAGTTATCCTACCAAGTTACAATGAAATCCCTTCATAAATATGACCTGTAGACTGTGCTAAAGGTTCTCGGGTTTTGGGCTCGGGCAGTCGTCACGGTTGGCAGATCACGCCCAAATGGGGAAATTCTCATCTAGACATCATAAGGAGTCATCGTACCAAGTTACAATGAAATCCCTCCATATTAAACATGACCTGCAGACTGTGCTAAAAGTTTTTGGGTTTCGGGCTTGGGCAGCCATCACGGTTGACAGATCATGCCCAAAAGGGGACGTTCTCATCTAGGCATTATAGAGACATCCTACCAAGTTACAATGAAATCCCTTCATAAATACGACCTGCAAACTGTTCTAATGGTTTTCGGGTTTTGGGCTTGGGCTGCCATACCAGTTGACTGTTCGCGACCAAAAGGGGACTTCTCATCTAGACATGACCCCAAACCAGCATATGAAATTTCGTGACAATCAGACAAGAACTGCGGGGTGTAGCCCGTGCTAAAGGAAAATGTGAACAGACTCACAGACTGACAGACTTCCGCACGTGTGATGGCAATAGCTTATTTTGACTTTGTCAAGTTAAGCTAACAAGAGCCTTGCATCAGATATGGCAAGTTCGAGTTGTGGTGGTTAAACAGGAATCCGTGCTAGCAGTTGAAACTACTGAACCTTTGAAACAAAGGAAAAATTTGGTAAAAGTTATCATGCTGACACCTCCCATAAGTCAGAAATTCAACCAAGAAAGCAATCTAAGTGACATAAATCCTGAAAAAAATTCAGGCAGGACTGCTTTTGATCTCATCCAAAATATTCTTGAATAGAACCCATCAACCAAATTTGGTAAAAGTTATGCTGACACCTCCTGTAAGTCAGAAATTCAACCAACAAAGCAATCGAACTAATTAACTCTTTCAACACAACAATGGTTCAGCAACACGATACATCATAATTTTATTAAGTAGGATGGCTACTAAGTGAATGTGTGTGGTACAACAATTAATATTTTCAACGTGCAGCCTGAAGGCTGCATGTTCAAAATATTTATTGCTCTACCCCCAAATAATGGATATGGACTCTTCTAATTTCTGCTATTTAACTAGCAGGGAAGATACCACAAGTATTCAAAGGGTTAAGTGACATAAATCCTGAAAAAAATTCAGGCAGGACTAGTTTCGAATTTATCCAAGATATTCTTGAATAGAATCCACAAACAAAATTTGGTAAAATCCAATTATTTATTTTATTGGTGTTTAAGGTCACATACTTGTGCACAATGGCTAATCATGACAGTTTTATGGGTGGAGGAAGCCGGAGTACCCGGAGACAACCACCGAGCAACGGCGAGCAGCTTCCAGCTCCCCAACATCGCAACTCCACACTGCAGCACAGGCAGGGTTAGATTGGTTGAAAACATGGCGTCATTGTGCCCACATGTGGACAATCGGCGTTAAGTGCCTTGCCCAAGGACACAACATGGGAGTCCGAATCGATCGCTCAAGGCGGTCACCCATCTGAGGATTAACTGGGCAGGACGTTGCTTAACTTCGGTGATCTGATGAGAACCGGTTACGGCAACGCCACCGTGCCCCCTGGTAAAATTCAATAATGTTTGTTATCATGCTGAGTACTGCCCGCAAACTCAAATTCTAACAAGAAAACAATCTAATGGGTATAACTCATGAAAAATAAATTCAGAGTGGACTGGTTTTCAAACTCATCCAAGATATTCTCGAGTGGAACCCACAGACCAAATTTGATAAAAACAGACATTTGTTCAAGTTATGCAAGGTGCTGTCATCGCAACATAGACAGATGGATGGACTGACAGAGAAATGCCACAAGAGGCTGAAGAGCCAACAGTGATTTTTTCCTTGTACATATGCAGTGTCTGTAAGACACATATGATGCCCCTGCCAGTCCTACCATAATTTGCATATGCATTGTGGGAGGAGTTAGCTGGACAAATCCCTTTTTTCGAAATTTCACAAAAATTACTAAATTCAACAACCCGTAATTTTATGAAAAATTAACAAAATCATATTCCTGGCAATATGCACATCTTTGGTACATATATATGTATAAATAGCCTGTAAAATAAAAAAGGCTCTAGCTTGAAAACTATGGAAGCAGTTAGGTAGACAAACCTTGTACATGTACCCTGTATTCGAAACTTCACAATAATTCAAGTTCAGCAATCCGTAATTTTGTAAAAAATTTAACACAATCAAATTCCTGGCAATTGTGCACACCTTTGGCATACATGTATGTACTTGTAAATACCCTGTAAAATAAAAAGCTTCTAGCTTGAAAACTGTATGAGGCTGACAAACCATGTTCCCTACATGCAAATAGATGAACAGACAGATGGATAGGGATAAAACAATACCCCCCCCCCCCTCCCCCACCTATTTGTCATGGGGAGGGGGCATAAAAAATGGTAATTATGTCCTGCACAAAGCTACTGGCGTGTTGATTACTGAAACAGCTTAATTGGGTTCTATAGAGTTCAGATGTACCAGAGACTCCTCCCAGAATATATATCTAAGAATTATACACATGTATTTTTATATTATCACTATGGAATTGGGTGTTCTAAGCATGTTTTGATAAAAGATGAAATGACTCATGCATATTTAAAATATAAAGACACAGTAGACATTTAGATTTGTGATTTTTCACCAACATGTTTGTATACCTTAATTTGATATAAGCCATTAGAGCATTAAATTAAATTGAAACACTTCAACATGCAAGACTGTAAATTTGATGTATGTGACCTAAATTTTAAAGACTTCACTCTTCAATTCAAGGCAAATATTCAAATCCAACACTAGGACTTTTTAAGCCTTAGAAATATAAGACTATGTACAGCACGTGTAGAGTGTATTATCACTAAATCACCCATGGAGTGGAGATTTCACTCAAGTAATAATTGCAAACCGTGTATTATCACTAAAGCGCCCATGGAGTGGAGATTTCACCCAAGTAATAATTGCAAACCGTGTATTATCACTAAATCACCCATGGAGTGGAAATTTCACCTAAGTAATAATTGCAAACCGTGTATTATCACTAAATCACCTGCACAGTGGAGATTCCACCCAAGAAATATTTGCAAATTTGTTACAAAGTATAACAAGCACAAGCAAAGTTTCAGCCAATGGACCTCCGGGTTAAACCCGGAGGTCCACTGGCTGAAACATTGCTAGTGTTTTTTCTCGATATGTACAAATTTGAAAGTTATAGTTTGGGTGATAACTCCACTCCGCAGGTGATTTAGTTACAATCCACTCTCCACGTACTGTACAGTATGTACAGAATTTGAAAGTGAAACTTTGGGTGATAACTCCACTCCACAGGTGATTTTGTTACAATCCACTCTCCATGTACTGTAGAATGTGTACCTTTTTCTACAGACTTTGGAATGTTCTGTCCAATAGAAAACAAGCTGTTAACTGAAAACAGAATATGTTTTCATTTATAGAATTTCCTCCAAAAAAAAATCTTTCCACAATACATTCACAATAGGGATCATTTGCTGAGTTTAAATGCTTTTGAGAATATTACTGGCTGGTTTTGGCCATTCTGTTGTGTAAAAGTTGTTATTGATGAGATTCACACAGAGGCTGTTGTACAATGCACAGGGTCAGTTACTCGGTTAAAAATGATTTTTTTTTAAAAAACAAGAAAATGTGACTGCCCAGGGTTAGTCACACTTTCTGGTTATAAAAAATTGGTAACTGCCATATCACACACCACATAAACATTGGTAACTGCCATACCACACACTACATGACAATATACACAGACAAGTTAACCTCCAGAATAATTTTTCAGGGAACCTGAGGGTGATTTTCAGGGAAATGGGATGGATTTCAAGGAAAAGTTCGTGCGGGGACAAAACAAAAGAAAGAACTTGGGAATTTTCAGCTCATGGATCACCATTAACACCAGGTTATATCCAGATCTAGTTGTCGATTATACTGATGCATTTATGCTATGTTAAAAAATCATAAAATAATTGTTGATTTGACACCCCCTCCCCCCTCATCCTCTTCTTCATGACCCCCCCACCCACAGCTTTTATCAAAGTCTACTAAGCTAATAATTTCTCACGTCTGGAAATGTTAACAGGAAAAAATGTCCTAATGTTCAGTTACTTCAAGAAGATTAGTACTTGGAAAGTATCTTTATCAAAATTCTTCATGCATGTGTGGACGTTTGTGCCTGCACAAAACTTTTCTTTTGATGACTGAAACATTTTTTTTTTTAATTCCTTTCGAAATTTTCTGGGTACAGACGGCCAACAGTTAACAGTTCTGTAGTGAGCACAATGGAATAACTGTAGTGTTAGAAAATAAGTCCACTGTGTATAAATATGAAGTCAAAATTTTTTGGCATCCTAAGCGACTTTAACCTACTTTTTAAACTGCGTTAAATAAATGAAGCCAAGGTGTTGTTTACGTTTTGATTTGGAAAAGGGATGAGAATTAAAGCTATTCTATGAATAAACTAGAGGTACTGTGAGCAAGCTCACAAAGTGATACCCCCCGTGCCTCAGTTGTAGCCTTTTTGGTACATTAATGTATAAGTTAGATTATCTCCCCTTGGAAATTTTAGAACGGAATTATATTCCTTCATGCGCATCTTCATATAAAGTTCTTCCATTATGTAAAGTTTCATGAAAATTCGTTGAACGGTTCAGGAGTTGCACTTATGAGGACACAACCATATGATGTAGCAATTGAAATGTATAAATTAGATTATCTCCCCTTGGAAATGTCAGAATGGAATTATATTGCTTCATGCACATCTTCATACGAGTTCTTCCATTGTGTAAAATTTCATGAGAATTCTTCAAACGGTCTAGGAGGAGTTGCGCTTATAAGGATGGACAGACGGACGGATGGACAGGGCGATTCCTATATACCCCCCTCCCCCCCAAACTTTGTTTGCAGGGGGTATAATAAATATATATTATTTAATTCCTTTTCATATATTTTATTTACCCAAAAACTGCAGTTAAATGAAGGTGGAGTTTTCAATTTTTTGAAAGTAAGTCACCTATTTTCACTTCGACACTCGCATAATAATCACGAATCTCCGATTACGAAGAAAAAAACAGAAATAACATGAACACAGTTGATATATATATCATAAAATACCCTTTTCTGAAATAAATTTAACTGAAATCCTTATTTTACTGCTTCATGAGTTTTTACCAGAGTTTGAAATGCATGTGATTTGACTCTGAACGTTTTACATAAGTTACAACGGGAGAAATATTCGACCGTTGTTTTCTGGGATTTTTGGTCCAAAACTGATTCCCGTCCAGGAGGTCAGAAACTACACTGAAGTTTTGGGATTTCCTCGGGCATTCTGGGGAGTTAACATGTCTGATATACAATGACTAAGGCTGAAAAAATGCACAGGATTTAGTTGCTTATATATTACAGTTAAAACTAGAAGTCCTGTCATGAAATGCGCACAAATAGCACGTTAATATGCGCGTTAATGTACGCGTTATGGCCCAAGTAAAGCTATCAAATTCTGTACATATGGCCTGTGCACAAGCAATGTTTCAGCCAATGGACCTCCGGGTAACCCGGAGGTCCATTGGCAGAAACATTGCATGTGTTTGCTATGAGTAACCAAGAGAACCTGCCGTGCTTTGGATGCCATTCGATATGGCAATTGCGCACAATTCCAACGCGCAATTAAGCCTAGATAAGCGCACTATTCGTGACAGGACTTCTAGTTTTAACTGTACATGGGGTTCAGGATTCAAGTAACATGTACTTATACATGTACTGGATTGTGGAAAAGTGAATTCCTACCATTATCTTCATTATTTCTGTAAAAGTTACACAATCCAAGCCTGTATGTATAAGATACATCAGATACATCAGTGACAGGCCTGAAAATAAGCAGTCTGACATTTGCAGAATGAGGTCCCCAGAGGGTGAATTTGATGATGCAATCCCACACAGTGGGCCAATTTATCCTCTGGGTACCTCTTTCTGTTTCGTTTTGAGACTCTGATTCAGATTGAGGTTCACAGAGGGTAAATTTAGTGATGCTACCCTGCTGTGCAGGGTAGCATCACTATATTCACCCTCTGGGGACCTCATTTTGCAGATGACAGTCTGCTTATTTTCTGGCTTCATCAGTGATGCTTTTCTGGGGGAATGCCATTATCAAACTTTTTTCTGAGGGCATGTCACTTTCAAAACCACGAATGGCTTGATCTTAAACAACACAGCGGGTACTCATTTGTTTTTCTGGGTGCAAAAGTTAAACAAGTATATAATAATGTAATATATAGTCAGATAGATACAGTATACGACCACCATAGACTGGTAACATTCCACGCATGGACAATAATCCCACCACAGACGCAATAATATTAGTTTCTAAACAGTTCTAAATACTAATAATGGGAATAATCAGCAAAAACTTAATTAATGAAGCCGGTGCTTCATCAATTAAAATTTTGATGAAGATTATTTTTATTACCTGGTCAATGTATGTGTGGAGATCACTGCCTATTTATTTAATTTATTTATTTATTGGTGTTTTAAGATCACATACTTATGTACAATGGCTAATCGTGACCATGACAGTTTTACGGATGGAGGAAGCCGGAGTACCCGAAGAGAACCATCGAGCATCAATGAGCAACTGTCGGCTCCTCAACATTCTAACACTGTTCAAGCTCTTTTCTAGCAGGATTACAGCAGTTGAAGACATGTGCACCATCGACGTGAAGTATGCCTTAGTACAGAGTCATCGTGCCCCCATGTAGGCAACCGGGGATAAAAAGCCTTGACTAAGGACACAACGCAGGTCGTCCCAGATGGGGATCGAACTCGGGACCTTTAGCATAGAAGTCCAACAGTCTACCATTGAGCCACTGCACTCCCCTAGATCACTGCCTACGCGTGGATTATGACCAGTCCATAGCAACTGTACTGTATAAAGGCATAATGACATGACAAAACTGATGTCCTAGGTAAGTTGCGGCGTGCACATTTGTTTTGGTTTGTAACTCATCATGTCTAACAAGAGTGACATTACCACACTCTTTTAAATCTCTGTAGTACTGAAATGGTTAACCGGATAATCGGTTTGAAACCATTTAGTTACTTAAGCGATTAGAAACACCGTCAACCTGTTATCCAAAATATCGATAGTGATCGTCATTCCACGTTTAAAACGTAGTAAATCTGCCACTTCTCCTTTGTGATAGATTACACATCGAAGCCATGTTGTATATATTGAGAAATACTTGACTTTGACATTCAAAACTTAGTTAATGATGGTCAGGTTTCGTGAGTAATGAGTTACCACAGAAACTATTCCCGTAGTGTGTATACAAATGAACGTTGTCGAGTACTCGACAACGTTCGTTTGTATACACACTACGGAATAGTTTGAGAATACTGCTTTCCAATTCCTATAGTTTTGATCTTATATTCGGTGAAATAATGGCCACGGATAACCGGATATTATCTGGTTATAGCTCTCGGTTAGTCGGTTACAAAAATGTGCCAACTGTTTCAGCCCTAAATATCAGTAAACAGTAAGAATTAGTTCAGCTGTTTGAATGTAGTGGCTGCCCTGGACAGCCACTACGCTGAATGAGGGGAGAGGGTGGACTGTCCTAATTTTCAGTCTATTAGGGTAGTGAAATTCATTGCAGAAAACCAACAAGGCGAGTTTTGAGTACAAAATTTTACAATTTTCCTGGGGGGGCAGTCCCCTTACTCCCCAAGAAGAAAACTATTTTTCAGATATCTTAAAATGATGCACACAGCATAGATTATCACTACATAATGGGCACCCATTTCCCCCTTCTTTTGGTGCTATAAAAGTAATTGGAAATAGGGCATGAAAATAGGTAACATGTTATTTTCGATGTCATCAAAGATCTGAAAAATGTTTAACATTTTTTGTTTTTCATTTTTCAAGTGTGAAGAATTGTACATAAATGCAGATGGACAACAAAAAAAGTGACAAATTATGACATTGCTTTGATTTTTGATATTGAAAATAACTTGTCACCTATTTTCAAGCTAACTTCCCATTACTGATAAAGCACCTTAATTTCAGAAAGCATCACTGAGATGCACATATATAAAATGAAGTTTTGAAAAGATTTCAATGATACAAACAGAAATTTTGCTGAAAATAACATATCCTACCTATATAATATGTTGTATGACTGGACACCTTTAACAGGATTTGCTGAATGAGAATTTTACAAATATATTACACACACATTTTGCCTGGACATATTACATAATATGTTCCTTCTTTGCAAAATAACTTTCTAAATCACATTGTAAACTTGACTGGATGAGTACAGTCTGTTCAAGGCAAGAATATGGTGGCTGTCCACCTTCTATTATCTTGTTATTAAGTAATCCATGTATAAAGGTGGTCTTACAGAAGGGAGACATTATCAATGTTATGCTTAACTGAACAATGATATCATAAGAATGCTCTTCAGCATGCAATGTCAATGATTATATAATACACACAGACCTTCTCAAGTACAGGTATGTGCAAAACTAATTCATCGGTAAAGGCCAAGAATAGAGGACCGCGCGTTTAACTGGTAGAGTGCTGGAAGCCCATATTTGGGCTTTATTCTGAAGTGCCGGTACCACAATTTAAAGGCTTCATGTTCTGTGGATGTGCTTCATATTATCTTTGAAGTGATGTTAGTTTATCTGTTAGGATTTGCCTTCTTACAATTTATGGGAGAGTGCCTACTGGCACTCTCCCATAAAATGTAACAAGGCAAAGATGCACAAAGAAATTGTAAGGACCAAAAATAATTTAGCATTCTACCAGTTAAGAAAATAAAACATATTTCACAACGTTTTTTTTCTTATCATTCTAAGACATGTTTTATATTATCAGATCTGCTACTGACAAACATCATCACTTTTATCCCTTTTTATGCTCTGTTAACTTTATTCTCCAAACAATTTCAACAACAAAACATGCGGTAAACAGGTACGCGATTCTTTGTTTTTTTAATATTTCTGTTAATTGAATAATGTTCATTGGCATCTTTTTTTTTTAGCTAACCCGTACCCATCCTAAACTGATCCTACGATGCAAAGAAGGTAATGATTGCACTCCTGTGATGTCACAACGAAACATTCGCAGCTCCATTTCAGAACGCAATCAGATATTCATTTTGTTTCAAAAACTCGTCTCAGAGAAAAGGGTTAAAAGTGATGATTTTTGTGAGTGGGTATCAGTGTTTTGGGCTAATTTTGTGTAAAACATGTCTTAGAATGATAAGAAACTCCAAACAAGTTGTAAAAAATGTATTATCTTAAAAAATGCGCGGTCCTCTATTCTTGGCCTTTACCAATTCATCTTACAACAAAGCTACACTAAAGGTGCTATAAACGTTAGGGAAATTTTTTGCATCAATGGTTCCTGGAAGTCTGAAACTCACTTTTAAAAATATTTTCTGTCAGGAGCTTATGCGAGCACAGTGCAAGTACGCGCCAGCTTGGGGTAAGTTTATGCGAGCTAATGGTGAGCTCATTTTATTATACTCGCAAGCTTGTGCAAGCTCGCAGCAGAAATCACAGAAGCCAGAAAACCTCTGTTGCGATCTTGTGCATACTGGTAGCCTTCAACGAGCTCATGGTCTCCTGTGAGCTCCCCATTTGCTTACAATGTATTCAGGGTGTCTATTGGACAGAACACTTCATGTGATTTCGTTCCACTCAAGGCTCCAGAAACAATGTTAGAATTCAAATTTGTCTGGTGTGTCATGCATGTCTGTTAGGTAAGGTCTGCATGTTTTTCAACATTTTTCTCTTGTTACCACAGGTACTCGGCACAAGCTGTGAAATCAAAAGAAAAAATGATATTTGATAGCATTTTGAATCGATGCTGACGTGCCCCCATAATGGTATATAAATATTAACAAGGTACACAACTCGCTTTTCGAAAACGATAGCACTCATCTTCGTAATACCCAACTCAAATTTGATTCACTTAACGTATCCAGTAGTATACCCAGTGTCAGTGGAAAGGGGAATGAATAAGCTTTCCAGTGGTGTATTACACGACCATTGGGTGTTCTTGGGTTGTTCATGATAACAGGGAGAAGTCGGACAAGATAGTGTACAGTGGAAAGAGGGTTACGAGCGACAATTATCCGATTTATTATAAATAATTTGAGGTCCCATTGTCTATGGAGGGAAGATTCAAACATTAACCGTATACCTTTATCAATTACTAATCTTGGATCCACATTTATTCATTTCTGGCAATCACATTTGCCGTTTATACATTTTCTTGGAAACTCACGAAGCCAACGGCGGCCATAGAAGCTAAGATGCTCACAAAAACATCCCATTGGCTACTATTTAACCCTTTACCTAACGTGAAAAGCAGACGACACTTGCAAAAATAATTTTTGAATAACTAATTTGACGAGCTCGTTCCAACGAGGGGTCATAACCTATGTTTTTGAGACAAAAAATGAAAAAAATAATGAATATTAATTGGCGATTTTTGAGAATAGCGCTGGCCGGTTTTGGCCGTTATGTTAGGTAAAGGGTTAAAACAAGCCAATGGGAGAATGGGGAAAATTTGCCGAATCTATGGACGCGAAAAAAACTTCATTAGATTTGAAGTGACAGCTAAAAAGTGTATAAACGGTAAATGTGATTGCCAGAAATGAATAAATATGGATCCGAGATTAGTAATTGATAAAGGCAAACGGTTAATGTTTGAATCTTCCCTCCATAGACAATGGAACCTCAAATTATTTATAATAAATCAGATAATTGTCGCTCATAACCCACTTTCCACTGTACACTATCTTGTCCGACTAAATGTTTTTCGGCCTTTTCTGCGACTTCTCCCAGTTATCATGAACAACCCAAGAACACCCAATGGTCGTGTAATACACCACTGAAAAGCTTATTCTTTCCCCTGTCCACTGACACTGAGTACTGCTGGATACGTTTTGTATATCAAATTTGAGGGGGATATAACGAAGATGAGTGCTATCGTTTTCAAAAAGCGAGTTGTGTACCTTGTTAATATTTATATACCATTATGGGGGCACATCAGCATCGATTCAAAAATGCTATCAAATTATCAATTTTCTTTCGATTTCACAGCTTGTGCCAAGTACCTGTGTTGTTACTGTTGTTTACAATCAGGTGCAGTAGAACCTGTCTTGAGAGACCGCCCTTTGGGCCACACAAAAGTGGTCTCTCAAGACAGGTGGTCTCTCATAACAGGTTTCAGGTTTTCTCAAGTCAGTGAATAACCAACCACAAAATTCAGAAATGGAGAAGAATGGATTTTTGTAATTACTTTGTAGTTGTTCTTTTTTATGAAGTTTTTGTAACAAATTGAAATGGACTGTTATAAAAATTATAAATATACATGACTATTTTAAAGTTCAATGAAAAGGTCCATCTGATATTCTTCTATATGAGAACACGTGTAATGTGACCTGCAAGGATTTTCATTGGCTGGATTTTAAGCCTCATCACCTAATTAATATTCATATTGTACCACTCCATTGTTTACAAACAAAACTTGTCACGTGAACTTAACTATCGAGTGAACGAAATTCTGAAAATAGATAGAGAAGGGGAAATTGTTAAGATCATTGATTCCACAAAAGTCTTGTTATATACTGTGAAAATAATAGGTATCGACTTTGAAGTGACTCTCTCGGCAGAAGATTCGAGCCCATTACACGATGAACGCTACCAGACGCTAGATTGCCAAGAAACTGTTGGCGTTGCTAAGCAAACGGACGCTAATCAACAGCGTCGTTTTCTTAATGTCAGCGGTGCAGATATAGATGGATTTGTTGAAAAAGAAACAAATAAAAACACTTTAAGCAAGACCTTTTATGATATGAAGTTAGTAAGAAATTTTTGATGTTGTGATGAGTTAGCAATTGAAACCCAATTAAGAGCTTTTAATACTTTTAATTATGTTAGTATAACCACAATGGATTTTCCAATTCCAGAACAGGTGCGAGCATCCTAATTAGAATCACAATTATGGAAAAACCAGCGCGACTGAAGAAAACGATAGCAGCTCTGGGCGTCTCTTGCCCTGTCACTTGGACTATCCAGGAGACAGGCAAGAGCGTCCATCTGTCTCTTGAGTTCAAGATCGAGGAAGACAAGAAATCACCACCCTACTCGGGGAGAGGTAGTACCTTTGATGAGAGGATCCCCTCTCACACTGGTCCTCACCCGAGTAGGTCAGGAGGCCCTGAAAAGAGAAAGAGAAGAAAGAAGAGCCTGTCCACCAAGCGGAGGGATTCCCAATGCCTGGAGGCATTCTTGGAGATGAAGAAAGAGAAAGGTGAGGAAAAGAAAGAGCCAGAGGTGGCCACCACTTCCCCTCCCACTCCCACAGACAGCCCCATCCAAATGCCGGCTTCCAAGTCGGTATTGTCGGATGTGGAAGAGTCTGTGGAGACTGAGGTGGAAATGGAAGCTGCCCTCTCGCCTCTTCCTGATCCCCACTCGCCTCTTCCTTCTAAACCAGAATGCCAGGACGCGGACGACAGGATAGAGAACATCTTACGGAAACACAAAATACACAAAATACAAGGGGACCTTCACAGGACCTTCACAGACAAGAGATGGACAGGAAATACCAAGTATTCCTCCAACAAGTCGAAGAAGCCAAAAAGCTAATAGACGCCAGAAACCTACAACAACAAAAGACTCAGCAATCACCCACAACCACTCCAGACTCGGCTAGGACCAGACCCTACAAAACTCAGCAACCACCATCAGGCAGCCCACCAACAACACCAACTGCCACTGTCTCTCCTTCCAAACCTCCACCTCTGAAAAAGAAGCAGAAAAGACACAAGCGCCGCTAACAACCCACAACTTCTCCTTTACCACGGTCTGACACTTTCAAATTCTACAGCTAATGATGGTCGAAAGGGGCTTGCTCTCCAAATCGTCCCTGCACGCCTTTGGTGCACAAAACCATTTGATTCGATTCCAGAACAGGTAAAAAGTTTTTGTCATGGTTTCAGTCTTCAAAGGGGCGGTCTCTCAAGACAGGTCTATTATGGCATATTGATAAAAATACAAGTTGGTACCAGGTCACAGTGGTCTCGCAAGACAGGTGGTCTCCCATACCAGGTCCATTATAGAGTAAAACCAATCGGTGCCTGGCAGATGTGGTCTCTCAAGACAGGTGTTCTCTCAAGACAAGTTTTACTATAATTAGTAAACATTTTATGTGCTGATCATACTGACAAGAGCTACTGTAAATGTAATAATGGTTTTATAATAGTGTAGTACAGTGGAGCCCACTTAATTGGATAGCTCTTAATTGTATATCCCTGTTAACTGAATATAAATTCCAAACACAAAACCATTTCCCATACCTTCAGTACAAATTTGACCTGTTAATTGAATGTAGATCAAAGAGTAAACTCCTGTTAATTGAATAAAAAATCTTGTAATCTGTCGAGAAATTACCCTGACTGTCCCCAGTATTCCTATGTTTATAGACCTATTTGGCCTAAGTACATCCAATACAGGCATTTAATCTATTATATCTTGTTTAACAGAGCTCATGGAGCTCTGTCAAACAAGATATAATAGAATAAATGCTAAGTTTATCTCTAGAATACAGAAAAGTGACACCATCCCTGTTAATTGAATACTCCTGTTAATTGAATAATTTTCGTTGGCAAAGTAACTATTCAGTTAACAGGGTTCCACTGTACAATTACTTTACAAGCTATGTATCCATGTCAAAATGATCTAAGTGATTCTTTTTTCAGAAACATGTTCAAATATGGCTTGATCTATATGTCTTATTGTGTATTAAAGCATTTATTTATATTCAATATATCTCTTTTTTGGCTTCTGTATACTACCAGATATTTCCCCCTGATGACTCTTATTCCTTGACATGCAAAAGATTCATCAGTTATGCAGGTCTCAGGCCAATTAGTATACAGAAATTCTGAAGCAACTAATAAACATTGTAGTTCTATTTTAAGATACAACTTGATGCATATTACAGAAATTATTAAAATGATTTTTTTATCTGCCATATGTACATGCAATTAGCTTGTGAGAGCCTGCAAGAGCTTGCAAAGCTGAGAGCATGTGCGAGCTCGCACAAACTTGTATTGGTTACAAGTATGAGGTTGCAAGCTTGCGATGATCTCATGTGTTTGGGGTGAGCTAGTAGTGAGCTTGTGCAAGCTAGTTGCGAGCTTGTGCACGCTTGTTACGAGCTTGCAAAATGCTTGTGAACCTCGCAGAAGCTTGTATTTGTTCCAATTATGAGCTTATAAGCTCACGACAGAAGCTTGTGCGAGGTCTGACAGAAGGTCATGTGAGCTACGAAATTAAGCTGGATTTTTCATAAGGATCATATTCATTCCAGAACTGATAATAAAATTATATTTCCAGAGGACAACTCGAGGCCAAACATGCTTCAGGTATCCAAGAACAAAGCCAGGCATTGAAAATACTTTACAATTGGGCAACAGGACTGCCTGACTGAAAATAAGCAGTTTGACATTTTTAGAATAAGGTCCCCAGAGGGTTAATTTGATGGTGCTATCCCATACAGTGGGCCAATTTATCCTCTGGATACCTCTTTCTGTTTAGTTTTGAGACCCTGATTCAGGCTGAGGTTCACAGAGGGTACATTTAGTGATGCTATAGGGCTGGCGCAATTATTTGATTAGTTGACTAACTGTTGGCTATTGCAATAGTCAACGATTTATTTTTAGACGATCGTCATTCATTTTTAAAGTGGTACAAGTCAGGTTTAAATTGTACTGCGTGATGAGGTGAATGAGCGATTAGATAATTATCCTTTGAAATGCCATAGTTATCTGTAATATCCCATAGCCTGGAGAGCACAGTGGCTCAGTGGTAGACTCTTGGACTTCTATGCTTGAGGTCCCGAGTTCGATCCCCGTCCAGGACGACCCGCGTTGTGTCCTTGGGCAAGGCTCTTTATCCTGGTTGCCCACATGGGGGCACGATGATGCCGTGTACTAAGGCATACTGCACATCGATGGTGCGCGTCTTCAACTGCTGCAACCCTGCTTGAGCGGAGCTTGAACAGAATTAGAATGTTGAGGAGTTAGCAGTTGCTCGCCGATGCTCGGTGGTTCTCTCCAGGTACTCCAGCTTCCCCCACCCGTAAAACTGTCATGGTCACAATTAGCCACTGTGCATGAGTATGTGACCTTAAACACCAATAAATAAATAAATAAATAATCCCATAGCCTTTGTTTTCCGCATGATTGTGCAACCACGTAATTTTAAAAACACTGAGCCTTGCCATTTGATTAATCTCTGCTCTCTGTGGTATTAACCAGCATTACGGTAATTAGTACTAAAGAGTATCATTTAAACGGTGTACTGCTGAATAATTCACGATTTTGGGAAGTCAGTGCAGACTGCGGCATAAATACTGGTAGAATCTTCAGTCTTGTACACTTGAATGACAACCACTGGAATAATATAAGTGAGAAAGTTGTCAAAAGACTTGCAACAGTCAGTTCACTTGTAGTGCTAAGTTGTAACTTGTGTAGGAATGGAGGGAGTTTTATGTTCGAAATTTCTGAAAATTAGTTACAGAAAAGAAACCTTTGCACAAATGTTCTGTTTAAATTCTTCAGATCAATCAGAGATATTTTGGTATTTCCATTTTATCTGAACACATACAGTTAAAACTAGAAGTCCTGTCATCAAATGCTCACAAATAGCACGTTGATCTGCACGTTAAAGTGCGCGTTAGGGCCCCAGTAAAGCTATCAAATTATTACATATGGCCTGTGCACAAGCAATGTTTCAGCCAATGGACCTCCGGGTAACCCGGAGGTCCCTTGGCAGAAACATTGCATGTGTTTGCTATGAGTAACCAGGGGAACCTGCCGTGCTTTGAATGCCATTGAATATGGCAATTCCGCGCATTTCCAACACGCAATTAAGCCTAGATAAGCGCACTATTCGTGACAGGACTTCTAGTTTTAACTGTAAGTGTACATATTCAAACATCGTCAGTTTTAAATTTGTTTTGTAAGTAAATCAGATATTGTTGAATTTATGGGAAATGACTATTAATCAACTAACTGTCAATAAATGTTGGTGATTACATGTACAGAAATTCATAGTCGTGACAGCCATACACCCAATACCAACAGTGTCTGACTGGTGGATCTAACGATTTTATAAGAATTTTGCTCTTATTGTGCTAACCTAAAGATGAACCCAGGAACTTGATTTAAACAAACTTTAATCTGAGTCCTCTAAAGACGTTATGCACCAAATATCAAAAGAGTCTGACAGTTCAAGAGAAAAAGTTAGATTAATTAAAAATGTTATGCTATCAGAGTCACACCCCTTGTGGTGCCTGCTGTGGGTGAGGCAACTATATCTGAACACACATGAATTTAAATATAAGGAACCTGCATATCAAATTTGGTTCAATACAGTCCAGTAGTTTTTTGAGAAGTCTATTACCGGTATGTAAAGTTCACACCAGGTGGGATGATGGAGGGAAGAGGGGGGGGGGGGGGGGGGGGGGGGGGCTTTGAAGGGGGGGGGGGTGGCCAGAAAGTAGAAAGTAGTGATCAGTAACTCCCCTTGGGCTTCACTCATATGAGGTAAAAATGCACAAGATTTGTTAGTACAGTGGAGCCCACTTAATTGGATATCTCTTAATTGTATATCCCTGTTAATTGAAAATAAATTTCAAACACAAAACCATTTACCATACCTTCAGAACAAATTTGATCTGTTAATTGCATGTGGGTTGTAGAGTAAACTCCTGTTAATTGTATATAAATTTTTGTAATATGTCGAAAACATTACTGTGACACGCACCAAATACCCCTCATTTATCAACCTTTTTGGCCTCATCCAATACAGGCATTTATTCTATTATATCTTGTCAAACAAGATATACGAGAATAAATGCTCAGTTTACCTCCAGAACACAGGAAACTGACTAAATCCCTGTTAATTGTGTACTCCTGTTAATTGAATAATTTTCACTGGCAAAATGGATATTCAATTAAGAGGATTCTACTGTATCAGCATATCCTAATGCAAAATTATTGGTTTTAGTATTGCCGATAACATGGTTATTGGACTAGGTATACCCCCAATTAGATGGCTTCATGAACTGGCAAAGTGTTCAACAAGATGACTTCCATATGAATAATACTTTAAAAAGTTGCTTTGGAAACCTGGCCCCATTTTGAAAGCAGATGAAACATATTTGAAAATATTCCATGTGCCAGTTTCAAAAATTCAAATCGCATAACTGATTTAATATTTAATTTGTTTTTTTTTCCAAATATTAATAGGGACCTACATGGATGGAGTGATGCATGTGATGTTGTATTTTACAGATTTAACATCATTTTCACAAAAAAAGTAAGTTCAAACCAACATCACAACTATATATACACACTAAGATTTTATACTGTCCAACACTACAAGTATCATACATGCAGGGAGTGCGGTGGCTCAGTGATAGACTGTTAGACTTTTATGCTGGATGTCCCAAGTTCGATCCTTGTCTGGGGCAACCCGCATTGTGTCCTTGCAGGGCAGGGCACTTTATCCTGGTTGCCTACATGGGGGCACGATGACGCTGTGTACTAAGGCATACTGCACGTTGATGGTGCATGTCACGTCTTCAACCACTGTAACCCTGCTTGAGCGGAGCTTGAAAAGAATTTGAATGTTGAGGAGCTGACAGTTGCTTGTCCATGCTCGTTGGTTCTCTCCCGGTACTCTGGCTTCCTCCACTCGGAAAACTGTCACGGTCACGATTAGCCATTGTGGATAAGTATGTGGCCATAAACACCAATAAATAAATAAATCATACGTCTGGCAAAACTCAAGTCTGCTTCTACCATGTAAAAATCAATCAATCAAAATTAATATACAGTGGAGTCCACTTAATTGGATATCTCTTAACTGCATATTCCTGTTAATTGAATAGAACTTCCAAACACAAAACCATTTCCCATACCTTCAGTACAAATTTGACCTGTTAAATGCATATGTGTTATAGAGTATACTCCTGTTAAATGAATAAAAAATCTTGCAATATAGGTCGAGAAATTATCTTGACAATCATCAATGTCCCCTTGTTTATAGACCTTTTTGGCCTCAGTACATTCAATACAGGTATTTAATCTATTAAGGCTTGTTTGACAGAGCTCCGTGAGCTCTGTCAAACAAGATATAATAGAATAAATGCTCAGTTTACCTCTAGAATACAGGAAAGTCACCAAATTCCTGTTAATTAAATATTCCTGTTAATTGAATAATTCTCACTGGCAAAGTGGCAACATGAACATGTATTCAATTAACTGGGTTCTACTGTACAATGTACATGTAGGTTTGCATGATAGGTAGAGCTTGGTTTATTTGTTTATTTTCAGCCAGAGTTAAGATTGTGTAGGGCACATTCATGGGTGGAGGAAGCCAGAGTACCTGCAGAGAACCACTAAGCAGTTGCAAGCAGAGTACCTGCAGAGAACCACTTCAAAAAAATGCTAATGTTTCATTTTAATCCATCTAAAGTCATAACTAGAAAATACAATTCTTGAAAATACAATTGTAAAAAGTTTTGTAGTATTGGCCCCTGGTCGTAATAATATTGTTGCATCTGTGGAAATATTGTCCACCTGTGACCTGTCCACAGTGGCCATACCAAGTCAGAAAATAAGTAGATTGTCAACTGCAAAATGAGGTCCCCAGAGGGTGAATTTGGTGATGGTACCCTGCACAGCAGAGTAGCATTACTAAATTTACCCTCTGTGAACCTAGCTCAATCGGAATCAGGGTCTCAAGCCTGAACAGAAAGAGGGACCCAGAGGATAAATTGGCCCACTGTATGGGATAGCATCAGCAAATTCACCCTTTTGGGACATCATTCTGCAAATGACAGATTACGTATTTTCAGGCTTGGGCCGTACTGTAATAGCTTCCATCGCACTGTTAAATAATGCACTCTTAAACATAACTATCATTTTCAACAGTAAAACATCAATAATAAGTTTTAAACATATTTGACATTTGAGTGCATTTATTGGAGAATAGAAAATACCACTTAATCTGTTTAAAAAGTTGTAACATTTAGCCTCAGTATAGCACTGTGGTCACAGAAGTGGTCTTCTAGCAGGTACCATCAAAATCAAATTTCAATGTAGTCACGACTGAGAACTGTGATTTTGTCAAACACAACCATGAGAACTGTGATTTTGTCAAACACAACCAAGAGATTCAAATTGAGACAATGAATGATTTATTCATAACTTGTCATGCATAACTTGCAAAGGATCGCAATTTCAATGAGGATAAATTGTTTTAAACTAACAGCGATGTAATCATTTTTGGATAAAAATGCTCACCATACTGTATCAATAATTTATATATATTATATCTCACGTGACTTCCTTGCATTCTGATTGGCTGAAAGATGATACCCTATTTTGTGTAGTTTGCATCCACAGAACTGACCAGGCACTACACCCAGGCACTACATGTTTTCTATTTTTAGCACACTACTATATCAGTTTTCTTTTCATACTGGGCGAATAAAACTGATCAGGCTATTATTCCTTGAGAAGATGATCCATATCTCGTTTCGAAGAGAATGATCCATACCTGGGTCCAACTTTCATGAGAACGTGTCCGGACATGAAAAAATCGTTTGTTTCGCTGCTCATATTATTTCGCTATTTAATTGTATGTTTTGGGCAATAAACGAATAAATAATGGAATTCAATTGAATCTTCGGAGTTTGTAACCCGTGCTGTATATGTGTAACAAATGTGTGGAAATTATCAAACTGCATTGTCAAATTTCGAAAATTTTAGTTTTCATTCGCGAGTTGCGCGATTCTAGAATACACAGTTCCGTTTGGGGGAAATGTTTGTTTACCCTTGCTGACCGATTCAAAGTCTGTCTTCTGCTCATATAAATAATCCAAGTTAGCTGTGTTTTGGAAGAAGAAAATGTTTTTTAAAAACTACATGGTATTTTTTTTCTATATAACGCTGGTTAGTAGGGCTGCTACCTTGGTAACAGATTAACAAATCGGACAGATGTTTTTCTTGATGAGTGTTCGATATAATATAAGGATTAGTGCATGTCTTGTCGTTGACTACACCCATATAGTGCCCAGTGAGGTGGTGTAGTTCCCTCCGCTTCGCGGCGGGAACTACACTACCTCACTGGGCACTATATGGGTGTAGTCAACTCAAAGCCATGCACTATTCCTTAAATATTTATTATGGTGTATCCTTCAGGCTAAAAATATACTATTAAAAAAAAGTAGGGGATATTTGACAAAAGTGAGATATATGAGGAAATATATTTATAATTTCATCAAAAAGACAGTTGAGGCATTGCATTGTGACATCTGGTGAATGATTTCTGTGATAGTTGGGTGTCTGACAAGCACACATTCCATGCACTGAGCTGCAGAAGACATGGACGGTCAGTCAGAGAATTTACCACATTCAGTCCAAGACCTCAATACCTTGTAAATCCTCCTTGGTTCACGAAACTAGCACGGATCCGATGTGGCATACTCCTCACCAAATGTCCCACTATCTGCTTGACTGATGTTATTCCATTCTTCCTGCAGTGCAGAGGCGAGTTTCTGGACACTGGTAGGGCGCTGTTAGCATTGTCGTAGGCACCTGCCAAGCATATCCCAGATGTGCTCGATTGGTGAAAGGTCTGGATTTAGTGCTGGTCAAGGCAGTGTAGTGATGTTCTGCTCCTGGAGGAACTCTGTAGCGACACGGGCCCTGTGTGCTCTTGCACTGTCATCTTGGAAAATGAATCGACGACCGTGATGTCACACAAATGGCACCACATGAGCTGCTAACATGTGGTCATGGTAGTACTGCCCTGTGACACCCCCTTGGATGACATGTAATGCTGTTCTGCTTATCATGGTTATGCCTCCCCACACCATAACCAATCCACCACCAAAACAATTATGCTGCCTAACAGTTACGTCATGGTATTGTTCAGTCTGCCTGTGGCACTCTCTGTTTCGCCTGACATGGAAGTCGATAGTGAATCTCAATTCATCGGAAAACATGACGTTGCTGCACAGACGATTGTCCCAGCACTGCCGTGCTCCACACCAATTACACCTTGCTGCGATGTGACATTCAATCAAATGTGGAATTATTTGAGGTCGTCGAGCGTAAATTCCAGCTGTGTAGGCGATTAGTCTGACCACTGACTCCCACATCTGTTGTGCGGTGCAGCTGCTGTCCAATTTCTGAGGCACTTTTGATCACGAAACGATCCTCGTTAGCAGTTGTCGCCCTTGGACTTGACCGAAGACTGTCATCAACATCGCTTGTCTGACGGTAGCGTGACAACCAGCTAATCACCGATTGAGTAATGTTGAGAATTTGAGCCACTGCAGTCTGTCTGTTGCCAGCTTCCAACATGCCAACGACACGTAAACATTTGTCACGTGTCAGTCTTAGCCTACTTCAAAAGTTACATTTCGACCAGAAACTATTGATAAAAGAGTTTATACCAAGAAAAGAATGATGAGATCTCCGAAAAAGCCCACCCAGTACAAATGAAAATTTCAAAATGTATTCCACAGACATTAACGTGGTGCTCGTGCGAAAATCCTGCACGAAGTTTTCCTGGGCCAGTGACATTCATGATCCACACTAAACTTGGTAAATTACTAATGTGTCCAATCACACGTATCCAATACCATTTTCCGAAAATATCAACATCAGTTTGGATATCCCTTACTTTTTTTGAGTATATATAAGGAAACAGTGAAAATGTGATGTCATATTTTTCATCTTGACCGACACAAGGCATATGATTACGTTATTTAAAAAATGTATTTTTCACAGTTGGTACAACCAGTATATCAATGAAAATAGAGTCAACAAACATGAAACGAATTCGTAAAAATGTTATGAAAGTCCGAGGGTGTTTAATATTTCATGGTGAAAAGTTGTTTCTATTCTTATTTGTGGTATTAAATAAATATCCATTAATCCTTAAGGGCCTTTGCGACTTAAATCACAAATTTCTACAATAAAACATGTGCCCCAACATGCAGTTTTGGGGTAAGCTTGCAAGTTATGTTCAATGTGTCATTGCAGTTGCTTCTAAGAAAGTATTGGCTGCCTACATAGGCAGACAAGACTTGCCAAGAAGCAACTGTCAAGTCATAGGATGTGGATTGCCAAAGTAAAACAAAAATGTATTAAAAAAAATCTCCAGCTCCTAAAGGGTTAACATTTACAAGTGTGATACTCAGCTTTAAATAGGAGTTGCTCTTTTATCAATAATTCAATTGATGATTTCTTGATGGCAGGCTCTACTGAATTCTCTCATCAAATCAAGTCATGGCTGCTTTAGAGCAGCTATGACTTTATTTTATGAGAAATTCTAGAAAATGCTTAGCAGGTTAAGTATTGTTTGGAAGAGTTCCCTGTGTTCTGTCAATAAGATAACATAAATCAAACACTTGGATGTCAATAGATTTACATGTGAAGAATTTTCCATTTCTGCTTTAATGCATAATCCTGTTAATTGCATACCCATGAACATCAGCTAAGTGATTCTTCAGGGTATCAGAAAATGAGGTTTAAATGCTGAAAAAATTAAATCAATAGTAGTTTCTTTTTCCCTGTTACTGGATCTGTGCATTAAAAATTTAAAGGGAGGTTTAACATATAAATACTATAGCATGCTTACCTCAATATTGAAAGAAAAAATGTGAACGCATGTACCTGAATGAAAGCTATTTATTTATGATAATACACGTCATTAAACGATTTGTATCTGTGATTTAATTTAAAAGGAAAGCGGAAATTGTCAACAATTTGCAGCAAAATACTCAGTGTTTTTTTCCCTTTATTTGCTACACAAATAAACATGAAAACTTCTTTTCTCCTAGCACAGCTTGTTACCCATATGAAAACCTCTTGAATGTTTACTAGCATTCAGGCATGTCTTCATATGACTTGACAAGCATGCATGCAAACTCACGTGTGTTATAACCTATTTATTAAAGTTTGTGGGGCTCCAAGGGGAAAATCTGTGACCTTAAGTGCACATGTAACACACACATTTCTATCAACTATTGTGTTATCTGAAGTGACCTCTCAATTTCAAGGTTTCTGTTGGGTCAGACACTGACAGAATAGGATTCTAGGCTTTTGTGTTCAATTACCTTGTGGAAATATTTCAAAGTAAATAAAAAGTGATATTCCCTTACCGTTCTCAAAACAGATTGTACTCTGGATAAACCTTTAACCTGCTGAATATTTTCAAGATATTTTTCATCAAATATAGTCATGGCTGCTGTGAAGCAGCCATGACTATATTTGATGGAAAATTAAATCTAAATATAACACCATGAATCACTGTAAAAAAAGTCCATTCAATTTACAGGAGGAAACTTTGATGATCAAATATGACCAAATTATGCTTATTTCAGTAACAAAGAGAAACCCTGTGCTCGGCACGAATATCCGCCTGCAGCATGCAAGTTACTACGGTACAAGTCAAAATAAGTTGTAGCATAATCAACTAAATATACTGCTGCTTCTGTACTGATAAAATCAGAATCTGACATCATTTTCTGGAAAGCTCTCAATGAGAGCTTTCCAGAAAATGTTGTCAGATTCTGGTCTGATCAGTGAATGAAGAGAAAGATACATAGTTCATAGTGGTTATCCTAAAACTTATTTTGACTTGTACTGTAACCCTTATCAGGCCCTGTATTTTTTCAGGAGGCCTATCAGTGAGTCCTATAGAAAAAACATAACAATAAGTTATATTTACATGTGTATGGATGGGGGTAGGGGAGGGTGGGCAAGGTATTTTAAGCTGAAATACATTTTGATTGTCACCAGCATATAACAAAATGTTACAAATGGTTGAAGGAGATATGCCCCTCCTATTGTCTGATGAGCCTCCCGAGAAAAAAAAAACAAGAACAAGGCTTAGAGATGGCCAATCCACAGCCATCAAAGTGCAACAAGGGCAATATTTACTCTCAAACTTGGACATAGCTGGTTTGGTATCCCATTGATGATATCATCACCAAAAAAGGGTGCGCGGTGTCGCTGCGGTAACCGGTTCTTGTCAGATCACCGAAGTTAAGCAACATCGAGCCCGGTTAGTCCTTGGGTGGGTGACCATCGGAGCAATCGATTTGGACTACTGCGTTGTGTCCTTGGGCAAGGCATTTCATCCCAATTGTCCACATGGGGGCACGATGACGCCGTGTGCTAAGGCGTACTGCGCATCGATGATACGCATGTCTTCAACCAATCTAACCCTGCCTTTGCTGCAGTGCGAAGTTACAATGTTGGGAAGATTGCAGCTGTTTGTTGTTGCTTGGTGGTTCTCTCCAGGTACTCCAGCTTCCACCACCCGTAAAACTGTCACGGTCATGATTAGCCATTGTGCCTAAGTATATGACGAGGGCTGGGAGCAGTTAATGCTTTAACATGTTAACGTGTTAAAAAAAAATTAACGCGTTAGAATAAATTTAACTTGTTAATTAACGCCATAGTTCATATTCTTTGTATCATCGTATATGCATGTCAAATAATGTAAAATATAACAAGAATAAACTGAATTCAGCCAGTCTATAATAACCCTTACCAGACACGGTATTCTTGTGGCGATGACATTGCTTTTCCTGCTTTCGTGAGAGCTATAGACTCGGTTCTGTGAACGAACTTCTGTTGCAGATCGCGTGACCCATGCCTTTCTGCTCTGATACGCGAGGACGTTCAGATGTATACGCGAGAGTGTGTCATACATCACGTGGTGTTTACAACTATCATGTTTCTCTGTGATTCTTCTCGTAGACTGGAAGCTATATATTTTCCATGAAACATTATGCCACCCAAATCGTGGATATGGAAAACGCCGAATGAGTTTGGCGAAGGAAACGGCCGCGGCCACTGTCTTCTTGCACGAGAACATTGGAAGATGCAACTAGGCCTGTTGCTATCAACACGTGGTGTTCTTCTGTGACTGTGACTCCATCGAGCGTATGCGCATATAGCAGTTGCCAAATGCAACAATTCTTATTTCTTCGATTTTATTTCCATGTTTCGTTGAATAAAACTTCGATATTTCCATTATGAGACATTCAAAGTACCTGTTTCATGGGCATTATCATTTTAACACGTTAACTTGTTAATTTTTTATAAGTTAACACGTTAGGACAAAAATTAACTTGTCGTAGCCCTGTATATGACCTTAAATCTCTGCACTCTGATGTCAAAATGGCAAAGTTTTCAGCAACAAATATTTCCCATAATACACTTTGATATTTAACCAAATATATCTTGTTTGACAGAGCTCACTGATATAATTGGTTAAATTCATAGTTAAACAGGCAAAAAACAGAGTGATTAGGAGAAAATTCTGTTGTACTTCCAGAGTGCTAGAAGTTAAAACACCAATAAATAAATAAATAAAACACCAAAAAAGCAAAATATTAAATTTGGAAAAAAGATCTTAGATGATCTGATTTCTACAAAATGGAATGATAAGAAATGGTAATGTGATTACAAGAAGTTCAAAGAACAACAAGGGCAATAATTCAAAAGAAATACTTTCTGGTTCGCAATCTGGTTTGCAATCCCCTTCCTATTATCACAAAAAAGCTATACATGTATATTAAATTCAGAAAAAAAATCTTGAACTGATTTCTTTGAAATGTGATGCCAAGTAGGGCTGCATGGTATATCGATACAGGCCTGGTCTTTTGAGGAGAGCTATAGCTCCCGCCCTCCATGGCTCCTGCAAAATCAATTTAAGGAGGGCCATAATTGCTCTCCTTAAGAGCTGTAATAGCTCTCCTTAAACCTTTAATTCCCTTATTAATAATGGACTTAAGTATAGAATAGCTCTCCTGGCACTGGTTTAGGGGAGCCATAGTAACTCCCCTAGATTTTTCAAAAGTCCAGGCCTGTCAAAACGATATACAACGGTATTCAAACCAATATCGATTGAATAACCCATGTAATTACAAAAATATCAATTTATGGTCATTAATTATTAACCCACAATTTAATTTTCAAGATTCTTGAGTTTTAACTGTAGCCCTGAATGAATATTATCCCTTCACCCAAGGAATTGTCTGCATGTGCCTGCGTAATATGCAAATTCAGTAGTTGAAAATATAATTTTCAAAAATCTCAACAAAACTGTATCATGTTACCCCTCACTGGAACGAGCTCAATGAGCTTGTTCCAATGCAGGGTCACATGATATTGTTTTGAAGACATTTTTGGAAAAATCTGATAAACTAATATTTCAAATAATAAATTTTGATATCGTCGGCGTTGGGTCAAGGTTTTTCAAACCGCATCATCAAAGCATGTTGGTTCGTTCCGACGGTGATACTTCAAGTCTCGATTGTGGTACTTATGTTCAGATATTTGAACAGTTTTCGATATACCAGTATACAGCGGTACTTTTTTTAATACCGATACCGGTCTTCAGGTTTAAATATTGTGCAGCCCTAATCCCAAGAAATGGTAATGTGATTACAAGAAATTTCAAGTCAAACGAGCAATAACTCCTGAAAACATACTTGCACAGACCATCCCATTCATGATACTATCACCAAAAAGCTATATATTAAACTTGAGAAAATATTTTGAAGTCTTCTTTTAAATGTGACGACAAGAAATCTAAATTTTATAGTAAATTTCCTTTCTTATTATACCTACCACAATTGTTTACTACAGGCTTGCACTACAGTGGAAGTCCCTAACTCGGATAAAATACTCTCTATTTTTGTCTTTCCCAAGCAAGTTGGGAAAGAAAAGTGGTGCAAAAGCACCAATAAAAATAAGCCAAAACTGGGTCGAGTGCAACCGGCGCAGACCCAGTACGGGACGCTCTCTCCCAAGTACAACTCCACGACTTCCGTTGCCAGTGCGCATATACCGTCTCTAAAGACTCATTCTTTTTGAATCCGTAAACGTTAGAGTTATGTGATCAGCGGGGAGGAAAGATTCTTTACCCGTAAAGAAGACGGGAGGGCCTCCATGTAAACAATTGTGGTAGGTATAATAAGAAAGGAAATTTACTATAAAATTTAGATTTCTTATCAACCTACTCACAATTGTTTACTACAGGCTGAATAGACAAAAGGCTGGAGGGAATCGCATAACCAACCCCCACATAACCCTAGTGCACTGGAACCGTGAAGTAGAAGGAAGAGGTCCCGAGGCTTATCAACCATAATGTCGCAATCATTGGTAAAGGACAATGAAAAGAGACATATGAGCCTGTGTGACACACAGACAGAAAAAGGACAGTAACAGCACAAGGCTGAAACTGACCTTCAAGAAGCCTAATGGCTATGGCAGACAACAGCCTGAGCAGAAGAAAGAGGACCCAGGGCAAAAAGGTCCTCCGACTGCTCCTGCAACTGGCGTAAATAAAAGGTGGAGAAAGTAGAAGCATTTCTCCAGTAGGCTGCCTGCATAACATCCGACAACTTGACGGAGTTAGAATAAGCCCAAGAGGTAGACAGTGCCCACACCTCGTGGGCAGAAATACGATTGGTAATACAATCGCCAGCTGCTAAACGACTATAAGCCGTACGAATAGCAAGACAAATCCATCGAGAAATGGATTGAGGAAAGATCTTCTGTCGACCCGGAATGAGAGACAGAAAAAAAACGTTTTCTGCCCTTCCGTATGAAGCGTGTCCGATCAAGATAAATGCGAATAGCACGGACCGGACAGAGCAAAGGGCGAGTACCCTCAACAGAGGGAAGAGCCCTGATACAGATAGGAGGAGGAGTAGTATCTGGTAACTGATTCTTAGCCAAAAAGGAGCAATCAGTGGTAAAAGTAACACTGTTGGGAGAGCTCCTAAAAAAGGCCGGGTCAACCGAGAGGGCGTGAAGCTCACTAACCCGTCTGGCCGAAGCAAATGCCATCAGAAAAGCCGTCTTATATGTGAGAAAATGCATATCCACCTGGGATAAAGGTTCGAACGGCGCCCCCCCCCCCCCCCCCCCCCAAGCAAAGCAGCACCCACGAAAGATTCCATCGTGGAGTAAGCTGCAAAGTCCGAGGCCTTTTCAAAGAAAAGTGCCGAACAAGCTTGGAGAGGTAAGGATTAGTGCCGATGCGACGCTTCCCCACATAAGAAAAAGTCTCTGAAAGCATAGACCTGTAACCCTTGATGGTAACAGGCTGGAGACCCCGAGAATCAAACAGATATACCAGAAACTCCGCAATCTGTGAAATCGAAGGATTGGCATAATCAACAGAGTGATTAGCACACCATCGACAGAAGACCTTCCATTTAGCTGCATAAGCTAAACCAGTGGAGTGCCTCCTTGAAGAAGAAATGCACTCCACTGCTCGTCTCGAAAAACCTCTACGGAGGAGACAGGACCTGACAAAAGATATGCGTGAAGGCACAATGAAGTCGGGTCGACGTGAAACCTCCTCAGGCAACCTTGACAAAGAAGGTCGCGACGTAGCGGGAGACGTGCCGGAACCGCCGCCATCAGCGAGCGGAGCTGATTGATCCACACCCGCTGAGGCGACAGGGGAGCGATCAGAATGATTCGACAACTGCAGGTTCGAATTTTGGCGAGAACCTGAGGAAGAATCGGAACCGACGGGAAGGCGTAGCCGACTAGACCGTTCCAATCGAGTGACAGAGCGTCCACGGCAAAAGCCAGAGGATCTGGACACGGGGACACGAAAGTGTCCACCTGATGGTTCCAACGAGTCGCAAAGAGGTCGATGTGGGGACGTCCCCAGAGATCGCAAAGCGACTGGAACACTGCCCTGTGAAGCATCCACTCGGTGGAAATAACCCTGCCCTGTCGGGACAGGGAGTCGGCTAGGACGTTCAGACGACCGGGAATGTGACGAACAACCACTCCGGCATGAACATCCTGAGCGAGCAGTAAAAGATCCCGAGCTAACTCGTACATCGGAAGTGAGTGCGTGCCGCCCTGGTTCCGAATGTAAGCAACCACTGTCGAATTGTAGGATAGTAGAAGGACCTGGCGATTCTACAGGTGAGGGATCCACTGCCTGAAACTCAGAAGAAGAGCAAGAAGCTCCTTCTGGTTGATGTGTAGAGCTACTTGATCCTGGTCCCACATTCCGTGTAGGGAAAGACCGAGAGGATCCAACGTCGCACCCCATCCGAGATCGCTGGCATCTGCTGTCAGAACGCGATCGGACGTGGGTAAGTCCAGCGGAACACCCTGCGTAATCCACTGAACATCTGTCCAGGGAAGAAGGTGAGGATACAGAGAGTCCGGAAACGGAAGCACCTGATCCAGAGAATCTACATTCGGTCTCCAACGACTGAGCAGAAAGTGTTGGAGAGGTCTGATACGCAGCCGACCTAGAGGAATGAGATCCATCACCGAACCGCAGAGACCGATCAGCCGGAGAAAACTCTGAGCGGTCGCGGACCTGGACTGGGACAGAGTCAGAGCAAAAGCTGAGAGAATCACAGCCTTGGCCTGGGGAACAGCCACCAAATTGAATTTGGTTTGGAAAGACATCCCCAGATGACAAAACGACTGAGAAGGGACCAGGTCCGACTTCTCCTCGTTGACTCTGAATCCTAGCGACGTGAGCAAGCTCAACAGAGTGGCGACATCCGATTCCAGTAAGGCAGCATTGGAATGCCTCTGGAGGATATCGTCCAGATATGCCGAAGTAGTCACCCTGGACTGTGTGCGATGGAACACTATCACATGCGACATCAGTCTGGTGAACGCCCAAGGAGCCAGGTTGAGGCCGAAAGGCATGGCCTTGAACTGGTAAACTCGCCCCAGAAAAGCGAACCTGAGATACTTCCGTGACGCCTGATGCATCGGAACGTGGAAGTAAGCGTCTCGCAGGTCGATGCTGGCTGCGAAATCTCCCTGGTGAATTGATTGGCGGACCGACCTGAAAGTCTCCATGCTGAACTTGGGAGCAATGATAGACTGGTTCAGGATACTCAGATCGATAACCGGTCGGAGTCGGCCGTCCTTCTTCGGCACCAAGAACAGGCGGGAATAGAAACCCACTGACTGAACGTTCTTGACGACCTCGATCGCCCCCTTTGCCAGGAGATTGGCAATCTCCGTGGACAAAAGTTCCCGACGTAAAACGTCTGAAGGAACTGTGGTTGGAAGAGACACCCTTGACAGAGTGGGGGTGTCGTCGGAAGGATATGCGCAGCCCGGACCGAACAACATCTAACACCCATGGATCGGATGTGATGGTGGTCCAATGGTCTGAGAACTCTGCTATCCTTCCTCGAACCTGGGACGAGTCGAGTTGAGGTCCTTCATTTCGAGCCCCGACGAGGCCCGCGAGAGGAGAAACCACCTCCTCTGCTAAATGAAGAACCTGAGACTTCCCTCGATTCTGCCGACCCCTACCTTTACCCCGTGAGTAAGAAGTAGAGGCGGCGGCAGAAGGACCAGCCTTTTGCTTCACAGAGGAAGCAGAAGGGTACTTGTTAGGCTTGGAACGGCCCTTGCCTCCCCGAGAAGGCTGATCAAGCTGACGAAACAGCAGCTGATCTTAGGAATGACGTAGGACGTCATCCCGGACCGTCGACACGGAACCATGGAAAAGTTGCGGACCTGCCAAAGAAGCAGATCGAAGAGTAGCACGCTGCTCTACGGGAAGGGATCGTCCTGTGTCCAGCACAGCGTCCCTTCGAACTAATTCCAAATTGGCCGTGTTACAGGCATGCGTGTGAGTAAGGTGCATAAGCGCCTTGGACAGCACACGCAAAGGAGCCTGTACCTCGTCAAACTTATCTGGAGGCAGATAAGCAGCCAAAGCTGAGACGACGTGATCTGAGAGAGAAAGCATGCCAAGCATCTCTCTAGATAAGCCCAACGTGGACTCCAGAGTCATCATTGGAATGACGGCAGACTTGGGCTTGGAAAGCCGAGGGAAGTGGAGTCCTGATCCAGAACCGTCAAAGCCTGGCAGACTGACGGATTGGCGGAATCGTAGGAACGATAACGCACAGGAGGCAAAAAGGTGTCAACCCTGGTGAAGAACGAAGTCTTCAAAGCCTTGGAATTCAGCTTGGCATCCAATGCTGAAAAAGCCTCAACCACCTGTACCGACTGGCACGGTCGAAGGCGCCCAGAAGCAGGTTGCTCCATAGGCTGTTGGCGCGCGACCGATGATCGCGGCCAGGCTGACACTGTCGGCTGGTTAGCAGGTTTGAGCTCAGGCAGAAACCCAAACACAAAGTCAAGAGCCGCCCCCAAGTCCGAAGACTGCTGGCCCTCGACCTCAAGCATGTCGGACTCCTCCCCAGAGTCGGAAGACACATAGCCCATCGTGGGCAAACCAGCCGACGCCTCCCATGGTGTCGGGACACCAGAGGAATCGGAAACCGGCCTGTTTCCAATCCCGGGAGGTGGCGCCATAGGAGGCGCCTGGAAACCACCCATAGCCTCGCTGGAAGCAACAGGAAGGCTCTTAGAAAGAACCTGAGTGAGTAAGGAGAGGGCCTCCCTAAGCTCACTGCCTGTACCAACCGGTTCGACAGGGGAGCGAACCGGCAAAGTGGCTTCACCTCTGACCCTCTTAACCAGCGAAGGGTCACGATCCTCCAAAACACCCGACGCGGGACGACGGGCGGCAGCCGAAACATCTGAAGGCAGACGTGTATAGGGGTACGATGCACCCCGAGGATCAATATTGCGAGAACTCATGAGAGTCACCGCGGACCTCTGCGGGGCAGAAGGTCCAGGCTGCACAAAAGGCGTTGGTCCCCCAAAACTGGTCGTGTGACCAGAGTGAGTAGACGGAAACGCCACGGAGTTCATAGTGTTTCCACTACGAACATCCGAATCCAAAGACACAACTGTGGTGCTCGACGGCGAAGAGACCACAGCGATGGGCTCGGCCGGCAGCCCCTTCCGACTTCGCCGAGTTGAAGTCAGGGAAGGCTGAGGCCGATATCCCACGTCAACAGTATCGGACAGTCCTGCAGTCCCCTGCAGCGAAAAGCCGAGGCCGGCTGAAACAGGTAACGAAGCAGACGGGCCAGCAGCAGTAGTAGATACGTCGAGAGTCGTTGAGGCTGGTGAAATAGTGGAGAGAGCACACCGGCTCGGCTCCGAAGGAGGAGTCACAACCCTAGTGACAGCCTCAGATGTCGACTGGAGGGGGACAGTAGTCCCGGAACCAGGCATCTCTACACCAGAACACTCAACGGCTCCCGCAGTATCCACCACAGGAAAAGACTGCACATCCCCCACGGAGGAGGAATAACTCTCACCAGACAAAGTCGACTCGGGAGGCCCCGAACGACCACGTTCTCCTTTCCCGCGGGAGCGGGAGGCACGGCCACGAGAATGAACGACACGGTTTACTGACGCCCAGAAGGTGGAAGACCATGTTCCACAGACACCACACGGCCGCTCGGCCGAACACCCATTACAGGAGGAACAAGACGAATGTACATCGTCCACATGCTTTGGCAGCAGACATTGCCCACAGGGAATTGTCCTGGGCATGATAGAGGTGAGAGGAGCAGAGAAGGTGAGATGAGAAAACAGAACACCCCCAAAGAAGAGAGAAAGGTGACAGAAACAAAGACCCCAGAAGGTCGACCGGGAACCACCCAACAGGAAGACTACTCTCAAAAGAAAGAAGAAACACTGCAGGAGTGGTACCCCGCTGACACCTAACTCTAACACAATTAGAAAATTTTGCAAAAAAAGCATTAACAATAATTGTGAAAAAATCTAAGTCCGAACCGCATGGCACGCGAAATTCGCGCGCGACTCGAGAGAGAGCAAATAAATATACATTATGGACATATAATAGAAAAGAGAATATATAAAACACTGTTCCTGAGAATACAAAGGATACACTGTGGTATAATGAATCAGGAATCATCAAACATCGAGCTGGTGGAACACTGATAAGCGTGCAAAAACATCTCGACACGAAGCGGATTTTAAAAAGAATGAGTCTTTAGAGACGGTATATGCGCACTGGCAACGGAAGTCGTGGAGTTGTACTTGGGAGAGAGCGTCCCGTACTGGGTCTGCGCTGGTTGCACTCGACCCAGTTTTGGCTTATTTTTATTGGTGCTTTTGCACCACTTTTCTTTCCCAACTTGCTTGGGAAAGACAAAAATAGAGAGTATTTTATCCGAGTTAGGGACTTCCACTGTAGTGCAAGCCTGTAGTAAACAATTGTGAGTAGGTTGATAAGAAATTGCGAAGAATGAATGGACACAAGGACAGACAGATGTGAGGCCAGAAGAAAGGATGGATGGAACCATTTCTATATCTCCCACCCACTATGTGGGCATAAAAATGCTTCAACTGGTGCTGTTTGGGGACATTTCTAAGTGTTGATAGAATGTCAGTTTACAGTATAGTATCTGTTATTAGGCTTACATTAACCCTTTGATACTTTTGTACGTCTTATGACGTACAAAATCAAACAGCGCTTTGATACTTTATGGTAATTTGTATAGGTTACAGCACAGAAAACGAGTGATATTGAATATACAATCGCGAGAGTTAGTTAACGAGGACTTGTCCGAGTAACTAGCTCGAGTGATTGTATGTTCAATATCACGAGTTTTTGTGCTGTAACCGACTTGTCACATTGATGTTTGCACAAACAATCAAAACACGAACAATCAAACACTCCACTGAACCCTTGTCTGACACGTGTCCATTCCCGTTTAATTCGTTAATTTCTTAAGCCAAACTTGCAAGACACATGAAGATTGATGGAAAGCAAGTGATATTACTTCATTTTTTCCGTTTCGTCATTGCGCTCAAAAGGTTGAGCGAGAAATTAAACGTTCCATTTATCATTTACACCCGGGTGTGGATTTCTTTCTTTAACTCTTTCAATAAAATCAAAAGTCAGGTAAATTCTCGTTTCTCTGTTCAAAACATTTTAGCACAGGTGCCCTTAATCTTTCCTCTCGGCTGTGTTTGTATTAGAACTGACAGGTTACACAATCACTGTCTATTGTTCCTTGATTGGTAAAAGTGTGGCGATATATGTTGAATATCACACATGCTCTAACCAACTCTTCGAAATATATCACACACTTTTAACAAAGGCGTGACGTCATAACTATGTGACAAGTTCTGTTATTATTTTTAGATCTTTTAAAGTTTCAAACTCTATTCCTATTTTCTCCCGAATAGTGCTCAGTGACACCCGTTGAGTGAAATGTTATCGCAGGTTAAAATACTAATATAATCCTGCTGTCAACACTTCTTAACTGATTGAGTGCTGGACACCACTATCAGGACTTTTAAAAAATGTGGATTCCAGAGCAAAAGCCAACACTTTCCTTGCTTACATGTATATTTCATATTCAGTCAAACACAAATAATATTTTGTTTATATAAATTTGTTTTATTACAAATTATTGGAGAGTGCCTGTGGGCACTCTCCAATAATTTGCAATAAAACAAGTTTTGAATAACAAATTCAGACCACCAAAAATAATCTAGCCCTCAACCAGATAATCACCAATGTGAAAACTATCTTGTTATTTGTACTTTCCGACGTTTGACGTCGTATTTTGAAAAACGTTGAAGATACTGAATTCCCAGTGACGTTTGAACGTCAGGATAATTAAAGTCTAAAAGGGTTAATTGCCATTCCATGCGGGTATTTATTTATTTTGGTTTAACGACACTTTCGACAGCCAGGGACACCTCGTGTCTGACAGTTTTATGGGTGGAGGATACCTGGAGAGAACCATGTAATGCCAAGCAACTGTCAGACTCCACAAAGTACTAACACTGCACAAGCAGGATCAGCACTGGTTGTAGACAAGTGCACCATCGACATGTAGTACGCCTTAATACTTTATTTATTGGTGTTTAAGGTCACATACTTATGCATAGTGGCTAATCATGACCTTGACAGTTTTATGAGTGGAGGAAGCCGGAGTACCCGGAGAGAACCACCGAGCAACAACGAGCAGCTGCCAGCTCCCCAACATCGTAACTCCGCACTGCAGCACAGGCAGGGTTAGACTGGTTGAAGACATGCGCACCACCGACTTGCAGTACGCCTTAGTACACGGCATCATCATGCCCCCATGTGGACAATCGGGTTAAGTGCATTGCTCAAGGACACAATGTGGGAGTCCGAATCAATCGCTCAGACGGTCACCCATCCCAGGACTAACCAGGCTCGATGTTGCTTAACTTCGGTGATCTGATGAGAACCAGTTACCGCAACGCCACCGCGACCGCAACGTAAGTTAAGAAGTTAAGTTTAACCAATCCTTTATACCTATAACGCCCTCTTTAGGGGACTTCCATCCGGAACCTATTTTACTAGTAAATCAGAACTTGTTTACCACAATAAATAAGTACTGCATCACTTCTCAAACTTCCCATGGAGAGAAAATTTCCATAGTTTTTCAAGAATTTCAAAATGACAAACTAGTAAAAACCCTGGCCACTAAAAATGTTAATCTCCTAGGCTATGTTTGTATAGGTACCATTGCATTTTCACAAGCATTCATGCACAAAATTAACAACACAGATGCATTGAATATTGTGACAGTTTCTATAGTACAATGATCAGGAAATGGTAATTAAATATGACAGACTGATGCAATTGTATGTTAGTTAAATACCTTCATATACAGAATGTTTACAGTAGAGAGAGAGAGAGAGTGATTTAATATGAAATCATGTGCTAACTGGGGTTTTTCACTCGGGCAATAACTCATTCTGTGAAAAAACAAAAGGTCCCAGGGGGTGGTGGGGGGGGGGTTGGGGGTTGGGGCTCAGGCACTCACCAGACAAAGTTGTTTCAAGACCCCTTTGAAGAGTGCGCTGTTCCGGCCCAAGAACATGATACATCATACCTTCATTAGTAGGACGGCTGCTAAGTTAAAGAGCACGTTGAAAATATTAATTGGTCTACCCCCAAATAATAAATATGGACTCTTCCAAATGCTTCCAGTGATCTGACATGGAATATATCACCAGTGTTCAAGGGGTTAACCCTTTACCTAACGAATCACCTGCATCCGCCCACGTAATTTGCAAACTGAGCACTTGAAAAAATTAAATTTTTCAAAATATTTCAACAAAACCATATCATGTGACCCCTCACTGGAAGGAGCTCACCGAGCACGTTTCAATGAGGGGGGGGGGGGACGGGGAGGGGGGGGGGGGGGGGGTCACATGTTATGGTTTTGTTGAAAAATTTTAAAAAATAGTAATTAAAATAATAAAGTTTAATATTCTCTACGTTGGGTAAAGGGTTAACATATTCAGCATCTATGGCTATTGGCTAGTTAACACTACAGAGGAATGAACTCACATTGTCTATGTCAGATGATTTTCCTAGAGTTCAGATGCTATCACAGATATAATGACCAGATTTCCTGTATTTCCTTAATGCTAGCTCAGTCCTGGCAATTCACTCTTGACAATCCGCAGTGCTGAGGAAAATGCCGTGGTAGCAATGTACATCATCGGCAAAAATATTGACAAGGGTGTGATGTGGTAAAATCTGAATTGCTTCAATAATCATTTAGGGTTAACTATATATAGTTCATTTTAGAATCGAGTATATGTGAACCACAGAAGCCTGGCAATTTGAAACAGGCTCAGGCCTTTAAATTCATTTATTTTGGGTACACCGTTTTACCCTAATTTGGACACATTAAAGTCAGAAACAACAGCCTCATCCTGTTATGCTTTTATTGTCATACCTTTCTTTGTGTTTCTATGGTCATATTATGATGGAAGGTATTCTCAAATGTAGAAGACGCATAGGGAATTTATATATTTTTCTTCATGTCTTCACACCTCTAATTTGGGCACACCTGTAGACTATGTGAAATTGGGGTAATCTGAACAGGCTGTCAAAAAAGGAACATTTTGCTGTACAAGTGCATTTGCTCCCAAAGAGCCACCAGAAGGCTTCATTTGGTAGTACATTTCAAATTTTTTCTGGAGGGAGAACACCACCCCAAACCCCCTCCCCCCTCCAGACCCCTTCAAATTGCTCATGTCTTTGGCACAAGCATCAGATGCTTTTGGCATCTGAATGCAACTGCCAAAGCAGGGACAATTTTCATCGACAGATTTTTTGCTGAGGGAGAGACGTCAAATTACCAGGGCTGAATGTTAAACAGGTACATTTTCCAGGTCCCAGAATTCTAAATCTCTATTTTTCAGTTTCCAGGAGAGGTGGCAAACCCTGTCTTCACACTCCCAGGTCTTAACATCTCATTTTTAACTTGGAAGGGAAACGGAGAAGGGAAGGTTCATTGGATGAATTGCTTTTAAGGTTGGCTTCAATTTGAGCCTTGAAGGATTTTGAGTGATTTACATAATAATAATAATTAAAATAATAATTTATAAGCCTAAACTCCACTAGCGTGCTCTTTGGCTTTACACGAACTAAACCTTGCATTTATCAAAAACTATTTTATAGAGATAAGTTTTTAAACCTATCTTAACTCAGGTGATTGATTGGGGTTTTCTTAGGTGAACAGGTAATACATTCCAGCACCTAGGGACTGCCACAGAAAAAGCCCTGTCACCTGCAGTGTTTAACTTGGACCTTGGCTGCACCAGGGCTACGAGATTATTTGTCGAGCGCAGTGACCGTGGTGGTTTGTAGACTGGTATAAGATCACTCAAGTACTGTGGCATCATGCCATTCAAACATTTGAAGGCGAGTAAAAGGAGTATGGGCAGACTGAACAAAAAGTTCTGCCTTGATTGAATCTAGGACCTCTTGTGCAATCAACCCTCACGGGTAGAGAGGTTTGTAAAAATTCAAAAAAGTTTCACCTCGTGAGAACAGATACTGCTGTATGCAAAATTGAAATAATATTATTTTTGATAACATTTATAATAATTAATAACATGACATTGGAGGACGCTGAGCTTAATGGCCCAACAGGAATTATAAATAGCCCAAATCACCCCGGACTGATCAGACCCAAAGTAAACTTACTTTTTTGACGGAGGGTTCAAAATCAAAGGCAGGCTTAACGGCACTTCTGTTTTGCAAAGCAATTGGGAGTGTCCAAAATGCTGGTGATCTAAAAAAAAATGAGCGAAAGTATGCATGCAAAAATAAATGCTTACATGGGATAAAAATTGCGTGACCAGTTGGCAGGTAAAAATTGTCTGCATTAGATTTCCATCACTGCATGTATACATGTATGTGCTATACATGTAGGGCTGAAACGATTGGCTCATTTTCACAACCGACTATCCGAGAGCTGTAACTGGATAATATCCGGTTAACCATAGCCATTATTTCACCGAATCTGGGATCAAAACTATAGGAATTGGAAAGCAGTATTCTCAGAAACTATTCCATGGTGTATATACAAACGAACGTTGTCGAGTACTCGACAACGTTCGTTTGTATACATACTACGGAATAGTTTCTGCAGTTACTCAGTACTCACAGAAATTGCCGATCATTAACGAAGTCTTGAATGCCCAAGTCGATTATTTCTCAATACATACAGCACTGCTTCAAGTTATAATCTATCCCAAAGGAGAAGCGACAGATTTACTATGTTTTAAACATGGAATGGCGATCACTATTGATACTTCGGATAATCGGATGACGTTTTTTTTAATCGGTTAGGTAGGTAACCTGTTTCAAACCGGTTATCCGGTTAATCATTTCAGTACTAATGTGCTAATTTTTGTCTAAGTACTAGTCTTCTTTCAACTGGTAGTACCAAGGGTGTGTTCTCAAAATATCAAAAAACTAAAATTCACACCTCAGTAAGTTTGTTTTGATAGTAATTATAGTTTATATCTACATTTGTAATTAGTGATCACTCGTGAGATGTTTCTGCATTCAGTGATCAATCAGAGATACAGACGGTGGGTTTTCTGTGTTCAGTGAACAGAGTTTACTGAGTTGTGTAAGATATAAACAGCACATGGAGAGTGGATTGTAACTAAATCACATGGGGAGTAGAGTTATCACTCAACGTATCACTTACAAATTCTGAACATGTGGGCAAAAAGTACAAACAATGTTTCAGCCAATGGACCTCCGGGTATAACCCGGAGGTCCATTGGCTGGAACTTTGCTTGTGCTTATTATGCTTTGCAACAAATTTGCAATTATTGCTTGGGTGGAATTGCCACTCTGCAGGTGATTTAGTGATAATACACTCCCCACATACTGAATATACGTACAAGTGACTGGTATCTATATCAATTTTCTAAAGATAATCAGAGGTAAAAATTAGGGAGCAAACAAAGACACGCTTCTCAAGCTTTACAAACCATTCAAATGTCAGTGAGAATTACACAACAGACACCCATGGTTATTCCCCACGGTTATAGACCCTTCCCACAAAATACCCGATGATAATTAGATATAGACTATAGCCTTAAGCATCTTGTTCTCTTGTGTAAACACGCCGGTACAGATTTTCATGTTTTCGATGTTTTGAGATACAGCCGTACCAAGTGCTAAATTATTTTTAGTCAGCGAAATTTGTTCAAATGTCATTGCCTTGTTACAATTTATGGGAGAGTGCCCATAAACTGTAATAGGGCAAATCCATACAGACTTAATAATTTCTTTTCTAAGATAAAATGAAGCACATACACTGTGTAGTCTTCAAGTTGCAGTACCCAGGGCTGCAGAAAGTGTGGTGGCTCAGTGGTAGACTGTTGGACTTCTATGCTAGAGGTCCCAAATTCAATCCCCATCTGGGACAACCCGCATTGTGTCCTTGGGCAAGGCACTTTATCACGGTTGCCTACATGGGGACACGATGATGCTGTGTACTATAAGGCGTACTGCACGTCGTTGGTGCACATGTCTTCAACTGCTGTAACCCTGCTTGAGCGGAGCTTGAACAGAGTAAGAATGTTGAGGAGATGACAGTTGCTCGTCGAAGCTCGGTGGTTCTGTCCGGGTACTCCGGCTTCCTCCACCCATAAAACTGTCACGGTCATGATTAGCCATTGTGCATAAGTATGGGACCTCAAACACCAATAAATAAATAAATACCTAGGGCTGCACGATATTCAAAACTGAATACCGGTATCAGTATTAAAAAAAATACTGCGATATACCGCATATATCGAAGCACATAAATACCACAACTGGGACTTACACCATCACAGTCGGAACGAATCAGCATGCCTGGATCCGAAAAACCTTTCCCAGTGCAAACAATATCAAAATTTATTATTTTAAATATTAGTTTATCGGATTTTTCCAAGAGTTTCTACAAAACAATATCATGTGACCCCTCGTTGGAACGAGCTCAACGAGCTCGTTCCAATGAGGGGGTCACATGATTATGGTTTTGTAAAATATTTTTAAAATTATTTTTTCAACAGCTGAATTTGTATATTGCGTGGGAACATATGGCTGATTCCTTGGGTGAAGGGATAATATTATTCATTCAGGGCTACATTTAAAATTCATGACATCTTGAAAATTGAATTGTGGGTAGATAGATAATGACAATAAACCAATATTTTTGTAATTACACTGGTATTCAATCGATACTGGTTTGAATACTGGTATATATCAGTTTATTGATATACCGTGCTGCCCTAATAGTACCTGCACTTAAGATGAAAGCCCAAATTTGGGCTTCCAGCACTCCATCATTTAAAAGTCATTGAGATCAAAGGTATCAAAGATATTCTGAGCAAAAATGTTAGGGAGCATGGTGGCTCAGTGGTTACGGAATTAAACTTCAAACCAAAAGGTCCATGATTTGATCCCCGCCAGGTGTAACTGCGTTGTGTCTTTGGGCAAGGCACTTACATGTAATCACAATTGCCCATGTGTGGGGCATGGTGGTGTTGTGTACTAAGTAAGGCATACTACATGTCAATGGTACACTTGTCTTCAACCAATGCTAAGCCTGCTTGTGTAGAGTTAGTATGTTGGGGAGTATGACAGTTTCTTGCCATTGCTCGGTGGTTCTCTCTGGATGCTCCAGCTTACTCCACCCATAAAACTATCTGACACGAGGTGACCCAGGCTGTTGAAAGTGTCATTAAACCCCACTAAATAAATAAACAAGAGGTGCACATCGTAGATGCAGGCATCGAGTTGTGGTGGCAATCGGAGAGTGTTGCATGTCCATAACCCGGTTATCAATCATTTACCGGTTATCAAATCTGGAACTAGTGATGAATCGATAATCGGAATCAGCAATCAGAACCGGCCGGTTATGGGGCATCAGCCGATTTTGACAACCGGCAGTTAAAAACCGGCAGTTTCCGGTTATTCTATATTTAACACTGACTATTAAAAATCCCTTTTATATCTGGACATTTCAATAAAGTTTCCCCATTAAAAACGTGTGTAGTGCATAGCAGAAAATTTGGGGATTTGCAGAGCAGAGATATTATGGAATTTACCAACTGCAATCGGTACGAGATCGCCACCATTTCCTGAAGATTGTAGAGTTCATATAAATGTTAGAGAAACACATCAAGGGAGGTAACACACTGAAAAAAGAACACTGAATAATACATTCTGACAAACGTGTAAACCATGTGTCATACGACTTCACAACACACATTAACATCAAAATTATTATTCATTTAAGACACAAAGTATTTGTGCTCAGTATATTCCTGGTTGATACAGCCAAGTGTATTGTATCCTTACACAAAACCGTATTAACACTATTTACCAGAATACAACACAATCTTCACGAGAACAATATCGTGTGATTGTATTGTTAATAATGATCTTTTCCCCACACCCCAACCAAAATGCAAATATTATTTTGGCTAATATTGCCCAGCACTAAATATGCATACTATAAGAACTTATGTGGTATTAAGTTTTCGTAATTGATTTATCAATGAAATTTCTGAAGTATAACAGGCACGAACAGATTTTCTTCAGTGTCCTACTTCAGCCATCAAAATCGGAATCGGCATAATTGCCAGAGAAATAACCGGTAACTTGATAGCAAGTTTTGATAATCGGTTCATCACTATCTGGAACCTTTGTTCAAGTAAAAATTAATTAAGACCCATAACTCTGTACAGAATAAAAAATTGGACCGGGCCAGTTTTCGAACTCGTTTGAGATATTGCAAAAGACCTGTGTGGCAAATATTAGCCAAATCGGAGAAGATTTGTTCAAGTTATTGTGACAACGAGCTCAAAATTCATTAAAAAAAATTACTAAATAAGGCCCATAACTCTGTAATGAAAAATTGGGCCAGGACAGTTTTTGAACTTGCTTGAGATATAATTGCAAAAGACCTATATGGCAAATATTTGTCAAATCGGAGAACGTTTGTTCATGTTATTGTGCTAACAAGCTCAAAATGCGTAAAAATTGACTAATTAACCCTTTACCCAATGCTGACGATATCAAAATTTATTATTTTAAATATCATTTTTTCAAATTTTTTAAAAAATTTCAACAAAACCATATCATGTGACCCCTCATTGGAACGCGCTCGACAAGCTCGTTCCAACGAGGGGTCACATGATATGGTTTTGTTGAAATTTTTTTTAAAATAATATTTTTTCAACAGCTGAATTTGCATATTACGCTGGCGGATGCGGGCGATTCGTTGGGTAAAGGGTTAAGGCTCATAACTGTGTAAGGAAATATTGGACCGGGCTAGTTTTCAAACTCACTTGAGATATTATTCCAAAAGACCTGTATGGCAAATATTAGTCAAATCAGAGAATGTTTGTTCCAAGTTATTGCGCTATAAGTGCGAGGATGCCCGGATGCCTGCCCAGATGCCCACCGACCATTGCCAAACCATAGGTCTCAGTTGTTAACACAACTCGACCAATAAATAGTGCCTGCACTTAAATTAACAAGACCAATACTGGGTCTGGACCTGTGTCGCTGCATGCAATTGAATCGGCAAACAGGAAGTGGCTGCACGGCAGATCTGAAAATTGCATACATGATACAACTGATCATTATCAGGCTCCAGATGAAATATAAAATCAATCCCTTGCATAGAAGCCGAGAAAAGTTTGACGAAAAATTTCAATGTTCAGTGGGTACAGTAAAATTTCAAAGTATCGGCAAACAGGAAGTGGCTGCACGGCAGATCTTAAAATTGCTTACGCGATAAAACTCATCATTATGAAGCAGCAGACCAAATATAAAATCATTCCTTTTCATAGAAGCCAAGAAAACCTTGACGGAAAAAGTGTTTCGGATGGACGGACTGACGAGCCGAGCGGTTACTAGACCTGCTCTGTCACTGGCGACGCAGGTAAAACTCAAAGATATTGTAAATAAAAATGTTTTTGACACTGGGATTTGCCTGCATGTTGCAGTCTTGTTGATGTCTTGTTGAAACTACTCTCATTCCTGATTCAGGTTGTGAGGGAATTTTATTATGTTCAAGTTTTCATAATAGAAATGAGGAAGTGAATCAAGGCAACAACTGCTACAGTTCATTAAGTATAGTAGATTGTTTTTTAATTCATTACAGCAATGAACAAAAATAAATCTTGTACATTTACATACATGTAATTTGTTGTTCCTGCCACTGAACTGCACTTGATTAAAGTAGTCAATGTCAGTTGCATCCTTCCTGAATTCAGAAAAAAATCTTTTTAAAATCGCACTCAGCCACTGAAACTGACTTTTCCTGCAAAAAGTACACGTATAGAAAAGAAAACCTGAGTTCATACCATATCCAGTGGGCTGTATTTGGAGAAAAAAATATTGCGGTATTGAAAAAAATACTGCAGTACAGTAGAACCTGTCTTGAGAGACCGCCCTTTGGGCCACACAAAAGTGGTCTCTCAAGACAGGTGGTCTCTCGTAACAGGTTTCAGGTTTTCTCAAGTCAGTGAATAACCAACCACAAAATTCAGAAATGGAGAAGAATGGATTTTTGTAATTACTTTGTCGCTGTTCTTTTTTATGAAGTTTTTGTAACAAATTGAAATGGACTGTTATAAAAATTATAAAAATAAATTAGTGTTGAAAATCTTCATTGAATTTTTTATTCCTGTCTGTAACATTTCAGGTATGTATGAAATTGTTTATTCAGCAATAATCCTAATCTTTTCACAGGGGTCTTATAAGAACATCTCAATCTTTAATGAGTTAGCAATTGAAACCCAGTTAAGAGCTTTTAATACTTTTAATTATGTTAGTATAATCACAATGGATTTTCCAATTACACAACAGGTAAAAAGTTTTTGTCATGGTTTCAGACTTCAAAGGGGCGGTCTCTCAAGACAGGTCTATTATGGCATAAAAATACAAGTTGGTACCAGGTCACAGTGGTCTCTCAAGACAGGTGGTCTCCCATAGCATCGGCATTTCCTTGGTCATTTTCATTAGATTCACACATCTAACTTCAGAGCGTGAACAACACCTACATGTAGATAGCCATGGAACTACCAGATAGACTAGTGAAAGCCATTTCAGCTCTGGGCGTCTCATGCCCTGTCTCCTGGACTATCCAGGAAATAGGCTTGAGCGTCCACCTGAAAGTGGAGTTTGAAATTGAGAAGCCCACAACATCACCAACCCCTTCGGGGAGAGGTAGTACCTTTGGAGAGACGATCCCCTCTCCTACTGGTCCTCACCCGAAGGGGCACGTAGGCCCTGAAAAGAGACAGATCAAGAAAAAGAAGAAGAGCCCATCGACCAAGCGTAGGGACGCCCGGCGCTTGGAGTCCTTCCAGAATAGGAAGAAAGAGTTGAGTGAGGGGGTGGAGGCTCTGGTGGCAGCCGCCAGTTCCCCTCCTAGTACCACTGGTACACCCAATCAACTGCCGGCTCCTGAGCCGGTACAGTTGGATGAGGAACATCCAGTGGAGACTGAGGAGGAACTGGAAGTTGCTTTTTCACCGCCTCCCACCCCTCACTCCCCTCTCCCTTCACTACCGGATAGCCCGGGAGTGGGAAGTACAACTGAACAGCCACCTCAAATCTCAGCCACCGTAGACTTTGAAACTGTACAGAGGACCATAGCAAATGCCAACAGAATAATAGCAGAGTGTCAAGAATACCGGAAAAATTCCAAGGCAATACCCAAGATTACAGCAGCATCACAATCAACCAACATCACGAATCAACCAACATCGCCATTGCAATCCACATCTCCAAGCCAACCACCTCCCAAGAAAAAGAGCCGCAAGAAGCACAAGCAGGGATAAACCTTCTCCCTCCTTCCTTTTCCTCCTCTGCCACGCCTCAACATCACCAAAATTATACAGTCAACGAGGGTCGAAAGGGGCTTGTCCCCCAAATCGTCCCTGCGCGCCTTCGGCGTGGCAAACCATTTTGTTCGAGGTCACAGTGTCAACACACATCACACACCAACATTCGCACCTCTGAACTCAGAGTGTGAGCATCCTAAATACAATCTTAATTATGGAAACACTGGAACTACCAACGCGATTGAAGAGAACGATAGCAGCTCTGGGTGTCTCTTGCCCTATCACCTGGCGAGATAGGCGAGAGTGTTCATCTGAACCTTGAATTCAAGGTTGAAGAAGAGAAAGAATTACCACCCTCCTCGGGGAGAGGTAGTACCTTTGATGGGAGGATCCCCTCTCAAACTGGTCCTCACCCGAGTAGGTCAGGAGGCCCTGAAAAGAGAAAGAGAAGAAAGAAGAACCCGTCCACCAAGCGGAGGGATTCCCGACGCTTGGAGGCATTCTTGGAGATGAAGAAAGAGAACGGTGAGGAAAAGAAAGAGCCAGAGGCAGCCACCACTTCCCCTCCCACTCCCACAGACAGCCCCATCCAAATGCCGGCTTCCCGGCCGGTATTGTCCGATGTGGAAGAGTCTGTGGAGACTGTGGTGGAAATAGAAGCTGCCTTCTTGCCTCTTCCTGATCCCCACTCGCCTCTTCCTTCTGAACCAGAATGCCAGGATGCGGACGACAGGCTGGAGACCATCTTACGGGAAAACAAAAACAAGGGGACCTTCACAGGCAAGAGATGGACAGGAAGTACCAACTACTCCTCCAACAAATCAAAGAAGCCAATAAACTAATAGACGCCAGAAACCTACAACAACAAAAGACTCAGCAATCACCCACAACCACTCCAGACTCAGCTAGGACCAGACCCTACAAAACTACCACTGTCTCTCCTTCCAAACCTCCACTTCTGAAAAAGAAGCAGAAAAGACACAAGCGCCGCTAACAACCCACAACTTCTCCTTCTTTACCACGGTCTGACACTTCAAAATTCTACAGCTGATGATGGTCAAATGGGGCTTGCTCCCCAAATCGTCCCTGTGCACCTTTGGCGTGCAAAACCATTTGATTCGGATTTGGTCACAGTGGTCTCTCAAGACAGGTGGTCTCTCAAGACAGGTGGTCTCCCATAGCAGGTCCATTATAGAGTAAAACCAATCGGTGCCTGGTAGATGTGGTCTCTCGAGACAGGTGGTCTCTCAAGACAGTGGTCTCTCAAGACAGGTTTTACTGCATACTGTATTGTCATTCTTGACACCCGACTGCCAAAGTAAACTGCTAACATTTTAAATATATTTTAAACTACGACCCTGCTGATCAACCACCTGACTAATGTGAAATGGCGATCAAACAACTGACCAATTTCTGTTGAAAACTTTATGGCTAAGCCCCATCACCTGAAAAATGTATACCCATCATATAAATGGTTCATTTAAATTAATCATTTTTAATTGATTGCTTTAATTCACAAGAAAGTCGGAGAAATTGACATGAAAAGTTATAGTTAAATAACTGCTTTGATATGCCTAATATTTCAGTGACACTAAACAAATCACATGCTATAATTTTCACTGTGAATTAGGGTTGTCGTGACTATCATTTTTTGTAATCGAATAATCGTGACCAGTAATCGACGGTTAGTCGATTAATAGTCGCTTCCCATGAGTTTTTAGCAAATCATTCTTCTGTTCGTAAAACTCTGAAAATGACAATGGCACCAGTGTGTTCAGACGAAGTGGGGGATAATCCTGACCAAAATTCCCTATAGTTGGAAATTCGGAGGGTAAATCATGAGTAGTTGGAAATTCCATCTATCTGGATTTTAGAGCTTCTTTGGTGATGCTGATGTCTCCTCTACTTCCCAAAACCCCAACTCGGTTTCAAATCGGCAAATTTCCAGCTGTAACTATTTACAACTACAATGTACGCAATATCGAGCTTCATAAGTATGCATGATGTTAATCGGTATGAGATTTCTACAGTACGTTTACTTATCATAATAAAAAATTCTTGAAATGCACTTCAAGAAAATCACATCATGTAAAATCTTTTATCCTGAGTCAATTCCATCATTCTCAGTTACAAAATGATGAAACACCGAAAACTGATCATTCCCGCAGAAGATCTGATTTAATCTTAGGACAGTGTGAATTGCTTAAAGTTCTCAGCTTGAGTATTTGTTTAGCGCATAATCAATTCTCAGAATAATACCAAATAATAATAACCTGATAATTCTATCATAAATGTGTTGACATTTCAGTTACTAGAATCAATTTTATGCCACCTTTCATGGCTTCATATTCAAAATATTTCTTGGTGGTGAATTTCCAACTAGGGGAGAGACCAGGAGGGGGTTCCCCCTCCTGGTCTCTCCCTCTAGTTGGAAATTCACTACCCTGCACCCCCTCCCCCCCCCCCCCCCATTCGGAAACCTCTAGCCACATCCCTGAGTATGACCCCACTTATCATCAATGTTAAACAACCAATTTGAATTACATGTAAAACCTGTCTTGAGAGACCGCCCCTCGGTGCAGCCAAAAGCGGTCTCTCAAGACAGGTGGTCTCTCAAAAGAGGTGAAGAGTTTTTTGGAAGGCAAGCCATCAGTTGAGTTATACAGTTCCTTGACAATGCTGTATATGGGTGAATTGAAACACTAAAACAATGATTTGCATTTATTATTATTTTATTAAATTAATTTGTTTTATTTATATTTCAGGTTCAAGTATTTTTTATCATTTTATTTATTACATTAATAAACAATAAAATATCATGAAAATGTGTGCATGAGTACACTATGTAAAAACATGAACATATAAATTATAATAAATTACTGTTTTGTGTATTATGATCATTTTTCTTATGTATATATATATTGTTATTCATATTTAAATTAATTTGTTTTATATTTCAGATTCAAACTTTTTTTATCATTTTATTCATTACATAAATAAACAATAAAATATCATGGAATGTGTGCATGAGTACACTATGTAAAAACATTGTTTTAGTTTTGTGTATTATGATCATTTTTCTTATGTAAAAATAATATACATTTGCAATATATAAAGATTTTTGTAATTTTGAATAAAACATTCACGTACAAGTTTTGTTGTTATTCCTATTATTTGAATAAAAGTCATAAAGCTATTTTGTTGTCATTCATTCTTTCTTTAAACAACCCCAAATATTTTTGTCCTTTTCTGTTTCAAGGGATGTGACCACAAAGCTGCGAGTTGAAAAATTTCTCAGTCCACATTTGGCAAAACACTTCTCAATTGTTTTAACACTCACTTCACTCCAAGCTGATTTTACCCACATTATTGCCGACAACAAGGAAATTGATTTACACACTTCCGAAGCAGAAGAAACTTCATCAATTTTACACAAAATGTGGTTCAGCATTTTTTTACGGTAATTTAGTTTCACTGTCTGGATGATTCCTGCGTCACATGGCTGTACCTTCGATGTTGTATTTGGGGGTAAAAATACAAGTTTTACATTACTTTGTTTACGGTAATTTAGTTTCACTGTCTGGATGATTCCTGCGTCACATGGCTGTACCTTCGATGTTGTATTTGGGGGTAAAAATACAAGTTTTACATTACTTTGCGAAACATCTGGGTGGCCACTAAAATTATCCACAAACATTAAAATTTTTCTGTCCTGTGCTGCCATTTTTTTATTGATTGACTTGATCCATTGTGTGAAGATAACTCCTGTCATCCAGGCTTTTTTGTTGTTTTGATACACTACACCTAAGCGTTTCATGTCCGTTCCTTTGAAACAACGAGGATGCTTCGCCTTTCCTATCACCATTGGAGCCAACTTCTCACCCGTTGCACTGCATGCCAGTAGAATTGTTACGTGTTCCATCGCAAATTTCACCCCTTTTCTGGAATCTTCATTATTCACCAACGATTTTTGAGGAAGTCCACGAAAAAATAAACCTGTTTCATCAGCACTGAAAATGTCTTTCAGATCATATCCTTCTGTCAATGAGGGAAGGCGTTTGATCCAGTCATCAACGGTCACGTTATCAACATCAGCTGACTCTCCGCTTAACACACTCGCCTTAATGTTGTACTTGGACCTAAAGCTCTCCAGCCACCCATTCGATGCGGTGAAATCATCGTGACCGAGTTCCATGGAGCACACAATGGCTTTCTGTTGAATAAGTGTGCCAGTTATTGGGATATTCTTCTTTCTTGCCATGCAAAACCATTGCCAAATTACTTCATTTAGATCACCATATAATATTCTCCTGGCTACGCTGTATTTTCTTCTTGAGCAGGCTCCATTTTCCCACTCCTGTCGTATCTTCTCTTTTTCTCTGATTATGTTTTGGATTCTGACGCAATCTTTCTAGCACTGTCACCACGCTCAAACTTATCAATGACACCAATTCTTTCCTCCAAAGTCAAAACTTTTCTTTTTTTGGAAGGGGTGTCCAAATATATCATTTTTCTTTTCTTTTTTGCCGTATCCATCGTACAATTTGTTTCTCAATTTTCTAGAACTGGAAATGCTTGATCGAATTGATTGAGGGTCAGGGCCAACCATTTCATTTATATACATTTTCCAGAGTTTTTATAAATTATACAACAAGCTAATGGCTTTTCATTTCAAGTTTGTTTCGAATTGAAAGAGTCGCTTGTGATATCAGAGGGATGCCGACAGTTTAGCCTACTTGGACAGATGGCAGTGTTTTTACAGACAAGTTATACTTGATTGAACATCCCATGTTTTTACTAACATAAGTGTCCGGTGTCTGTGTACTGGTGTTGTGTTAAAGTGTATTGTGAAAAAAAATCACTGCTTGTTGTTTAAACACCTTCATTTACAAAAATATCTGTCAAAGTTGGACAATTATACAAACTTTTCATTCATTCAACTTTCTGGATTCTGCAAGGATTTGTGATGTAGAACTTCACTGCCCTGCATGAATCTTGTGCATAGCAGGAGTAAAATTAAGAATAAACACAGGTAAAGACATTTCTAATATTTTTTATTCTACTTTAATTTCAACACACAATTGTTTGGCATGCATATGATTCATAAATCACGATCGCTCTCGATCATTCTCCCAATCCCTGGTCGCTCATAGCAGGTGAAAACACACTTCGGGACATGAAAAGGGTGGTCGCTGGTCGTTCAAGACAGGTGGTCGTTCATAGCAGTGGTATTATAAAAGAAATCTCGTCGGTGACTCGGAAAACCGGTCGCTCAAGACAGGTGGTCGCTCAAAACAGTGGTCGTTCAAAACAGGTTTCACTGTAACTTGAATCTGATTCATTTGAAAACATTTTTATTTTTAGCTCCTATGGTTCCACAGGGATGTCAGATTTTTTTGCATTAGTCAAGTACTTATGACCAAATCATACCACATAACAAATTTTGTTCAAATCGGACCATCAGTTCAGAAAATAAAAATTTTGGGAGGAGCCAAAAATCTTACCCCTCCCATTACAAAACCAAATATTGCTTCATGAACTTTGTTTGAACAAACTTGATTCTACACCTCAAAAGGAAGCTCCATAACAAATATCAAGTCATTGTACCCACTGGTTCTGGGCATGTCGAGTCGAACAAAAATGAAATGCCCCTTCGGGACCATCATTCACACAAACTCTCAATTGAATTGGCCCAGTGGTTTTGGAGGATAAGACCAAAACCTGGTGTTGAAGCACGGTGGACGAACAGATGACGGACAGAAAGCGATTAGATATTTTTTTATTTATTTATTGTTGTTTAAGGTCACATATTTGGGCACGATGGCTAATCATGACCACAACATGAGTATCAACTCAAGACCAAGGGTGAGTGTTAATAAGCCATGTTGCCGATTTTAGGGAGGGTTTGCACCTCCCAAGCATTGGTGACATGGGTCCTATTTTACCAGTAAAACAGAGCCTGTTTACCACAGTGAACAGGTACTGCTTCACTTCCCAGGGTTCCCGCAGGGTGCACGATTAGATAAGCTCAGCTTGACTTAAGGTGAGCTAAAAATCAGCCAATATTACTAACAGTATTAGATTTAAAACAGGAAACTGTCAGACTCCTCAACATACTACATGTAACTCTACACAAGCACAACAGGGTTAGCATTGTTGAAGATAAGTGCACCATCATCGTGCAATACAGTTAAAACTAGAAGTCCTGTCACGAACTGTGCGCTTATCTAGGCTTAATTGTGCGTAGGAATTGCGCACAATTGCCATATCGAATGGCATCCAAAGCACGGCAGGTTCTCCTGGTTACCAATCGCAAACACAGGCAATGTTTCTGCCAATGGACCTCCGGGTTACCCGGAGGTCCATTGGCAGAAACATTGCTTGTGCACAGGCCATATGTACAGAATTTTATAGCCTTACTATAATCATAACACTTGGATTAACGCGCATATCGACGTGCTATTTGAGCGCATTTCAGGACAGGACTTCTAGTTTTAACTGTATGCCTAACATGGCGCCGTCGTGCCCCCATGTGGGCAATCAGATTTAAGTGCCTTACCCAAAGACACAACACAGTTGCCCCTGGCAGGGATCGAACCATGGACCTTTCAGTTTTAAGTTTAGTGCCATAACCACGAAAACCGCTGCACTCCCATAATTAATAATAGTGTCATTACAATTATTCAACAGGTGAGAGCACCCTATAACACATATGCAATCAACAGGTCAAATTTGTACTGAAGGCCAGGTAAATGTGTTTTTGTTTGGAAGTCATATTCAATTGACATGATTATTCAATTAACAGTTATCCAATTAAGGGGGGCATCATTGTACTAAGAACATTCAATGAATTCAGGAAAAATACAAATCAGAAATTGTTCTTTCCAAAAAATCAGAAAATGGCAATTTCTGAAGGCTCACAGAAATATCTGTCAAACCTGTTCAAATTGGACAACAGATGGCTTTGTCTGCCTATTGTTTGCCTAAAAGGACATATGGCAATCAATATTTCATTCTATTATACTGATAGAACATAGACAAATACACAAATTAAGTGTATGCTCTTGGTACTATACATTTAACTTTTCTAAAACCATGACACATTTTATCATGATCAGAAAACCAGAGTGAACCCTTGAGGTGTCCATGCAGATCACACAATACAGTTAAAACTAGAAGTCCTGTCATGAAATGCGCACAAATAGCACGTTGATATGCGCGTTAATGTGCGCGTTATGGCCCAAGTAAAGCTATCAAATTCTGTACATATGGCCTGTGCACAAGCAATGTTTCAGCCAATGGACCTCCGGGTACCCCGGAGGTCCATTGGCAGAAACATTGCATGTGTTTGCTATGAGTAACCAGGAGAACCTGCCGTGCCTTGGATGCCATTCGATATGACAATTGCGCGCAATTCCAACGCGCAATTAAGCCTACATAAGCGCACTATTCGTGACAGGACTTCTAGTTTTAACTGTACATTAGAGCTGAAATGGTTAAGGGGTTTTCTTGATCGATTAATCACGTGGATTAACCTTGATTAACCGATTAATCACTTGTCCAAATAGATATCTGAATAACTGCCATACCATTGATGATTTACAGCATGAACCCATTACACAACGAAACAAACAAAACCGACTACATGTAGGCTTATAAACAAAAATCTCCATTCAAATTTATTATGTTTTCAATTTTTGTCTCAAAAACATAGCTTATGACCCCTCATTGGAACGAGCTCATTGAGCTTGTTACAATGAGGGGTCGGTCAGAAGCTATGTTTTTGAGACAAAAATTGAAAATTTTTAGTAATTCATGAATTTATTTTGCAAATACATGTATCATCTGCTACCCGCAATGGGTAAAGGGTTAAGAATGGCCATTTCCAGCTACTGATACAGTATGATGATCATGCAAGTAAACAAGTATGTCAGCAAGTAACTTGCATGCTTTACTCTGTCTCATATAATTGATGTGAGTGTGACAATGTTTGCCTGTTTTGGAGCAAGTTTGTTCCTTTGTTAACCCATATAATACAGTAGTTCAAAAGTAATGGTTAATCGATCAATTACTTTTTGGATCGATCAAGATGTTGATCATTGATTAATCGGTTAACCGTTTCAGCTCCACAATACATGTACATGACACATCCATACAAATTAGAATTTAACCATTCACTTAACGCTCACGATATAAAAATTTATTATTTTAAATATTATTTTTTCATAAAGTTTAACCCTTTACCCAACGCAGACAATATCAACATTTATTATTTTAAATATCATTTTTTAAATTTTTTCAAAAAATTTCAACAAAACCATATCATGTGACCCCGACGAGCTCGTTCCAACGAGGGGTCACATGATATGGTTTTGTTGAAATTTTTTAAAAAATAATATTTTTTCAACTGCTGAATATGCATATTACGCGGGCGGATGCGGGCGATTCGTTGGGTAAAGGGCTAACCCTCTACCCAACGCAGACGATGTCAAAATTTATTATTTTAAATATCATTTTTTTAAATTTTTCAAAAAATTTCAACAAAACCATATCATGTGACCCCTCGTTGGAACGAGCTCGATGAGCTCGTTCCAACGAGGTGTCACATGATATGGTTTTGTTGAAATTTTTTGAAAAATCATATTTTTTCAACTGCTGAATTTGCATATTACGCGGGCGGGTTCGGGCGATTTGTTGGGTAAAGGGTTAAAGAAAACCACATAATGTAACCCCCACCATCCTCATTGGAACGAGCTCATTCCAATGCTCGTTCCAATGAGGGTTCACACTATATGTTTGGGTTTTTTTACATTTAAAAATAATTTTTTTTCAACAGCCAGCTCACAGGGTCAGAATTTAGGGCTGTGACGATATGCTTCCCCAACGATACGTTATGTATCACGATTCAGTCTGCACGATACGCTTTGTATCATGATACACATGATCTCTCACTTCTCATGCCATGCAAGTGCAACTATCAAATACTTCGAACATGTTTTCATTTCCAATAGCTTCCTTTTATTACAAATTTTTGAATGCACTCTTCAAACAGTATGTCAATTCTCAAAGTGATGACCATTTGCATTCATCCAAGCCTGGAAATAAGCAGACTGTCAAATGCAGAATGAGGTCCTCAGAGAGTGAATTTGGAGATGCTACTCTGCACAGCAGAGAAGCATCACTAAATTTACCCTCTGTGAACCTCAATCTGAATCAGGGTCTCAGGCTCATACAGAAAGAGATTACAGTAAATAAACTGGCCCACTGTATGGGATAGCATCAGCAAATTCACCCTCTGGGGACCTCATTCTACAAATGACAAACTGTTTATTTCCAGGCTTGCATTCATCTATTTCAGGTTTTCATTTATCACCCGTTTTCTGGTGTTTTTTCCTCTCAAAAATATGTTCAATTCAGTTAAACCCTTATATCTTGTTTGACAGAGCTCTGTGAGCTCTGTTAAACAAGATATAATCGATTAATCAAATAAAAAGCAAATTAGATGGAATTCATCAACCTTTGGTTAACTGAATAATCCTGTGTCAATGACATATTTAGCACTGCCAATATGGTATGCAAAAAACCAGCGTTTCACTGCAGCAGCTTTGAATATCTACGTAACTGTTTTGTCTTATATTTATATTTCTTGTATCGCGATACACAGTGGACAGCGCTACGTATTGAATCGTGAGCAGTGTATCGCGGTTTGGGCGTACCACGATTAATCGTTGCAGCCCAAGCAGAATTTGGAAAAAATTGTCCAGAATAAATACTGGATGGTGTCATTTGTGTGCAAAGCACATTGTAGTATACATGTATACCCACATTTGCATTCTTGATCATTGGTTAATGCTTTATACAGACAGAAATGAAAAAGTATTATATAAAGTTTGAAACCTTTATGCACATCTACAGACCCTACCTGAACATATGAACACACTTTCAATGTTTTGAATTAACCTCCAAGAAGCCTTTTGCAGAAAACTGATTCTCTGATGACAAATGTGTCGCTAAGGGTGCCACATAGTGCCGAATCAAAAAATCTGAAACCTTTATGCACATCTAGGGACCCTACCTGAAAATATGAGCACACCTTCAACATTTCTAATTAAAATCCTTAGGAGTCTTTTGCCACAACCCGATTGTCTTATGACATAAGTGGCACAATGGCAATGGGAGCCATATGGGCCGGATGAAAAAAACTCAACACCTTTATGCACATCTAGAGTCCCTACCTGAACATATGAACACACTTTCAGAGTTTCGAATTAAAACCCCTACGAGCCTTTTGCTGGAAACTGATTCTCTATCAACAAAAGTGGTGCAACATGGAGCCAGACCAAAATTCCAAAACCTTTTATACACATCTAAAGACCCTACCAGAATATATTAACACACTTTGAATATTTCAAATTTTAACACCTAGGAGCTTTTGCCAGGAAACCGATTCTTTAGTAACCCTTTACCCAACGAATCGCCCACGTAATATGCATATTCAGCAGTTGAAAAAATATTATTTTTCAAAAAATTTCAACAAAACCACATCATGTGACCCCTCGTTGGAACGAGCTCGTTCCAACGAGGGATCACATGATATGGTTTTGTTGAAATTTTTTGAAAAAATTAAAAAAATGATATTTAAAATAATAAATTTTGATATCGTCTGCGTTGGGTAAAGGGTTAATGACAAAAGTGGCACTACAGGCACCTCTTGGGTCCGAATTAAAAATTCCAAACATTTAGACATCCAACTGGAACGAATGAACACACTTTCATAATTTCAAATTAAAACCCCTGGGAGCTTTTTGCCACAAACTGATTCTCTGATGACAAAAGTGGTGCTACAGGAGCCCCAAGAGGCTGAATCAAAAATTCAAAACCTTTATGCAGGTCGGTCTTTTTGAAAATCACAAGAGGGCAGTTGCTGGCTCTCCTTGATCTATATTCAAGCGGACACAAGCCCACCCAGGCAGGCTGGTACATACCAAAACCATCAGAATCAGGCTATTGAGGAGGGCAGTTACTTGCTCTCCTCAGCAAAATATCAGACGGGCTATAAGGATCTGGAGCAATCGCCCTCCTCAGAATGACGGGCCAATTTATGCACATCTAGAGACCCCACTGGAACATATTAACACACTTTCAACATTTCGAATTCAAACTCCTAGGAGATTTCCATTGGAAACTGATTCTCTAATGACATAAGTGGCGCTACAGGTGCCGTGCCACACAGGGCCGTATCAAAAATCTGAAACCTTTATGCACATCTAGATACCCTACTGGAACATATTAATACACTTTCAACGTTTCAAATTAAAACCCCAAGGAGCCTTCCACTGGAAACCAATTCTCCAACGACAAAAGTGGAGCAACATGGAGCCGGACCAAAATTCCAAAACCTTTATGCACATCTAGAGACCTCTACGCAGGAGAAAAAAAACCTGTATTATATGTGATGTATCCCATGGTACTAAACATTCATACGAAAAAATTATTCAAATCGGAGCTTTCATATGGAAGTTCTGCGCAAAAATCTGATTGCACCTAATTTGGGTTCAAAAAGGCTGCCAGCGGACGTCTTAAATCTTGGACCGGACCCAAAAACACTCGTTCTCGTCTCACGGTGATAACAAAGGTACCCAAGAAGTTTCGTAAAGATCAGTTCATAAATACGGCCTCTGGCCCGAGCCATATGTACGGCGCGACGGACGAACAAACGGACAGATGGACGACGGGCCATGGCAATACCTCAAATTTGTTGAGCTAAAAAAGATATTTAAAATAGTAAATTTTGATATCGTCTGAGTTGGGTAAAGGGTTAAAGAACTTATCATTTGCCTTTGAATTAAGAGACTTCATTAGACAAGCAATTTAATGTACAATTTCTTTTATGAATTGGGTGGTCATAAGGCCTCAGAAAGTCATTAACTGGGTTGTCATAAAGCCTCAGAAAACCATTAGTTTTCTGAGGTCTTATGACTACCCAGTTCAGGGCACCAGTTGGGCATTAAATTTTTGTTTGAGTGGGAAATTTGAGTTTATTTATTTATGTTGCCCATTTTACAGAGGGTTTGCACCTCCCAAGCATTGTTGACTGGGTCCTATTTTACCAGTAAAACGGAGCCTGTTTACTGCAGTAAACTAATTTGAGTTTAAGAATTGGGAAAAATCATGCCCAAACATCATTGGGAAAGGGTCTCATAAATAGGGCTGTCGCGATTATTCGATTAGTTGACTAACCGTCGACTATTGAAGTAGTCGACGTTTTTTTATTTTTAGCCGATCGTCGTTCATTTTCAAGGTGGTACACGTCTACTACACGTCGGGGCTAAATTGCATTGTTTTGTGAGGTGAATGATCAATGAAGGTGAATAACTTTAAATATCTAACCATAGTTAACATTCATATCCGGAAGACTGTCACCGACTGTGTAAGAAAGAACCCTCACAGTTACTCGAGAAGAATAGATTCTTCTGAATTTCTCCATCTTGTACACACGAATGCACCCATTGGAAAACCCAAAGCGCGGAAGTGACAAAATTATGACGAAAGTCAGAACATCAGATCACTTCTCAAAGTTCAGAACTTCAGGCTAAGATCCAATTTTAACAACTGACGAGGGAATGCATAGATCTCAATGTTCAAAATTTCGAGAAACTTATTGCAGAAAGGAAACATATGCAGGAACGTTCTTTGGTAAATTCATTTTAATTCATCGGCTTAAATCTAGTTCAAACTTGGACCCGCAGTCAGTAATATTATTTTTGGGGTTGGTACGTCCTACAGGACGTACCAACCCCAAAAATTATATTACGGACTGTGGGTCCAAGATTGGACTACATGTAGCTTCAGTCGGGACCGATTTGTTGTTCCCACAACCCCACTTCGTCTGAACACACTGGTGCCATTGTCATTTTCAGAGTTTTACGAACAGAAGAATGATTTGCTAAAAAATCATGGAAAGCGACTATTAATCGACTAACCGTCGATTACTGGTCACGATTAGTCGATTACAAAAAATGATAGTCGCAACAGCCCTACTCATAAATGGCCCCTGTAGATACCCAAAAAGAATCCATGTGGCAATCTGATCATAAAGGGTTACATGTACCTTTGGGCAACCCTTTTCTGATTATTGAATCAAAAGAAATACCAAGGCCACACAAAGTAGATAATCTGTTTCTTGGGCCATTTTTTTGTAAAATTGCATGCAGGCGGGGATTTTTTTATTTTTTATTTTTGTAATTATTTCTTTGCCGTGAAAAGTTCATATTCTATGTTTAAGGCCTCAAAATCTACAGAATAGCATAGGTGTGGTGTATTTTGCCTCTTGAGTGAAAGAAGGCTCTTTTGTTTCTATACTGATGATACTGGTCCAACTTATGAGGCTGTACTTTCAGTACAGACAGGGAAGAAAAATTTTGAGTTACAGTAATTTTACAAACAAACTTATCCACGTTTTCCAAGTCGAACGAAGTCACAGATATTAAATGATGAAATGTAGGCTTGGTGTCAAAATAGTTTTGTTAGGCTATTTCAAAATGATCATGTTCTGAACAGTTCATACATTCTCACCTCACACAATTGATGTCCCCTTAATTAACATGGCACCAATGAAATTACTGAATGATTCATCAATCATTTAAAAGATAATTAACCGATTTGGCAACAACTTTGATTTCACTGTCTGGACCAGTCCTACTTTTAATGTGAATTACTCCTGGCCCTAGAAAATAATGATTACAGTTAAAACTAGAAGTCCTGCCACGAACTACGCTCTTATCTAGGCTTAATTGCGCGTATGAATTGCGCACAATTGCCATATCGAATGGCATCCAAAGCACGGCAGGTTCTCCTGATTACTTATAGCAAACACGGGTAACGTTTCTGCCAATGGACCTCCGGGTTACCCGGAGGTCCATTGGCTGAAACATTGCTTGTGCACAGGCCATATTTACAGAATTTGATAGCCTTACTATGTTCATATCGTGTAGATTAACGCGCATATCGACGTGCTATTTGTGCGCATTTCATGACAGGACTTCTAGTTTTAACTGTACCATAACAACCTATTCCTAAAACCCTTATCTTTTCAGATCTCTGCTATGTTAGTGGTCTCTGTAAGTCGGCCTCACTGCCTCTCCCACACCTCCGGGCATTGCTGACGCCCGGAGGTGTGGGAGGAGCAGTGTAGAGACTACCTTGTGAGCAGCACCAAATGAAATGTACAAAGTCTACTAGGCAGAATTCTTTAATAGTAAAACTTCATTTTGCCACTTTTAGCTTTGTAATCTTGGGGACAGCTAACTGCCATGCGAGGGGAGCGATTTTTGGCCCTCCTGCAATTTTAAGAATGCCAGGCTTCCTGCTCTGCACTGGTTCAGGGCTTGCCTTGAGTCGGGGCTGATCAGCCCAGGCCCCGAGGAGCACTTGCTGGGGGCTTTTTTTCAAGCCCCGACATTTTCCACAAAAAAGCACTAACAATAATGGAAAAAAATGGAAAATCAGCCCCGAAAAGGCCCCGACCTCAATATGCGGGGCACTTTTTTTAGGCCCCGACCATTTTACTCAAGGCGAGCCCTGCTGGTTAGCACATTAAATAATAAGCGTTTTCTGCACTCGTCATGACAGCACTTCTCGATTCAACTGTACAAGTAAGATTTACAATAAAGAGTCACATGGAATCATGTTCAGCCTGTCTCTGTAGTCTCCATTAAACTGTTCTTATCCTTTGCTGGAAATGAACAAAATTGACGGGTGCAGTTTTAAGCTCCCCTGAAATCAGGGACAAGAGTAAATTACACCCGTAAAATGTTAATATGAATTTTTGAGGGAATACTGTCACCAAACACAAGAAACCTTAACCCTTTGAACCCGAGAGACTGCTTTTCCAGCCAGGAACATATGTCATAACATCACTAAAAAGGATGGCTGTTCAGTAAATATGTGGGGTAGACCAATCAGTATGTTCAACGTGCAGCCTCGGGGCTGCACGTTGAAAATATTGATTGGTCTACCCCAAATAATGAATATGGACTTTTTCTATTTTGCTGCCATTGAACTGGCATGGAAGATACCACTACAGTTCAAAGGGTTAAATGTATAAGGAATTGCTGAATTATGACAGTAACTTGCCACTGGCCGCAGAGTGCTGCTTTCTCAAAACAACACACATTTATATGCCCTCACAGTATATTAGTGCTCCACAATATTTTTCAATGAGTGCATTTTTTAGCTCCCGTGAAATAGAAATCACGGGTGCTGACGGGAGCAATTGCACTCGCACCCGTCTCATTTCTAGGACTGCTTATACTATTCAATAACTTGGTCATTTTCAATTGAATTAAGAGACATTGTTAGGCAAGCAATTTAAATTGAATGTACAATTGGTGATCCAGAACTGGGTGGGCATTAGGCCTCAGAAAACCAATGCTTTCTGAGGCCTTATGACAACCCAGTCCAGAGCATCAGTTGTGCATCAATTTTTTTTGTTTGTGTGGGAACTGAGATTGGGAAATTTGAGGTTGGGACCATTGGGTATTCAGGGTCCGACATAAGCCGTAACCTATAGGTTAGGTTATGGGGGAGGTTACGTGTTTCTATAAACTGGAGACCTATTATTAGGTTACGAGAGGAAACTGATTACCTTAATAATTTACCTTATATCAACACTACGGAAACCTACAGGTTACGGTATGCTAGGTACACCATAACCTATTTTAAGGTTACGGTGTATGATGCTTTTATCAGTCCCTGGGTATTGGGAAAGATCATGCCCAAATGTCTTTCGGAAGGGGTCCCATCAATGGCCCCTGTAGACATCTAAAATAATCCGCTCCACTTGACTCACACAGGTAACCAGTTTTGATTAAAATTGCATCAATGCTCCCAGATTAGAGGAGATAACATAACATGTGTTTTATGTTTTTTCCCAGTTTCATAAAAAACAGAGGGTGAGGGTTTGGGGGGGGGGGGGGGGGGGCACACACATGCCCATCCAAATTTCAGACCCCCCCCCCCCCCCATGTTAACCCATATAGGGAACATTCAGCAAGAAATTTTAATATCTAGCAAACTCCTTGATTCTGAGTCGTTTGTGTCTATAATTTATTAGTTGTGCAAGGCATCAATTGTGGCCTAATTATTGATGCCTTTCACAACTTATAAATTATGGACACAAGTGGACTCAGGGTCAAGGGAATTGCGTTTTTTTTGTCTAAAATTTACAAATGGGGGTCTCTCACTCTTGTGCTCATCCCTGTAGAGAATCAAATTCTGTAATCTATACTTTGATATCCTGGCTTCCAGTCTGATAAAAAACGGTTGAGCCTTAAAGATTTGTATACTAGTACATTCTTGCAGCTGCTGTATAGGCAATCTATATACAGTTAAAAGTAGAAGTCCTGTCATGAACTGTGCGCTTATCTAGGCTTAATTGCGTGTATGAATTGCGCGCAATTGCCATCTCGAATGGCATCCAAAGCACGGCAGGTTACCTGGTTACTCATAGCTAACACGGGCAATGTTTCTGCCAATGGACCTCCGGGTTACCCGGAGGTCCATTGGCTGAAACATTGCTTGTGCACAGGACATAATTACAGAATTTGATAGCCTTACTATTGTCATATCGCGTAGATTAACGCGCATATCGACGTTCTATTTGTGCGCATTTCAGGACAGGACTTTTAGTTTTAACTGTACCTTTGCTTTGCAGTTGTTCCTAGGCAAGTCTTGGGTGTCTATATACATGTAGACAACCAAGACTTGAATAGAAACAACTGCCAAAGTATTTACATGTACAATGTACATGAATAATGTAACATTTGATTTTATCCAGAGACTGCATTTTAAGGAATATAATTTTTGTTGCAGTAAAACGTTATTAAAACTGAAATTAGGCCCCACAGGGTTACTAGTAATATATTCTGAGAGTCCAAAACAACCCCAAAAACTCTGAAAAAACGACATTTCAGAGATTTAAACTTACAAAAAGGTTTCTTAGATGGAGCTCAACAGCAAGTAACTTGAAAGGTTTGGGGGTCCCCAAATTCGACCAACCTGAAGGCCGGGATACATTCACCTTAAAAAGGTACTAGGATGGGAACATTGGAAATATTTTGCACCCCCCCCCCCATACCACACACACACACATCGTTTTGCCTGGATTTTATGCAAATGGAATCCCCCTCCCACTCTCAGCACCACCCACTTCATTTAGCCTGAAATTTAGCATTGGAATTATGAACAAATGTAATGCACAACAAAGTACATGTAGATCTATTTGGTGGCGTGGTGGAGACCCTGGAACACTTTCTTCTTGAATGCCCAAAATACCAGTCTAAAAGAATAAGATTCACTGGGAGTACAATGGGGAAGTGGGATAGGAGAATGAAGGACATGTGGTTAGTGGGAGACTCAAAGGAGAGGGTTAATATGCTAATCAGAGAAATTGGGAAGAATGGGGCAAGGGATGTCATCAAGCAGTTCGTCTCTGAGTGTTGGGAGGAGAGAAGCATGGGAATAGGGAGGCAGTTGGGAATACAGGGGTAACCATGGCCTTCTCATTCGAGAACTGTGACAAATCAGTGGTCGGCCAAAGTGTTATTATTATTATTACTTCTCAAGCCATTTTTTGTAAAACTGCATGTTGCCTGGCACTTTTTTTCATTCTTTTATTTTTGTAATTATTTCTTTGCCATCAAAAGTTCATGTTTTTAGTTTGTTTTATGCTTTACGCCTCATAATCTACAGAATTGCATGTGGTGGTGCATTTCGTGCCTTGAGTGCAAGAATTCTTTGCAAGGCTGCCTTGTTGCACTCACTGACTCAAGGGACAAATTTATAAATTTTATTAACTTGGGTAAAATATCAGACATAAACAATTTAATTTTAGGTTTTTTAATTTTGCATTGGTTATAAAAAGAGAACATGTGGATGCCAAAGAGACCATGCAGTTGGGCCTGAGAAACAGATTTTTTGCTTTTTTAGGCCGAACTGAAATTTTCTGACAGTCCTGGTTATTGAAGTTATTCTCCCACTTCCAGTTGGAACTATTGTCTGTTCATTGCTACTCTTTATCATTAATAATGTCAATAATAAGAGTTTTATAAAGACAAAACTATGCAAATGGGAGCCCCACAACCCAATATGATGATGAATGCACAAATTTGAGCATCATTTTTGCTCTTGTACAATTTCTATTTCCTGACTTTATTTACTGGCAATATTTATTATGGTGCATTTCAGTGCATTGATATTTAAGTTTATTTGGTGTGGAACTGGCAGTCGTCATTTGCCGTTGTACTTGCAGAATGAATGTGGCTTGAATTCAATTACTTATTCTTTAGCTACATTGACGTAACAGCGCAACAGAAATCGACCAACCTGTTGACCCTCGTGGGCTCATGAACTGTGCGTGCATCCGCATAATTTAGCTGCATGTATTACTCTCATTGCGATGTTCGTTTCCCGATTTACATATTTTCTCGACTGACCATTGTCAACTCCAATGATGTTTTCTGATGGCAATTTTCGTTAATTTTTTATTATTTTTTTTCTTTATTTTTACACGCACGCGTAAAGGTGTACGTGCGTATACTTTTGATGTTGATAATAAGTATTTCACGTCATACGCCCCACTTCGACGAGTGGAACTAATTTCATACTCACCACCCAAATGCACTGGCTTCAGTTGTTTTCTACGAGACATCCTCGGGCTATACGCCAGCTTCTTCTGTCGTTCGACGCGGCCTGACCCTCACACTGGAATTCTGAGGCCATAAACATATCGAAAGGCCAGAGCTGTCAGTTTTGCTATTGACCTACCTCCATTTTGTACGTAGAATTCTGGGACTAGCACGTGAGCACGTGTGCGCGAGCGAATTGTTAATAAACACATTCCCGTGTATTGCGTGACATTTTGTCGCTTGATCTGCGTGAGTGTTAACTCTCTGTCTACCGATAATACCTCATTCTTGAACGCTTCATTTATTCCAGAAAATATCCCGTGAGGGTATTAAAAAAAAAAACATTTCACTCACGAGCATTTCCCTTTTAATTAAAGTTTTAAAGAGTTGTTCATTATCAATTGTAGGCCTATAAATTACTATAACAACATTTCGGCCAGCTGCAGTCTTAAAGTTAATCCGGACTGAGTGACAGGCTATTGATAAGGCCGAGGGTTTACAGTTTTAATTTTAAAATAATTGGTCTTTTTATAGTAAAATTAGACTGTTTTAGGTCAACATTAAAGATAAAATTAAAAAACAAGTTTTAATGTGCAATGCTGCGGAGGTTGGATTTAAAGGATTTTGGCATTTTTGAACGTTTTTCAGGGATGGATCAAGGAACTGAGATATAACTGGTCAGGCCTGTGGAGACCTAATAAGGGAAGGTCGATGGCATTAGCTCAGAGGATCTTACCCCATCCTCATGGACCAAACTCTCCGAGCTTCTATGCCGGTTCTATTAGGCACTCATTGGACACAACCTGTTGCAGATAGGTAATGTATCAAAAAACAATGGATACCGGTACCCACAGTCCTGGGCGCCGGAAACACTTCAGGGGAAGGGGATAGCCCCCGAAAAAGGGCACTTACCAGAGGTGGCGGAACGAGGGGACACAGGCCGCTCCACAGTTTTTTCCAGACATGTTGTGCGGTTACACACAATGATTTAAAATTATATTTATTTATTTATTTATTTATTTATTTATTGGGATTTAACGACACTTTCGACAGCCAGGGTCACCTCGTGTCGGACAATTTTACGGGTGGAGGAAGCTATCCAGAGAGAAATGATTTAAAATGGGCGCACGCAAACGTGTCAATATACAGGCATTCCTGGAAATATTATTTGCAAATCCAAGCAACATTTGGCAAAATAATGCCACCTTCGGTCGCTTCGGTCCGTTTATTCTACTTCACCCATCTTCCAACCCGAAGGCTAGCCTTAGGGTTGGAAGATGATTGAAGTGGAAGAAATGGACAAGACAGTGACCATGCACACCGCGGCATGCTCATTTAAACGAGAGACTATAGTATGTCACCGTTCATTTTCTGATATACGATTGTAACTTTTCTCCCACTGGGCCGAAATATGGTAGCCTTGAAAAGGTGTGCCTCTCCATTTTTATGGAGCTTCCGCTGTCTATGGCACTTACTAGCACTACTAGCCCTGCCAGGACATGTCCAAGGTATGCATGCCTCGTGGAACGAAGGCTCGAGATGGCGAGGGTTTGGAAGGGGTGTGTTCCTCCAGAAGTGGGGTCCAGAACATTTTTGAATTTTGCCCCCCCCCCCCCCCCACCAGAGCGAATTTGGAGTGTATTTTAGGTTTACTTCGAGAATAAATCACTGAAGAAAATATGGTACCAAACCTGGGAAGGGCATTGCTCCCCCTTCTCACCTCGTGGTCCGAGGGCAGGGTGGGGGGGGGGGGTATATGCTTCCTGCGCCCCTGAGTACCCATAGGCGGCGGAGGCCAGGTTTGAGATTTTGCAACGAACGTGTCCTTTGTACATGTACCTGGAGTTCCCCAGATGTTTGTCGTTGGATTTGAGTGACCGGGGCAGGCCTGACATCTCGAGGGCGCCTCATTATGTCAATGGACAGGAGGGGCTGACACCTCAAGGGCGGCAACCTAAAAATCAGCGATTGAACACACCTTTTTTCTTAGTCATACCTTTTAGGGTTCTAGAGTCGAAGGTTTTATTTTACTCTTTGCTCTGAATTTTAAATTTCACTCACATCGAGCCGAACCATGGTCGGCTGAATGTGCCAGTGGTTCCACTTTGACCTGCCGTTGACTTATTGTGGTTCTCGGGTGAGAAGGCTTTGATTAGCCCTGTGCTCCCAAATGCTTCCTTGTCCTCAAGTCTCATGGGGCAAGGATCGTTTGGGGGCCATGCATGTTTATACCGTAAGCATGATACTATATCGAAAGACTGAAGTCCTGCTGACTGGGGAAAAGGTATGGAGGTGGCGTCCCTCTCGCATTACTACCTCTGAGGGTATATATTTTAGAATTCAGTCTCCGGGGGAGGCCCACGATTAGGCCTCCCCAGAGTAATGTTATGAAAAATATGCCCCAAATGGCACTTTTTTGAAGATATTTTAAGGCTCGAAAGTATATCAATTTTCACCAAATATGGTACGCCTACGTCATCATTCTGTAATTTCATTAGGGGACGCCCGATACAGATCGTAGAATTCAGAATTTCTAGGGACAGCATGGCCAGTTTGGAATACGGTATGTACTGAGTACATTCAAAGTTGGGAAGCGCATGATTCGCGCCTAGTAACGTATTTATCCAGATTTATCCAGAAAAAAGTTCAAGAACTCTTGAGTTCTGAACTATAATCCTGACACACTATATATAAAATAATATTTTATTACTTTCCAAAGTGTGATTTACTGGGATTTCCGAGTTTGATTTTCAACGATAACTTCACAAGCGAATTATGCAAATAATGCAATCAAACAATTGTGTCATGTATCCGTGCGCGCAAACGAAGACGCTTTGCCGTGCATGGGTGTAATGGGGACTTCATTGTTTGTTTGTTTTTAACCCTTTACCTAACATGAAAAGTCAACGACACTTGCAAAAAAAATCTTGAATAACTAATTTTTTTCATTTTTTTTTCTCAAAAACATAGCCTATGACCCCTCATTCTAATGAGGGGTCATAACCTATGTTTTAGAGACAAAAAAAAATGTCGATTTTTGAGAATAGCGCTGGCCGGCTTGGCCGTTACGTTAGGTAAAGGGTTAAATAATATAATAATCGTTAATAATGAAAAGCAATAAACAGAGTAATCGCTTGACTGGACTGGTTACGTGAAATAATTCATCCGAGGCGAGGGACTATATTGTAAAACACTCGTGCGCATTCGCGCACTCGTGTTTGTACAACGTCCCTCACCTCTCATGAATTATTTCAAGTAACCAGTCCAGTCAAGCGATTACTCTCTATTCAACCATATCACCATCGAGGTATATGCCTCCGACGAAGGCATGCCTTGATGATTTTGCTGGAATATATTCAAAGTCTTGATAAAGCAAGTCTATCTACATCGCAAGTCTATGTACGCGACGGCCGTGCATACCGGTCTGTAAAAGATCCCCGTTGAACAATTAGTATTTTGAGATCAAACTCTCCAGGATGTGCAGTTCCCTCGCGGAACGTATTTGAAGAAATATTAAATGATGTCTTCAGGACGAACACTGTGTTAGCGAAAACAATAACAAAGCTAAGTTTGGGTCTAATGTACCTGTATATTGAAAAAAGTGAACATTTTTGGTTGCATATTCAACACATTTCCTCTGTGGACCTCTGGGAAAATTTGTTATCCCTTTACCTAAAAGTACGGTGGCTGATTTAGGACACTCAAATATTTATTTTTATCTCGTTATAACGAGATACGATCTCGTTATAACGAGATACTATCTCGTTATAACGAGAAAACATCTCGTTATAACGAGAAAACATGTCGTTATAACGAGAAAGTATCTCGTTATAACGAGAAAAGATCTCGTTATAACGAGAAAGTATCTCGTTATAACAAGAAAAAATCTCGTTATAACGAGAAAAGATCTCGTTATAACGAGATAGTATCTCGTTATAACGAGAAAAGATCTCGTTATAACGAGAAAACATCTCGTTATCTCGAGATAAAATCACGTGACCCTGATGACATGAAACATATAGCCCTCACCACCAAAACAGTTTTTATATCTCGCGGATGTTTTCAATATTCTGGATGTAATACATGGGAAAAAC